>CM067059.1:20323493-20863493 GCA_033980235.1 Diadema setosum
CATGCCTCACAAACAGGGTCCCCTTTCAGTGCATAACATATACGTTTTCATTTTATGACCAAAAATATCAATTTTTGTTGTTGTTTTTTTTTTTTAAACTATTGAAACTAGATCAAAGTATTCTATGCATGCCTCTGTCATGCCTCACCGAGGTTTCCATGATTACCGGTGGCCTGCATGAGTTTGCCCCGAATGTAGAATTCTGTTTATTGTTATAATGTACGTGTTGTTGTACGTCGGGTTGACTGGGTGACTTGTTGCGGAGGGTGGAGGGGGGGGGTGATCCATGGGTTCATTGACTTGACGTCGATGCTAGACCATAGTGTACTTACATTGATTTCTCATTGCAATTTTGAATTAGGTTTCAAACTTTATTCCTAAAATCTCTAAAGATTCTCTCTCTTCCTCTCTCTCTCCCTCTCTCTTTACCAACCGCGGGTTTTGCCGGTATTCAGTGGTAAAATTTACGAGAAACTTTGCTGTTCATGTCACTCTCATTACCGAAATCGTGATATTGTACTCAGTTCAGTTATAAAGTTTACGTTTATTTTCTAAAGTTAATGTTAGAACCGATAAATTCAGAGCTGGTTTATTGCCGTTTTGATTCTATGTTGCTTTGCGTAAGGCAGATAGTTACGGTCGATTATTACTCTTCAATACTTTTTTTTTTTCTTTTTTGTGTTTTTGGGTGTCTGTGCTCTGCAGTCCTGCAGATCAGGTCAGTAATTCTGTTTCAGTCACTCCTCTATGGTCAGTTACAGCACGTCACGCACCGATGCACCTCATCGTATACATCCCGTGTATACGATGTGCACTGCACTTCCCGTTGCACCATGATAGGCCATTATTACGTAATGTCACTCATTGTTGTAAATGGATTCTGATTTTGGAATAGATGACCAACAGCTAGTCAACCACACAAGCCAGTATTTCACTATCAATGAATTCAACAGTCAGTTTTTTTTTTTCAATAAGGCAAATCAGATTTGTGTTAATTTCAGTTTAATTCACTTTAATTCTAGAAGCTTAACTAAAAAAAATTTGATACGTTTGAACTATTTTTAAGTTCCCTCAATGATTTTCCATTCTCCGTTATAGGAGTCACCGAAACATGGTTGCACACCAATTCCCCGGACCTATTTGGCATTGAAAATCATACTTTTATTCGTAATGACAGAAAGCATGGCATAGGAGGTGGGGTTACCATGTACGTTAATAATCAAATTAGATTTAAAATTCGAACTGATTTGGGTATTCAGGGAGCAGAAAGTTTATTTATTGAAATCTTAAATGATAATGAGAAAAATATAGTTGGTACCATTTACCGTCCTCCACAAAATGACGTTCAATCTTTTATTGACAACTTCGACCAATGTGATAACGAAAAGAAATTCCATTTTTTTGATGGGTGATTACAATATAGATTTATTACAACCCACCCATTTTCATGACATATTACTTTCCAACTCACTGCATCCCCACATCAATAAACCTACCAGAATAAATAACACCACCCATAGTAAAACATTAATAGATAATATACTGTCTAATGTTATAACTGAAACCTGTACGAACGGTATTCTTTATTCAGATATATCTGATCATTTACCGATTTTTATGATTAATAAATCTGTAATAACTCCAATACGTCGCCAACCCAAACAATATTTGAAAATGTATCGAAATGAAACGCCACAAAATATTGATTCATTGAATCAAGATTTATTCGAAGAACAATGGAATGACGTCTTTGAACTCCAAGATGATTCTTCCTACGAATTTTTTTTTTACAAAAACTATTAAATTATTATGATAAACATATTCCTTTAACTCCCAAAGTAAATGGAAGGAAAGGAGCTCGGCAACCGTGGGTTACTCAAGGTCTTATACATTCCATTCTTACTCGAAACCGTCTTTATAAAATATCTCTGAGGAAACCTATACTCCTGAAAACGTGAAAAGGTATAAAACATATAGAAATATATTAACTTCTTTGATTCGAGTTTCACGTAAATCATATATTTCAAATAAACTCGAATCTAATAAGGATGATAAAAATGCTCTTTGGCGGATTGTTAATGAAATACTCAAAAAGAAACCTACGGAATGTCCTGATAGCATTACCCATAATGATAAAGTTATTACCAATCCTGATCAAATTGCAAATATTTTTAACAACTTCTTTGTTAATGTTGGTCCTTCTTTAGCTGCATTTATTCCCATAAATGATATCAAAAATTATAAAAGATTACTTACCTGAAAGTAATCAAAACTCTTTGTTTTTTACTCCAACTAATGACTCAGAAATTATTGATATTGTTCGATCTCTGAAATGTAGTAATTCCTGTGGGCCCGACAACTTAAGGGTGAATTTTTTGAAAAAAAAAATAATTTACCCCTTAGCAGCCCCTCTCACCCATATATTTAATTTATCCTTACTTAACGGTGAGTTTCCAGACTCTTTTAAAATCGCCAAAGTTATCCCCATTTATAAAAGAGAAGATCCATCATTGGTGAAAAATTATAGACCCATCTCATTGTTACCTGCAATATCGAAAATTTTAGAAAAAATTAGTTTATAAGCGTCTCTCCTCGTTCATGATTGAAAATGAAATATTAATGTGAAACAGTTTGGTTTTAGGAAAGGATTATGCTATAATCAAATCTGTTGATAATATCATTGATGCGCTTATTAAAAAGGAGCACATAATTGGAGTTTTTATGGATCTTAGTAAAGCATTCGACACTATTGATCATGACATTTTATTTGAAAAATTACATAATTATGGCGTAAGAGGGATTACTTTGTCATGGTTTAGAAGTTATCTAAGTCATCGAAAACAATATGTTGCATTTAAATCCAGTCATTCGTTCCATTTGAACGTGTCATGTGGTGTCCCTCAGGGATCTATCCTCGGGCCCCTACTTTTTTTGATCTATATTAATATCATTAATTCCTCTCCTCGTTTAAACTTCATTTTATTTGCAGACGACACCAATGTTTTTTATTCCCACAAGGATATTGTAACATTGGTTGATACATTTAACATGGAATTAAGTAATATTTCGAAATGGTTTAGAAGTAATAAGCTTTCATTGAATATTGACAAAACATGTTTTATACATTTTCATACGCTTCAATCCCAACCCACCCTTCCTCAAAGTATTTCTATTGATATTGCTGAGAAACATTCAACCAAGTTCCTATAGGAGTGACCCTAGATAACAATCTAACTTGGAATACTCATGTCCAGAATATTATAACAGCAATATCTAAAGCAACTGGTGTTTTAAGGAGAATAAAATACATAATTAATGATCAAACTTTAATGATGTTATACAACACCTTATTTCTACCATATGTAATGTACTGTAATATTGTATGGCATTGGGGCAACTGTAGCAAAACCAAATTGAACACAATTTTTCTTCTTCAGAAAAAGGCTCTTCGTATATGCACACATTCAAATTTTTTGGCTCGCACTGATCCCATATTTTATCGCCTAAAAACTCTAAAGGCCCATGATATACATTCATACCTAACTGCTATATTTATGTATAAACACATTCGAAATTTATTAGTGAAACCCCGTTATAACGAGGTCCGTGGGACCGGCGATATTACCTCGTTATAACCGGTACCTCGTTATAACCGTACGCATCAAAAACAAAGAAAAACATAAGCACGACATCGGAATATACCCATCCTTTGCGTTGTTATTACACAATTATGGATCATTATTATTGAGATAATAAAGGGAAATTATTTGTGAATTAGACGAAAAAGTAGATGTTGAAATGAGATAATTCTTTGTTGTAATTCTTGTTTGTTAATTTTTCCTAACACCAGCGCAAATAGAGTAAAATACAGGCGTTGTTTACCATAACTTGCGAGGTATTTTTACGCTGTTGGTGCCCAGCGGGAATGCGATGATTTCATGAATCATTTCGGCAGAAATCTTGTACAATATAATCTTATGATCGTTGCGCTCGAAGGGATTAAAAATGCGTTCTTTATTTTCTTCCGAAAATTTCTTCGCGTTTTGTACATCCGTTCTTGAAAAATATGCGACAGGATTGAATGTGGAAGGTTACGTTGTGATCCTTTTTACGCAAATCTGTACCTCATAGACCATTCTGAAAGAAAGAAAAATCTTCATTGTGAAATGCAGTGTTAAAATTGTGATAATGAACAAACCCAGATCTATTCAAACTAATAAATACGTTTTTTTCTAGGTTAACATGCTTATTCAACTATTTTTTACGCTACTGTCACCTGGCGAGATCGCGATAATTTCAGAGTAACATACATGCGTTATTTACCGTTAACTTGAGAGATATTTTACGCTGTTGGAGCCCAGCGGGAATTCGATAATTTCATGAATCATTTCGGCTGTAATTTTATACAATGTATGATCGTTGCGTCCGACGGGATTAAAAATGCGTTCTTTACTTTCTTTCGAAAATCTCTTCGCGTTTTGTACATCCTTGAACTGTTAAATGCGTTTGTTTCTTTTTCCGAACACCGATTAAGTAGGTCAATATGCGTTATTCAACTATTTTTACGCTACTGTCACCCGGCGAGATCGCGATGATTTCATTAATTATTTCGGCTTTAATCATACACACTCATATTTAAATTATCATTTGTTAAATGATAATTAACAAATCCAGATCTATTCAAATTAAAAAATTCACTTGTTTATTTTTCTGAACACCGATTAAGTAGGTTAACATGCGTTATTCAACTATATTTACGCTACTGTCACCCGACGAGATCGCGATGATTTCATTAATTATTTCGGCTTTAATCATACACACTCATATTTAAATCATCATTTGTTAATGATAATGAACAAATCCAGATCTATTCAAATTAATAAATGCGTTCGTTTCTTTTTCTGAACACCGATTAAGGAGGTTAACATGCGTTATTCAACTATTTTTACGCTACTGTCACCCGACGGGATCGCGATGATTTCATTAATTATTTCGGCTTTTAATCATCCACACTCATATTTGCTAAGCAGCAAAAGAACTGGAAGTCGGAACTAAAAATGGAAAGGATATAATAATGAGTTGCACACGCATTCCAATTGTCCATTTTTGGCCACAAGTGTCGCTACATGAAAAGTTTTTGAATGCGTTATCTTTTTTATTTCTCGTTGCGGTGTGGTCTGCCCTAATATCACGCACGCGTGTCTCGCGGAAAAGAAAATCGAATGATTATGTTTAATGATTTAGTAGGAACATCGGAAGATATTCCTGTGTCTTATCGCGTGATTTAGAAGAAAATATGGAAGGAACGGTTCTCTGCAAAACGGAAAAAGACGTTGATAGCGTGATTTCGGTTTTCAGGGTTTCGTTTGTCGCGTGTTTGAAAGCGGCAATTTAGTCAAGAAATGGAACCTCGTTACCCGATCAAATTGCTTATGTTTTTCTTTATCATGATGCACCGAAATTGTCCTCGTTATAACCGGAATCTCGTTATAACCGAACTCGTTATAACCGATTCGTTCTGCGATAGGTTTACACGCAAAGGAAAAAGGGACCGACGCGATTACCTCGTTATAAGCGGTTCCTCGTTATAACCGAACTCGTTATAACGGGGTTTCACTGTACCATTTTTCCATAATGTCCTAGTAACTAATGATCACATTCACTCATACCCTACCCGTCGTTCCCATGATTTTCATTTAAGTAATCCAAAGCTTTTACTTGCTCAAAAATCGGATTAGACATCACGGTCCGGATACATGGAACACTCTTCCTGAGGAGTTGAAACAGTGTGCCTCCTTGTTTTCATTCAAAGTAAACTTAAAGAAGCATATTTTATCACAGTATACTTCAAATACGAATTAAGCGCGAATAATTTATATGACTTATGTTGGTCTCCCAATAGTAGCAACATCGTAAGTCATTCCCTCTTCCAGCAAACCAATTTTATCATTCCAAATCCCAGTCTATCTGCCCCTGTGCACTCTCAAGCACTCGCACGCACATTCACCACCATCACACATCAGAGTTTTATTTTCCCCTGCTATCTTCGCAGCAGAATTTGTATTGTTTACCAATTTACATACCTACCTTTTCCTCGGGCCGGCCATCTTTTCAAGCAATGCTTACAATGGCGGCCCTCTGCATTATCACTTCTTAAATATAATATTGTTACAGTGCACTCCCGTTATAACGAACAAGGTTATAACGAAATTCCGGTTATAACGAAGTAAAAATTTGGGCTGCAATGTCATTCACTCTATGTATTTCTATTGTTTATTTGTTCGGTTATAACGTAATTCCGATATAACGAAAGAAAACTGCCGGTCCCGAGGACTTCGTTATAACGGGAGTCCACTGTATTGTAATCCCAGCTGCATAGACATGCACACTGTATGTAATATCATTAATTTCCTTTTATATCGTTGTTCATGCAAGCCAAAAGACTCTGTTTCAAATATACTTTGTATGTTTCCCATGTTCACGATTATTTAATCTATGTATATATTGATTTGCAGAAAATAAAGTATCTATCAAACAAATGTATACATTGAAATGTGTTTGTCAAGAGAGAGAGAGCTGAGAAAGGGGGAGGTAGGGAGAAAAGTGAGGATGGGAGAGAGAAAAATGTGAACGGCCTAAAACACAAAGGCAGTTTTGTCAATGATCAAACTGTTCTCTACTATCACATTCAAGTTTATTTCCAATCAGCAAGAATACAGCAATTTGCTACAGTGGGAACAAACACTGAAAGAGCCAAACAAACATATACAAGTAAAAATATCTAATACAGGTACCATTATGATTAAATATCAGGTAAGGACCGATAATGAATAGAAAAAAAAAGAGAAGGAACTACACAAGTTCATGACGGTGGGGATCAAAGGCAACAAGCCTTGTAAAACGTTGACCACCATATTAATTATACGTACGAAATATACATGCTGTTCAGGAAAGAGACCAGCAAAAGGAAAAAAGGAAAGGCATTAGAGATTTTATACAATGATGAATGTGCAATTCGATTCAATAAGAATTTCACTTAAATGTTTGAGAATACTACACCATATTGTAACCTTTAGAGGACATGGACATTAAGGATGGCAAGGTTATATCTATTCATGCCAGAACATAAAGGAGATTCAAGTAGGTAAAGTAAGGTAAAGTTTGGGCACTTTATAACACACAAAACAGTATTGAAATGGCTATTTTCCCCAAAAAATAATCAGTTAATCAATCCCACTGTGATTGGCACTCAAATGACAATAAGTGATGTGTAAAGAGTGATCACAAAAATTATACAATGTATTTTGTGAAAATTTGTCCAGTAATAAGGAATACCGACACCTTTAGCAAAACTGCATATTTACGACATTAATGTACTCATTTCACGAGGATTGTCATCAATTACACTCATTTTAAGAATTTTACACAAGATGTCAGATATTCTCCAATTAATAGATCATACAGCAACATTTTAATAAAATTTCTTCATAGGTAAATATCGTAAAGAGGGTTTAGTAAAACACAAGCACTATGATCTATCACTGATAGACCAATCACTCAAATCAACCAGTTCATTATTAAATGAATCAATTAAGTTGCTGACTTCATTGTGAAACATGAACATTTTTTCACTGGACCCATCAGCAAAGAGGATAGCATGTAAAGTTCACTTTGGCTAATACCATTGATGTAAATCAGAGATAACTGGCCAAAAATGAAATCCTGAGGCAAAAAGGGTTTAATAACAATGCATATAATTATGGATCTTGTCAATCATTACAAACTGAAAGCAAAAGGAAAGATAACCAGGGAACACCAAAATCCTGTAAACTTCTCAGGAACTTGACTCCTGGTGAGGTCCAGCATGATATTAGTGCTCATCACAAGTTTCATGCATGATTTACTTTATACGATATATTCATTTGGTAAAGTATGCAGATGGACCATTGTTGTGTTTAGAGTACTAGTACCCTTGATATAGTACAATGGAAATGCAAAGTCCCAATATGTCTTTGGAGTGAGGACCTGCTGACACAGCTCAACCCAAGCCATCGCAGCAGGCTTCCTGCAGTTCTTACCACCAGGCTGACCATTAATAAGAATTGTCTGACCCTCATGAAGCCAAGGACTGAGGGCAACAGCTCCAGTTAGAGTAAAAGTTCGTAACTTTATGGACAGTTTTATGAAACACCCCCCGGGTTGTTGGATTATAAAAGGATATTTTATTTTATTTTGTTTTTTACAATGCTGTTCATTTTGTACACAGGTCCTACTTTGCCTCAGTCAAGGAGTTTTTTTTTTTTTAGCAAAGCAGTTCCTTGTAGTCATACAGGAAGCTGACATGAAATGGACAGGCCATGTCCTGTATGATGACCAAAGCCATCTGGGGGTTTCATACCATATCAGAATTAGTACATGCCGCCACCACCTCCACAGAAGTTGTTTTTACCGCCATAGCCAGGGGATTATTTTCGCATAAGGCTGTTCGTGTGGGCACCCAGGAGGATGTTTGGGATCCCATTTAAGTGCCCAACATGCAAGGTAAAAATGCTGCATGCGGGTATTTATACCAAGGCGTGGCAGGTAATTGACCTGGACTCCAGGTACAAAACTGTACTACCTCGTCGGGGGAGAATACACTTGATGTGGCAAGTCCAAGGTTCCAGTGTGCCCATGGAGTGAGGATCTTTCGTCACAACTCCATCCAAGTCACTGCAGCATGTTTACTGCAGTAGTCACAACCAGACTGGCCCTGGACAAGAAATATTTAACTCTAATGAAGAACCGAGAACCAAGAACCGAGGGCAACAGCTCAAGCTACAGCCAGAAAGCCCTGGAGGAGGTCCATAGTGAGGACTGAGGCAGGAGAGTGATGTCAGAAATCTATGTTGCATAATGCACAGTTATTATATATGATGTTTAATAACTTTATTATGCTGATTTTCGCAAAAGGCTGTTCGTGTGGGCACCCATAAGGATGTTTGGGATCCCATTTAAGTGCCCAACGTGCAAGGTAAAAATGCTGCATGCGGGTATTTATACCAAGGCGTGACAGATAATTGACCTGGACTCCAGGTACTACCTCGTCGCGTGAGAATACCCTTGATGTGGCAAGTCCAAGGTTCCAGTGTGTCCATGGAGGTGAGGATCTGTTGTCACAACTCCTTCCAAGTCACTGCAGCATGTTTACTGCAGTAGTCACAACCAGACTGGCCCTTGACAAGAAATGTTTAGCTTTAATGAAACCAAAAACCAAGGGCAACAGCTCAAGCTACAGCCAGAAAGCCCTGGAGGAAGTCCATAGTGAGGAGTGGGGCAAGAGAGCGATTGAGTATCTAGCAGCATGTGAGACACACAAGAGGAGGCAGGCTTCATGCAAGCTGCCAGTTTATGAGCCACCGCCTCCAGTGGCTTGAAACAGTACATGCAAACCACTTTTTGGGTCACCTTGATGAGCACAAGAACATTATCACCGAGACACATGGCCGAATACTCAAAATTGGCTCGACAAAGAAGGTAAGGCCATTATGATATTTGTACATTAACAGTTGGAACTATACTATGTATAATATGTGACAAATATAGTTGATACAGCCAAGGGTGTTTGAAAGACAAGGGAAGCACAGCTCCTTAACTTATAACTTGAGCTTTCATGCTGAATTTGGAAAATCAGCTCGACTAGAGGTGTGAAACAGACGTGAGAACAATCAACTTTATTTCTCTATCTTCACAAAAAAAAAAATGTGACAGCCTAATTCCTAATTTATTTTCATGATCACACATGTGTGACTACCTCATTTCATTTTTGTTTTTTACTATCACCTGACAATTTGAGAAATTGTTCAGCTGTTAGAGAAATGTTATTCAGTTCATCATAACCTATTTAACTTCTAAAATCATTTTGGAAGTGAAAATCAAATTTTCATTCACACTAGCTTTAAAAAGTGTTAATTTGATGATCATAAGACTTTGGATACTGTCCATCCTTTAAGCAATATCAAGAAAAGTGAAGAAGAAATTGTTACTCCAAAAGAGTGAATCTGTAATTGCACATGTGAATTGTGAATTCCTGTTCACCACTCTAGAATTAAAAAAATATTCATATTTGTTGATTTTTATGCCTCTACTTTGATGATTCTAACATGTTGAACATTTTCTGTGAGTCTATTTGTACACCCTACACGTTAGATACAGTTTACTTCCTACTTTTCTCCAACATGGCGTATACTAGTGGAGTTTTTTTTTTTGGGGGGGGGGTGCTATAAGAAAAATTTTAATAAGAATTTCAGTCTTGTGATGTGGTTCAGCTTTTCTGAACAACTCATTTTCATGCTTTCATGCGACAAAAAACAAAACAGAACACACATCAGTTGTCAATTGCGTGAATGGAGAATTTCATACTTTACTGCTATGACTGCATATGTGTGACTACCTTGTACTTCACTTTATTTTCGTTGTATTATCACTTGACAATTTGAGAAATTATTCAGTCGTTAGACTGAGAAAAAAAAAGTTATTCAAGACATCTTAACCTTGTTATCCACTAAAGTTATTTTGAAAGTGAAAGTCAAAATTTTCATTCACACTAGCTTTAAAAAGTGTTGATAAAATGATCAATAAAACTTTGGATACTGTTCATCCCATGCAATTTCAAGAAAAGTTTTGATCCGACTACATTTAGGGTCAAAATGGTCACAAGTCACATACATATCTACAAAACAGTACAGGGGGGTGTTTCATAAAGCTGTTCGTAAAGTTACGAATGACATACGAGCAACTGGTGATCAGTTCTTTTGCTGAACTGTGGAAATTCTGATAAGTATAGCGCATCAGAACTGATCACCAGTCCCTCGTAACTTGTTCGTAACTTTACGAACAGTTTTATGAAACACCCCCCCCCCCAGGTTGTTGGATTATAAAAGGATATTTTTATTTTATTTTTATTTTTTTACAATGCTGTTCATTTTGTACACAGGTCTTATTTTGCCTCAGTCAAGGAGTTTTTTTTTTAGCAAAGCAGTTCCTCGTGGTCATACAGGAAGCTGACAAGGAATGGACAGGCCATGTCCTATATGATGACCAAAGCCATCTGTGGGTTTCATACCATCAGAATTAGTTCATGCCGCCACCACCTCCACAGAAGTTGTTTTTACCGCCATAGCCAGGGGATTATTCTCGCAAAAGGCTGTTCATGTGGGCACCCAGGAGGATGTTCGGGATCCCATTTAAGTGCCCAACATGCAAGGTAAAAATGCTGCATGCAGGTATTTATACCAAGGCGTGGCAGGTAATTGACCTGGACTCCAGGTACTACCTCGTCGGGGGAGAATACCCTCAATGTGGCAAGTCCAAGGTTCCAGTGTGTCCATGGAGTGAGGATCTGTTGTCACAACTCCATCCAAGTCACTGCAGCATGTTTACTGCAGTAGTCACAACCAGACTGGCCCTGGACAAGAAATATTTAACTCTAATGAAACCAAGAACCGAGGGCAACAGCTCAAGCTACAGCCAGAAAGCTCTGGAGGAGGTCCATAGTGAGGACTGAGGCAGGAGAGTGATCAAGTATCTAGCAGCATGTGAGACACACAAGAGGGGGCAGGCCTCCAGTGACTTGAAACAGTACATGCAAGCCACATTTTGCGTCACCTTGATGAGCACAAGAACGTTATCACCCAGACACATGGCCGAATACTCAAAATTGTCTCGACAAAGAAGGTAAGGCCATTATGATATTTATACATTTTTTTTTTTAAACAGTTGGAACTATACTATGTATAATATGTGACAAATATAGTTGATACAGCCAAGGGTGTTTGAAAGACAAGGGAAGCACAGCTCCTTAACTTATAACTTGAGCTTTCATGCTGAATTGGGAAAATCAGCTCGACTAGAGATGTGAAACAGACGTGAGAACAATCAACTTTATTTCTCTATCTTCACCAAAAAAAAAAAAAAATGTGACAGCCTAATTCCTAATTTATTTTTATGATCACACATGTGTGACTACCTCATTTCATTTTTGTTTTTTATTATCACCTGACAATTTGAGAAATTGTTCAGCTGTTAAAAAGAGAAAAGTTATTCAGTTCATCATAACCTATTTATCTTCTAAAATTATTTTGAAAGTGAAAGTCAAATTTTCATTCACACTAGCT
Source organism: Diadema setosum (assembly GCA_033980235.1). Taxonomy (NCBI): domain Eukaryota; kingdom Metazoa; phylum Echinodermata; class Echinoidea; order Diadematoida; family Diadematidae; genus Diadema; species Diadema setosum. Next base: position 20,335,649 of record CM067059.1, read on the forward strand.
TTAAAAAGTGTTAATTTGATGATCATAAGACTTTGGATGCTGTTCATCCTTTAAGCAATATCAAGAAAAGTGAAGAAGAAATTGTTACTCCAAAAGAGTGAATCTGTAGTTGCACATGTGAATTGTGAATTCCTCTTCACCACTCTAGAATTCAAAACATATTCATATTTGTTGATTTTTATGCCTCTACTTCGATGATTGTAACATGTTGAACATTTTCTGTGAGTCTATTTGTACACCCTACACGTTAGATATGGTTTACTTCCTACTTTTCTGCAACATGACGTATACTAGTGGAGTTTTTGTTTTGGGGTGCTATAAGAAAAATTTTAATAAGAATTTCAGTCTTGTGATGTGGTTCAGCTTTTCTGAACAACTCATTTTCATGTTTTCACAGAGCCAAACTTCTAATGATGTATGAAGAACAATTGCAAATCCTTCCCCATCAAATGGCAAATGCCAAACTGTATAGGAGCTTTAGACGGGAAGCACATCATCCTTTGCCAACCAAGAAATTCAGGCTACACTTTCTGCGACACAAAACAAAACAGAACACACATCAGTTGTCAATTGCGTGAATGGGGAATTTCATACTTTACTGCTATGACTGCATATGTGTGACTACCTTGTACTTCACTTTATTTTCGTTGTATTATCACTCGACAATTTGAGAAATCATTCAGTTGTTGGACTGAGAAAAAAAAAGTTATTCAATACATCATAACCTTGTTATCCACTAAAGTTATTTTGAAAGTGAAAGTCAAAATTTTCATTCACACTAGCTTTAAAAAGTGTTGATGAAATGATCAATAAAACTTTGGATACTGTTCATCCCATACAATTTCATGAAAAGTTTTGATCCGACTACATTTAGGGTCAAAATGGTCACAAGTCACATACATGTCTACATACCAGTATTGGTTGTTGGATTATAAAAGGATATTTTTATCTATTTATCTATTTTCTTACAGTGCTGTTCATTTTGTACACATATACAGGTCTTATTTTGCCTCAGTCAAGGAGTTTCTTTTTTTTTAGCAAAGCAGTTCCTCGTGGTCATACAGGAAGCTGACAAGGAATGGACAGGCCATGTCCTATATGATGACCAAAGCCATCTGGGGGTTTCATACCATCAGAATTGGTACATGCTGTCACCACCTCCACAGAAGTTGTTTTTACAGCCATAGCCAGGGGATTATCTTCGCAAAAGGCTGTTCGTGTGGGCACCCAGGAGGATGTTCAACATGCAAGGTAAAAATGCTGCATGCAGCTATTTATACCAAGGCATATGGCAGGTAATTGACCTGGACTCCAGCTACTACCTCGTCGGTGGAGAATACCCTCGATGTGGCAAGTCCAAGGTTCCAGTGTGTCCATGGAGTGAGGATCTTTTGTCACAACTCCATCCAAGTCACTGCAGCATGTTTACTGCAGTACTCACAACCAGACTGGCCCTTGACAAGAAATGTTAAACTCTAATGAAACTAAGAACCGAGGGCAACAGCTCAAGCTACAGCCAGAAAGCCCTGGAGGAGGTCCATAGTGAGGACTGAGGCAAGAGAGCGATCAAGTATCTAGCAGCATGTGAGACACACAAGAGGGGGCAGGCTCCATGCAAGTTGCCAGTTTATGAGCCACCGCCTCCAGTGGCTTGAAACAGTACATGCAAACCACATTCTGGGTCACCTTGATGAGCACAAGAAAGTTATCACCTAGACACATGGCGGAATACTCTAAATTGGCCCAACAAAGAAGGTAAGGCCATTATGATATTTGTACATTAACAGTTGGAACTATGTGTATAATGTGACAAATATATAGTTGATACAGCCAAGGGTGTTTGAAAGACAAGGGAGTCACATTAATTTATATTTACTTGAGCTTTCATGCTGAATTGGGAAAATCAGCTCGACTAGAGGTGTGAAACAGACGTGAGAACAATCAACTTTATTTCTGTTGATGTAGAGCTTGTATCTTCACCAAAAAATAAAATGCTACAGCCTAATTCCTAATTTATTGCTATGATTACATATGTGTGACTACCTCATTTCATTTTTGTTTTATCACCTGACAATTCCAGAAATTGTTCAGTTGTTAGAAAGAGAAATATATTATTCAATTCATCATTGAAACCTAGGTATCTCCTAAAATTATTTTGAAAGTGAAAGTCAAATTTTCATTCACACTAGCTTTAAAAAGTGTTAATTTGATGATCATAAGACTTTGGATACTGTTCATCCTAAGTAATATCAAGAAAAGTCAAGAAGAAATTGTTACTCCAAAAGATTGAACCTGTAGTTGCACATGTGGAAATTGTGAATTCCCCTTCAACACTCTATAATTCAAAACATACTCATATTTGTTGATTTTTATGCCTCTACTCCGATGATTGTAACATGTTTTACATTTTCTGTGACTCTATTGAATTTGTACATCCTACACGTTAGATATGGTTTACTTACTTACTTTTCTGCAACATGACGTATACTAGTGGAGTTTTTGTTTTGGGGTGCTATAAAAAAAAAAAAAATGATAAGAATTTCAATCTTGTGATGTGGTTCAGCTTTTCTGAAGAACTCATTTTCATGTTTTCACAAAGCCAAACTTGTAATGATGTACGAAGAAAAATTACAAATCCTTCACCAGCAAATGGCAGTATGCCAAACTGTATAGGAGCTGTTGACGGGAAGCACATCATCCTTTGCCAACCATGAAATTCAGGCTACACTTTCTGCCACAAAAAAACAAAACAAAACAAAAAAACAAAAACACACATATCAGTTTTTAATTCTGTTAATGGAGAATTTCCTAATCTAATTCTATGACTGCATATGTGTGACTACTTTACTTTATTTTTGTTTTATTATCACTTGGCAATTTGAGAAATTATTCAGTTGTTGGAATGAGAAAAAAAAAGTCATTCAATACATCATAACCTTGTTATCCACTAAAGTTATTTTGAAAGTGAAAGTCAAGATTTTCATTCACACTAGCTTTAAAAAGTATCAATTAATTGATCAATAAAACTTTGGATACTGTTCATCCCATGCAATTTCAAGAAAAGTTATGATCCAACTACATTTAGGGTCAAAATGGTCACAAGTCACATACATGTCCACGTACCAGTACGGGTTGTTGGATTATAAAAGGATTTCTTTTTAAACAGTAATGTTCATTTTGTACACAGGTCTTATTTTGCCTCGGTTAAGGAGTTTTTCTAGTAAAGCAATTCCTCGTGGTCATAGAGGAAGCTGACGAGGAATAGACAGGCAATGTCCTATATGATGAGCAAAGCCATCTGGGGGTTTCGTACCATCAGAATTGGTACATGCCGCCACCACCTCCACAGAAGTTGTTTTCACCGTCATAGCCAGGGGATTATTTTCGCCAAAGGCTGTTCGTGTGGGCACCCAGGAGGATGTTCAGGATCAAATTTAAGTGCCCAACATGCAAGGTAAAAATGCTGCATACGGGTATTTATACCAAGGCGTGGCAGGTAATTGACCAGGGCCCTGTTTTATCAAAAGATAAATTTAACGTTAAGTCAAAATAATATATGATTAACCTCTCAAATCAACTCTAAGTCCACTTAATCTATGATTAACTTCCAAATCAACTTGAAGTCCGTCTTATCAAGACACCCAGAGTTGACATCAACTCCAACTTCCTAAAAAATCAACACATAAGTTTTCTCAACCGCTCCAAATCTATGATTAACTTAACAGGTGATAAATATCAACTTTAAGTAGAAACAGTTTAGGTAGACTCAATTGTAAGGCAATTTACAGAAGAAAGATGACTGTCACACTTTCCTAGTCTAGCTGGGGTCTTGTCACAAATGTTTGTCTGTTAGATGCTAACCTTTCTCTAACATTATGTTGCGTTTCTTTCATGTAATCATGGTCTTTTCCTTGCATGAAATTCACGATCGGCACGCATTGCTTACGCGACTGCTGCACGCAAACACCCTCGACAGCAGTCGCAATCCCAGCCTGCGCACCCGGCGCCTCGGCACGCCGTCCGCCCGCCAATCAAGCTATCGCCAGCAGGCAAGTAACCGAGTACAGTACTGGAACTGGAACCGCGTCTGTGTGTAATGCATATCTTGCCAAAGTAAAGAACCCATATGCGAGGAAACCTGTGATTTCTGACGTGCGTAGGCCTACGTAGAGCTAGTTCGGCAATAGATACTAATTAACAGTTTAATAGGCATATACAGAAAATAAAGAGTTTAATTCTATATAGCACCGAGTACGACAGTAACTTGAGATTCAGCTTAACGTTAGGCCCAACTGGTTAGAGATAACGTTCAGCGAGTCGTTTGTACTTACCTTATTATGTAGTGGCGTGCTGCTGATTAGAGCGTCTAATAAGTAATTCTAGAATTTCGACATGTTGATGATGTAGACTTGCGATCTATTCTTTACAAAGTCGATCTGCGCCGTAGAGTTAAAAACAACCTACTGTAATCACCACATTCTCACACAGGACTTCAGCCTATTGAATTAAGACTTGAAATAATTCTACGTATGTGCGGAATCTTTACGGTACACGCGTACGCAGATTTTCGTTGAGCTGGGGATGTGCTAGATCTATCGACCTACTTTTTGCAATACAACGCAAAACGGCGTATTTTGCGGTTTTGTTGCAAACTTAATACTTCTAATTCAGCGACTGTATAGCGCTAATACTACTGCGTCGCACTAGCAGACTACAAATCCGTGGCCATGGCAAACAATCATGTTTTTGTTGTTTTTTTTTTTTGCTTAATGTATTGTTTTGTTTTTAAGCAGACAGTACCGGAAACCAGCCTCGTCCCGTGTTGTTAGTTTTGACTAAATCAATAATTAAGTCATGGTGATGAGCTATAACTATAATCGACTATTAAGTCTCTTCGTAAAACGGGAACTTGCAGTTGATTTAAAGTTATAGCGGACTTCAAGTTGGATAAAGTTAGCGTTGATTTCACAATCAACGCTAACTTTATCTTGATAAAACAGGGCCCTGGACTCCAGGTACTACCTCGTCGGGGGAGAATACCCTCAATGTGGCAAGTGCAAGGTTCCAATGTGTCCATGGAGTGAGGATCTGTTGTCACAACTCCATCCAAGTCACTGCAGCATGTTTACTGCAGTACTCACAACCAGACTGGCCCTCGACAAGAAATGTTTAACTCTAATGAAACCAAGAACCGAGGGCAACAGCTCAAGCTACAGCCAGAAAGCCCCGGAGGAGGTCCATAGTGAGGACTGAGGCAGGAGAGTGATCAAGTATCTGCAGCATGTGAGAATCACAAGAGGGGGCAGGCGTCATGCAAGCTGCGAGTTTATGAGCCACCGCCTCCAGTGGCTTGAAACAGTACATGCAAACCACATTCTTGGTCACCTTGATGAGCACAACAAAGTTATCACCTAGACACATGGCCAAATACTAAAAATTGGCTCAACAAAGAAGGTAAGGCTATTATGACATCTGTACATAAACAGTTGGAACTACATGTATGTGTATAATAAGACAAATATAGTTGACACAGCCAAGGGTGTTTGAAAGACAAGGGAGGCACAGCTTCTTTATCTATCTTTACTTGAGCTCTCCTGCTGAATTGGGAAAATCAGCTCGACTAGAGGTGTGAAACAGACAGGGAACAATCAACTTTATTTCTATCGCGGTAGAGCTTGTATCTTCACCAAAAAATAAAATTAAGAAAATAAAATAAAATAAAATAAAATGTTACAGCCTGTATGTATCTTCTGCTGAAAATGTGATACTTTTCTGAGCTTATATGACAGTGTGGACGTTGTGGAGCACCAAGCAATTACTTCAAGTCAAGAATATTAACTCTTCACATGAAAATTGATTTATGAAGACAAACTTATTGAAGCTCTCACGGTCTAAGATATAAGCAACAAAGTATAGCTTATTAAACTTTGTTTTCTTGAACGAACTGTCAACAGGTCATCACATCAACATGCAAAGTGCATACTGTTGTCAAATCAATGACATTGCCATAAACTGTACAACAACTAGTATACATGTCAATGAGTCATTTATAGGTATTGCATTAGGACAAGTACATGATATTCTGTAAAGTGACTAGTTTTTTGTTGTTGTCTTTTTTTAAATGTACCTGGTAAGTACTTAAACTGTCAAATGTATTTCTAGTCTTTTCCATGGTTCATTCAGGGAGGTGGGAAGAGTCTCTTCCCACCTCCCTGGTTCATTCCAGATCACCGAAAAACTGGCAGGTGGGGTGGCCAACACAGCACAGTGGATGACCAATGTCTCCAATGAAGATGGTCAAGTCCTGGACAGTCTTCTAACAACTGAGGAGGGTGCTGGTCTGCATTCATTGGGTCATGGCATTGTCCATTTCTATCACAACACCTCTGAATCAGAGCCAAAGGTTATGTATGTAGTCAGGGATTGTTGCAGTGCATATTATGGAAGAGAAGTTCATGTAAACTGCATACCGAAATGAATACTTTTAAGAAAAGTGAAAACTATCATGGGAACAAAAATTTCATTAAATTATTGGGTAAATTCATACGGTTGACGCAAGATGTAGGCCCCTACCAAATGCCTTTTCTGTCTTCAATCTTCTTCTCTCCCCTTCATCTCATCAGAACTAGCCAAACACTGTAGATGTTGGGGAAGAGTTAAGAGGGGTGGAGAAATCCCGACCACTGATGACCACTGATCCAATCTCTTTTGGATGCCATGGATGTGGCACCGAACTGACACTTTGGGTGCCCTATGCCTATCAACCAGGAGAGGCTGGCCAATGTGTGAAGGGTACAATACAAACATCTTCCATGCATTCACGATCCACCTGAGATCAGGGGGGCATTTCATGAAGGAACTTGTCGCATGAAATATCTGACAAGTCAATTATATCCGACAAGTTCAGAGAAATCAGCCAATCAGACTAAAGAATTTCTCAAAACTTGTCAGATTTTTTCTGGGGGGGGGGGGTCGTGATCACAATTTTTGGACCTTTACCTTTGCGAGGGAGCGGAGCGACCGAGCGGGGGTGTCCCCCCTCCCACAGTAGGGAGTTTTCGAATTTTATATCTTAAAATGGGGCCATTTGGTGCATACAAAAGTGACTTTTTCGGCATACCATACTTAAAAAAAAAAACCATTTAGGCCTATGTCAAAATTGGTGATAAAACCTGTGTTGGTCACTTACAAGTTTGTGAATCGGTAAGTTAAAAACTGTAAAAATTTTTCAAAAACAATTGCTGACTATACCTTCCTAGAGTATAATTTGCTGGAACACCACCTGGTCAATTTTTTTTTTCCTGTTGTATATAGACCGATTCAAGTGACTGTTCATGGAAGTGCGCCCTCTTAAAGGCGATGCCATAACTGGGGGCCAAACAGGCCGGGTCCGCAAGCGCCGTGTGTGCGTGGCAAGGGTGTCAGCGGCAGGCAGTGCTTTTACCACCCGGCGCCAGCCGGCCAGCTATATCTCTGGCGCAGGCAGCAATCGACGCATCTGGCTTTGTGACAACTAGAGTCTGCTTTTTTTTTTTTCGCCAGCTAATTAAAAAAAAAAAAAATAATAATCAAACAACTTATACCAACTATGAGCGAATGGGTAAATGGCATAATTATACGGCTGTAGCGAAAATTTTAATTTCAAGGTAAATATCGGTACGATTTGTGAGTGTTTGTAGACTCTGATCGATGACTTGGGTACTCGCGTGTAAGCCCCATATAGGCCTAGATCTATTCACATTTGTGTAAGAAGATAAAAACACCTGGGGAGAACCATGGCTAGGCGCAGGCAGACGTCTTGCTAGTAAGCCTATACTGCTGAGAAGTTAACTGATATAATTAAATACAAGTAATGAATCAGAATCTTGAGCTAGATATAGCGCTATAACTATAGCAACTAATATCAGTTAACTTAAACCTTTTTAGGCTTTTGCCTCTTCTCGGGCCAGAGGGATAGAATCTGTCAAACGTTTTTTAGATCTTGTCTAGAATTCTAGGAAACAGACTAGATCTAGACCCGTCTAGACCTATACTGACTTCTAGAACCCTAGCTACATCCTATATCATTTTCGGTTGTCACTAACTTCCGGCAAGCCTAACTAAGTAAATCAAACGGAAGGCAAATCTAGGCGTTTCTAAGCAGTATATAAACTTAAGAAGTTAATTTACTTCGTCTGATGTCAACAACCAAAACTTCTACTGTACCCTTGCATTTAACATCGCGCTAACGCCTAAAATTATAATCTACAAAAGTGATTTTCAAATTAAACTTTCTTAATATGATTATGAAATGGATGTTTGCCACCATTACTCAATTTGTCCATAAGAGAGGCATTACATGCCACTGAATGACTTTTCCAGAGTGAGTGAACAATCACAATTTCAGCGCGGCGGTCGCCGGCCGCGCCCGGCTAACTTTGCGCGATGGGTACGCTAGGCTGGTAGCTGCCAGTGCAACTCGCTGGGTAGCTACAGTCATTTGTAGCTCGCTGGAAGCCCCCGTTGGCCCCCAGTTATGGCGGCCGTTATAGCGCCACTAGCGGCGGTAGGTGAATAGGCTATCGAAATTGAATCGGTCTATACATTGTAGGGTAAAAAGCCCTCGAAAAACGAAATTGTCTTTTACAAAAGGTGGACCTTTTGAAGATTGGGGGGGGGGGGGGTCGTACGACCCTCCCGATCCCCCCTTGCATGCACCCATGGAGATTGACCTCTACACCTAAGTGGGCTGCCCGGACAAGGATGGCAAACAGCTCATAGTATATACCTCGGTGTGTCAGAGGGTAATCTTCACTCCAGAGCTTCCATTGACACCAATGCAGTTTCATTCCTGGTAAAATCATACATAGTAATCTCTTTGGTAAATGTTTCATGTATTGCTTTATCTGATTTCAACTACAGTGAGCAATATGGCTACAAGTTAGCATTCATCAGTCAGTAATCTTTACCTAATTTACAAATTGATAGAAAAATGCATATAAGAGAAGTTATGCTAAACACTATAATTTGTTATACAATTCAAAGGCAAAAGAAAACAAAACAAGGATTAATATGAGGATGTCCAGCAAACTGACAAAAAGATAAATATGTGACGGTGTAAAACATCTTTGAAAATGTGTTTACTTGGCAATCACTTTACGCCCCATTTTTCCTTTCACATTGTAATGTATCCCTTTTTAGGTTGGAGGTGTACTACAAATCACAAACAGATAGATGCATGTACATGTTGGGAGGCAGATCATGATGGAACATCAATAGAGTTATAAGAAGGCATTTGACATTGCTGGACAGACAGGAGCAATTTCTTGTCCAACTCCAACTGTAAAAATGTCCAACTCTTCTAGAGAGCGAGGCAACACGTGGAGATAAATTGCTTGCTAGACGTGTGGGGGAGCAACCGGGTACAACTCATGTTCGCGGGGACCCATTGAAACAGAGAAGTGTATGAAAGAGTGAGCATCAGTCTGAGCGAACTTGGCTTTGAATAACGATCTTGGGAAAAAGTGAGGGATAAGGTGAACAGGTTGCGTGTGGAATGTAGGAAAATTAAAGACAAGCTAAATAAATCAGGTGAGGGCAGGGATGAGATCCAAATACCAGAGTGGTTCAAAACCATGGACGGAGTGTTAGGTACTAAACCTGCTACGAAGCCTTCTACGGTCTTTGACAGTGGGACTGTCTCTGCTCAAAACGAGAAGGAGTCCGATGAGGAAACTGAGCATACAGCAGGTACCGGTAAGTAATTAAAGGACAAGTCCACCTTCATATACATAAGGATTGAAAGAATGCAGCAATATTTGTAGAACATATCAGTGAAAGTTTGAGGAAAATTGGACAATCCGTTCAAAAGTTACGAATATTTTAAGTATCTGCGCAGTAACTGCTGGAAGAGAAGACTACTACAGTGTATGATGTCACATGCGTACAACGATATAAGGAAAATAAAAAGATAATTTCACAAAACTTTACTTTTTGAATAAAGCGCACATTTCTTTGATTTGCTACTGACGTATGTCAAGGGTAATATTTTTCCCCCTGCCTTCTGAAAGAGAGAAGTCGAGTGTTCTTTTGTTATGCGAGAAAAATGGAAATATGTTGAATTTTCTTTATTCTTTCTTTATATCGTTGTACTCATGTGACATCACAAGCTATAGTAGTCTTTTCATCCAGCCGTGACTGAGCAGAAACTTCAAAAATTCATAACTTTTTAACGGATTGTCCAATTTTGCTCAACTCTCACTGATGTGTTCTACTAATATTGCTGCATTCACTCAACCCACATGTCTATGAAGGTGAACTTGTCCTTTAAGATGAAAGAAATCAAACTTTTTACGGAAGGTATGAATTGATCAGAATCGTCTCTCCATTTGTTCAAAAATAGAATACCAATACTATAGGTGATCAAGATTGGTAATTATAAAGCTTCTATTCATAGCCTAAAATTGTAGCTAGGACACACTCATTGCATTTAATACTGTATTAATGGCTGTCTTTTCCAGCACATGCAGTGTGGAACCACTAGACTCTGAAACAAAAAATTAAAAAAAAATGCTTAAAAGCAACAAAATTAACGACATCTGTGCCTCTGAAATCATACCCTATGTAGGGAGTAATAATGCAAATTGTACACTCACCTGCTTTGAATTACCAATCTCTAGATTTTCATTTATGAATAAAGTAAAAAGTTGTTATTACAGAAATGAAAAATGTAGTTAAAAAAACAAGGGCGAAGGGCGTTCAAGTGCCTCAAACACTATGTGTTTAGTGGTTAATGCCCTTATCATCCTCAGCTGACGTATTCATCTCTTTCAAAACAGACTGGAGTGAAGATGAAATCCCTAAGAACAGCATATGGAAGGCTGATAAGAGTAGAGAAAGTGAGAAGTGGGGAATCAGCAGGGGGCTCTGCCAGTTGGTTGAACTGCAAACGCGAGATTTGTGACAGTATATACACATCTGAGCCAAGAATCATTTTCCAATTCAGAGACAGCGGTCCCATGTTGGAAGTTATACAAATCAAGACTGTACTACAATTCCTAATCTATTGCCATGATTACATTTAAATGTGTGACTACCTCATTTCATTTTCGTTTCATTATCATCTGACAATTTGAGATATTGTTCAGTGGTTAGAAAAAAGTAAAGTTATTCACTTCATCATAACCTATTTATCTTCTAAAATTATTTTGAAAGTGAAAGTAAAATTTTCATTCACACTAGCTTTGAAAAGTGTTGTTTAGATGATTATAAGACTTTTGATACTGTTCATCCTAAGCAATATCAAGAAAAGTTAAGCTGTAGTTGCACATGTGGCAATTGTGAAATCCTCTTCACCACTCTAGAATTCAAAACATATTCATATTTGTTGATTTTTATGCCTCTACTCAGATGATTGTGACATGTTTTACATTTTCTGTGAGTCTATTTGTACATCCTACACTTTAGATACGGTTTACTTCCTTAGTTTTCTGCAAACGACGTACACTAGTGGAGTTTTTGTTTTGGGGTGCTATAAGAAAAATTTTAATAAGAATTTCAGTCTTGTGATGTGGTTCAGCTTTTCTGAACAACTCATATTCATGCTTTCAGAGCCAAACTTCTAATGATGTATGAAGAAAAATTACAAATCCTTCCCCAAAGGGTGCAAAATGCATGTGCTAGATTAGTTTGTAATTCTCCTCGTTTTTCTCATTGTAGTCCATTACTACGTGCATTACATTGGCTGCCTGTAAAGCAGAGAATCATATTTAAAACTCTGCTAATTGTATATAGAGCCATTCATGGTACAGCACCAGTGTACATACAGGAACTTGTAGAGTTAAAAACATCATTTCAAACATTTTATCATCTTCGAAGTTCACGGGATCAAACATTATTGAAATATCCATCGGGGAAATCAAAAGTTACTCTTGGTGACAGGGCATTTTTGTACGCTGCACCAAAATTATGGAATAATCTCCCTTTGTTTGTAAGACAAGCAGTCACAATTAATGAGTTTAAGGCCAGGTTAAAAAGTCATCTCTTGAAGTAGTGTACATTCTGTTTGAATTTCTTGTATGCATGTCATTTTGTAATGCGCAGTAGAGTATATCATTATAGTAGCTGCGCAATATAAATGTCCTTTATCATCATCATTATCATCAAATGGCAAATGCCAAACTGTATAGGAGCTTTAAACGGGAAGCACATCATCCTTTGCCAACCAAGAAATTCAGGCTACACTCTCTTCAACAAAAAGCCAAAACAAAACACACATCAGTTTTCAATTGTGTGAATGGAGAATTTCCTATTTTACTGCTATGAGTACATATGTGTGACTACTTCACTTTATTTTGTTTTATTGTCACTAGACAATTTGAGAAATTATTGTTGTAGGAATGAGAAAAAAAAAATTATTCAATATATCATAATAACCTTGTTATCCACTAAAGTTATTTTGAAAGTGAAAGTCAAAATTTTCATTCACACTAGCTTTAAAAAGTGTTGATTGATGATCAATAAAACTTTGGATACCGTTCATCCCATACAATTTCAAGAAAAGTTATGAAAAATTTATTACTCCAAAAGAGTTCGACTTGCACATTTGGCAATTGTGAATTTGTCTTCACCACGCTAAATACATTTCTGGTATCGGTGGGTTAGGATGCATGTGTGAGTTGCTCTTCTATTTTGCTCCCTACACCCATCAATTTATATCTTTATCGAAATTTTTTACACTGACTGAACACTTTCTCTAAGCTGGACCTGTTTGTGAGAGTACTTTGTGACACCTCACCACCATTTGGGGCTTTTTTCAATTTTTTTTTTAATCTTTCTGGGATATACTGTATTTGCTTCAGATACATTATGTCGAACTTCATCATCAATATCATAGTAAGGCATCATATGTGCATCTTTTTGTACACTAGAAAAGAGCATGTCAAAATCTATGGTGTAAGGGAAAAGGAGGAGGATATGACCAAGGTCGTCATTGAGATGGCTACAGAGGTTGGGGTCAACGTGACCACAGTGGACCTGAGTATTTGCCATCATCTTGGGAGTGGCCCCAAGGGAAAGGGCACCATCACAGCACCCTCTGCAAAGGAGAGAGGCTAAGGCTTCTCTAATGAAGAGAAAGAAAGACAGGAGGAAAAAGGTGTCGCTCAAAGAAGTTTACATCAACGATATGACGAGAATGCACGGCAAAGTTATGCAGGAGATGAGAAAGGACACCAATATTCTGAAGGTATGGACCATCGACGGGGAAAATCAACTTCAAGTCCAAAAAGGATGAGGAGGCTGTCAAGGTAATAGACTTATTCGATAGAGTCATGATGCAACTTGGGTGTGATGAGAAGAAATTGAAAGAGTTTGATATTTACTTTTACCTATAGGAACTCGAGGCACAGGTCTGCAAAGTTCAAGGACACTGTGCTTTCCAATACCACAATTATTGCAATTTCTCTGCAATCAAACTTAGATTATTAGGTCTTAACTTCTACAGTCTCAAGGAAAAATGTGATTATGGAATATTAAGAGAATACATAAAGAATTTTGATACAGTCTGTTTATCTGAAACTAAAACTGATTTCATTGATCTGGTTTGCTTCCCTGACTTCCTCTGTATTATCGCATAGAAAAAGAATTGAAAAGTTCCCATGCTCTTGATGGTGTTCCTGGTCTGGCAATGATAATTTCAGATAAATATAAAAATGACTATGAGATATTGGATGGAACAAAGTCTGATTCAGTTTTATGGACCAAACTGGTTTTAGACTCTATCAGAATTTTCAGCATTGATAGGGGCAGTTTACATCCTGCATGAAGGTTCAAAATATTTTGAAAGCAATGTATTTGATACTATCATAAATGATAGCACCAATTACAAGCCAAGTATGATATTCCCTTGCTGTTGGTTGGTGACTTTAATTCTAGAATCGTGGATGGCTTGTCTCAAAGATGTTGTTACTATTGAGACTGAAATTCAGAATGAAACTGGTTTGCATTTTATGAATGATTCCATTTTCAATGCAAGAAATGAGCTTGAATCTTGTGGTATTTGCACCAACAGATACAATATGGATCACATGACCAATAACAGTGGATTTAAATTGATAGAATTGTGTAAATGTTTAGATTTGCATTTGTCAATTGTAGAATTGGTAATGATAAAGGTAAAGGGAGCATTACATGTGCAAATGTTAGCACCATTGACTACGCAATAGCCTTATGTGAACTTGATGTGAGTTTCAGTGTTTACTTTTATGGAGATATCCTTGATGACATATGTGTGACTACTTTATCTTATTTTTGTTTTATTATCATCTGACATATTTTGAGCAATTTTTCAGTTGTTAGCACGGGAAAGGAAGAAAGTTATTCAATACCGGTACATCAAACCCTGTTATCCTCTTAGTAAAGTGCAAGTCAAATTTTCATCCACAACAGCCTCAAAATGTGTTGATTAAGTGATCATAAAACTTCAAATACTGTTCATACCATGCAATTTCAAGAAGGAGCCACTAGTCGTCTCGGAGTCACTGATAGGGAGCACATCATCTTTCGGCAACCTAGAGATTCAGGTTACACGTTCTTTGAGCACATCAGTTTTCAATTGTGTTAATGGAGGTAGCTGATGCCGATTACAATTTTCTCTACACTGACATTAGGAGACAGAGGAGAGTGTCTGATGGAGGGTTTTGTTGTTTTTTTCCCCATGAACTACATTACAGCATGCTATCAACTCAAACTGTCTTAACAACAGACCCATGTCTAGTCACTCTTTGCTACCTAATTCACAATCTGCGCTGTAAGAAATAGGTGAAAAACAGAAGGCGTCAAAAAGAACCTGGCTGTCAGTCCACTTTTGTCACTGTAACTGAAGAAGGTAAGTCGGTCACTGACAAATACTAAGCATATCCAGCAGAAATGCGAATTCAAGTATGATTAGGGTATGTCTTTCATATATCCATCAAAATTAAGCCTAATGAGATAGGACATTTAGGAGTATACATTAGCAATAGCTTTTGGTTCAATATTGACTGAAAGGATTAGAGAAGTTTACAACTAGGTATTTTAGGGTGCATTTGTTAGGGTTGCTGAGTACTCAGTGAATAACTGAATTTAATTGATTTTAAATTAACTGTTTAGAACATTTTTTCATAATAAATTCAGGTTGGATAAAGGTTGAAACAAAAAACAACTAGAAATGTCGCTATGCGACTGGTATGCCTCCGCCATAATGCACCATTCTCCTAATAGGTCTAGATAGTACACGTGGACAATGTGTGATAACATTTTCACAAAATTGGCAAAATAATAAAATGACAAGTTTGTCACATATGTGTTGAATGTACACCTTCCTTGACCTAGGTTTAATTGGATGAATAGGAGAGAATGTATTTGGGATTCAAGGATTTTAGCTTGACTTTGACCCATTCATACGTTTATGCATTGAGTAATTTTCAACAAAGTGCAATTTCTGTATTAAATAGTAAATTGTTGCCATTTTCATCTGGCCTTTGACCCTAAAATTCATAAGATAATCACTGTCAGGCAGAAAATGCATAAATATGTAGTACGTTTCAAGATAACTTGAGCCACTTCCGAGATAGGGAGGAAAAAATTAGTTCAGCACTTTCACTAGATCTTTGACCTTTTGACCTTTGAGGCAAAAACAAAAGAAAAAAGAACTTTCCAGAGAATCTCTGTTAGGTTATACATGCATACACCAAGTGTAAAAAAAAAAGTTTCAAGAAAATATCTGTAGGCATTGCATAGATATGGTGGAAATAGTGAAATTTTATGTATTTGACCTTGACCTTTTGACCTTTGACCTTGAGCATGTGCACCCAAAAGTTGATAGACACAAGTTCACCCCCTAATACACATACATGGAAAGTTTCATAAGGATACCTCAAAAGGTTTTGATAGTTACCTTGTCCACAAAATTCATTACGGACGGACGGAAGGACGGACTGAAGGACGGACGGAAGGATGGACGGAAGGACGGACGGAAGGACGGACGGAAGGACGGACGGAAGGACGGATGGACGGACGGACGGACAACCTGAAAACATAATGCCTCCAGCACCACTTCGTGGCGGAGGAATAAAAACCCCTAAAAACAAACAGCACCTACACACACCACTGATGCAATGCTTGACTCTACCAGATAAAGTGAAGGTGGCAAAGGATGCTCTATCTGAATCTTGTTCAAGACCAATACAGAGAAAAGAACATGGCCTTTAGAAGATACAGTTTGTTGAGCCACCGAACAGAGGGAGAGACTTCACTACAAGCGAGAAAATGGCTTAACTATCAGATAAGCATGCAGGCACTGCGAAAGGCTCTCAGTGATGCAGTCCCGCAGCCGTCCAGTAAGAACCTCCTCTTGTGTATCCATGACCCTTAACCTCCATTAAAGAATCATTAAGATAAATTATGTACACACCACCAAGTCTTGCTAGACCAAATTGGTGGAGGACAAATGCTGCTCAAGCAGACCAAGGATAACGTCATATTCTACATATGTAAAAAGCCCAAGACAAATAAAAGATGGGCACAAGAAAGCGGTATGCCTGGAAATGGGAAAAAATGTAGAGGAGTGGAAGAGCACTCTCTACATTCAAATGGTAATTACTAAAACTGTCAGATGTTGTCTACCGAATCCAACAGAACTTCAGGTGGAACCCCATGGTGGTGCACATTGACAGAATGAAGCCATACTGTGGTCCAATACTAACAAGCTGGTTAGACATGCTGTCAGTGAGAAGGAATTCATAGATTTTTAAAGTGACTTGGGTATATGTATGCATCCCTTGTTTCATTAATTCTTAAAGATGCCTTCTTGCTGGCATTGCCAACAGTGGGAGCCAAACTATGCTGACATGATGGCTAACATGACAGATGTACATTTTGTACTGTAATGTTATCCAATGATTTCTAAGTGCCAGAGATGCAAGGTTCTACAAAAACTGGGCAGATATTAACAGACATTATCACAGGCAACATGTATGATCTTGTATGCATGATCTTGATACTTACAGTGTCACGCCTTGTTGACTATTGATCACAATAGCATGTTATAATTAAAAAAAAAAAAAAATAACACCCTCATCACAGAAGGGAAACCTCCTCTATTGTGCCAGAGACAGCACAGGAGGAATTTAAACTGTCTGCTAATTATCGTTCATTAACTACATGATCAGAGCAACATTCTGATTAGTTTCAAAGTGGAAGAATGGGTGTGGTTACATCGGACTGGTCCATATGTGGTCATTACCAAATTGCTAGATGATAAACAGAGTCCAATAGGACTCCAGGGGAAGCGCAAGGTGGTTCACATGGACAGAATGAAGCTATACTGTGGTGCGGTGCAAAACTAAAAAAGTAGATTTGACATGCTGAACATCAGAAAGAATCTGACCTAGATGTTTGCCTGCTGTTTGTAATGAAAGCAACCACCGTGTGTTGAAAGTTTGAAGTAATGCAAGGGCAGTGAAGTATGATCTTTGAAACATGGAGCAGGACAACCATTTTGGTGCATAATGAAAACACCTTGAACTAGAACTAGATGTACATATATTTGTTGCTCAAGACTGACTGTAGTAACCTTTAGTGACAAGCCAGCACCATCAATTGCCCAGATTGCTCTTCAATTTACAGCAGAGGAAAATGAACAGAAATTTCCTGAGGCAGCAACGCAGGTAATTCAAGGAGATCACCTACATGGACGATATTGCTTCTCAGGGATTCAAAGTAAAGGGATCATCATCAAATGAGGACATTTTAGACAGATCCACGAAGATATCAGTGAGGAAAAAGTTCCTGGGGCCCGTTGCATAAAACTCCAACCGGATTTTTTTTCTGGTTGAAATCACAAAATTCCGGTTGGAAACTCCCAACCGGAATTTCACGATTGCATAAAACTCCAACCAGGGCCCTGTTGCATAAATAACCTGAGAAAAACTCGGGTTAGAGGCAGGTGCCTACCTGAGTTTCATGGTTAGTCAATTTCTCTGGTTAAAAAAACTAAGGTTACGGTATATCGGCTTTCTTTTATTCGAATAAACTTGGACGAGGATAAAATGCGGAAGTGCTAGTGATTTTCTCAGTTTTACGCTCCGCGCGCAGCTAGCGATCACCGCTACGCGCTGTCTGAATGTACAATGCACTGTATACATGACAGTATCGCGCTGCATGCTGTCGCTGCCACACAAACATGTAGTACGAGTAGCGGTACGTCCGCTAGCGAGCCTGCTACAAGCTTCCCGATAGCCAATCTGGTTCTAATAAGTTTTCGGAAATAAATTATGAGTTATAGGGATTTATCTGTGATTTTGGTGCAATACGGCATTATGGAAGCTGAGATATCGACATGGATACGAAAGTGCAAACGCCCTACACATCTACAGGCACAGTAAGTACAATACCTGTGTGTAGACCTAACTCCACTAGATCTAGTGTTAGTACGTTAGTAGGCCTACTATAGGCTACGTCTAAACAGTGTCTAAGGAGTAGATTCTAACCAACAACGTTAGGAAGTAAGAACCTAGCTGGATCTAACGACACGTTAGATCGATTAGTAGGCCTACATTGATAAAGGTGATACATGGAACTAATTCATAATTACAGAACTAAATCTAACTGCTAGATCTGAGTTTGCTACTAGTACTAGCTGTTCTACTGCGTTTCCGACTCTAGCTGCACCAAAATCTTCCCAGAAATGAATGAACAAACAGTGCGCAGTAGTTCTCCTAGTCCAATTCCCAGCTGAATTGTTTGCCAGAATGGCAGCCTTGGTAGCTCTGAGTCTAAGTGGGGCTAACCAGAGAAATTTACATTTAACCTTTGGTCAGAGAGCTAAGGTTAAATAACCTGAGTTTCTTGAACATTAACCTGAGAAAAAACTATGGTTAAGCTTTATGCAATAGAAAAACTCTGGTTAAAAATTCCTAACCTGAGTTTCTGGATTTAACCATGAAAATAACTCTGGTTAAGGCTTTATGCAACAGGGCCCAGAGTTTTCTACGGTTAGCCTGACAAAACTCCGGTTAATATGAAAAATTCCGGTTGGTGTAACCCTTGCCCTTACACTAGCGGTTGCTACGCTAAAAACTCTGGTTGGACTTCTTTGTTCCAAAATGGCTGCAATTCTGCAGGCAATTCAGGCTGGGGCAGCTCTCAGAAGAGAAAGAATATTCCGAGATCGCCTGCATCCCTTAGATGCATACGACGACCAACAATTAAGAAAATTATACCGATTCTCTAGAGCTGGGTGCATTGCCATCATCAACAGGCTTGCCCCAAGGATTCAACATCCAACTCAGAGAAATATGGCTCTTCCACCCAGCCTACAGGTGTTTGTGTCACTTCGATATTGTGCCAGTGGAAGCCTTCTTGACGACACCAGTTTCATTCATGGGATACACACATCGACTGCATGCAGAACCATTCAGAGAGTTGCACACGCACTCTTTGATATGAGGGATGAGGTAATTATTGATTTTATTTTGGTTCTCTTGATGAGAAATGATTGCAAAGCTAAAGCTGAACCAGTGTAAACCTTGCATGGCCTTGCCCTTGGATTTGATTGCTCAGCCTGATTAGAGGCTGGCCTGAGGGGTAGACTAACAATTAGACTAAGTATAAACACTGTATTCTGCCAGGATTCTTCAACTCCCTAAACTAAAGGCTACAGTTAGGCCTAGCAGAGTCTAGAGCAGCTTTTCAAGATGTCCTGTGATGTAGCAGACTATAACTTTGTATCAAGTAAAATCGTCCTGTCGCAGCAGCTGGGAGTAGCTCGCGCTCGCTACAGCTACCCTGTGCCAAGGCTGAGCTGAGCTAACCTGGAGTTGTATGGGAGCAAAAGATTGACTGATAGAGTCTCCTACACAGAAAAGACAGAGAAAGTTCAAGATAGCCAGAGTGTATCTGGATAAGAAGTGACAAAGGAAAAGATCTAAAGCTTAAGTTTAATAGCAAGAATCTTCTACACATTTGGCTTTACTACAGCCTTCTTTGAAAAGGGCATGATTGGATTGCGGTGCTTGCAGGATTTAGCAGGTGGCTGGGATGATATGCTGACTAGAGAACAGTGGAAGAATTGAGGGAAAAAATGCTCCAAGAAACATCTGACCTAAATAGAGTGAAATTCCCAAGAAGTTCAGGTCCTCAACAATACGCTGGTAATCTGTTGAGATGTATTTTTTTTTTACTGACATCCTCCCCATCCCCTGGGTTTTCAGTGTTCTAATCACACACAAACAGCTAGTCCAATGTCCAAGTATCTGTAGACATCATTTTCATATCCTGCTAGAAATATGACTACAATCTTACTGATTGGTCAACAGAATTCTGAAAATTCAGCACTTTTCACTGTACCCTGCTTTAACATTTCTGCTTTTTTCGTCTACTCCAAGGCAGACATGACTCATTCCAACAGAGGTCCACTTTCATAATCCTTGTACTACATTATGATTTGCAAAATCATAACATCATACATGTATGCATACATCTCTTTGTTCTACGTTCCTTTTCCTATGCAGTACATATGGGGGCAACACAGTACAATGTACATCCCAAATTCAACACTTCCAGAAGCAATGGACTATTCTCTGGGCAAATTTTACGCTACATGTTCATATGATACAGAGCCTTCACCAACTCTACTGAATGTACCTCACACTCCAATCAGTCCATCATACACGTCTTGCTCTCCAAGTGCTCATTATTAGCTGTGTCACTCATTCCTGCAAAGAGTTTGGTCTCGTGGTCGACACAAACAAGACCAATGTCCTCAGTCAGGATGTCAGCTCGGCTCCCTGCATCTCTCCATCGGTGACTGCACCTCTGATGTGGTGGAAGACTCCACATACCTCAAGTGGTCCCACCATCTCCAACAGTGTCAACCTGAACACCAAGCTGAATTCATGAATTGGCAAGGCATCATCAGCAATGGGCAACCTGTCAAAGAGAATGTGGAGATTATACTCATACATCATCATCTTTATTCAGTCATTGCATTTTGTATGGTGTTTGCATGGTTTATCACGATTGTGTATGAATTAAGGAACATCACAAGTGCAAATCTGATTTTAATCAAATCTGCAAAATATATAAAATACCATATTTTGTTTCTCATTGCACAAAGGGCTTCTATTATCTATTACAATTGAAAAGCTGTCATTGTTTTATTTCCTTTTTAAATGTAGTGCTGTGCACATACATTTCATGTTAAATAGAACAATAAAAATAGGCATTTGGTAGAATTGTTTCCTGTTTGTTGTTTGTTTTTGTTTTGTTTGTGTTTTTTGTTCTGTTAGGCTACACTTGTCTGGACACTGAATACCCTGATGCGAGCTGCACAATGGAGTGCATACACCTTTTTGCCTGTGTCTCTCTGCAGGGAATTTAACCCTGCTCACAATAGGCTAAAGGATGTACAAGAAAAAACCCTAGCCATCCCCACATACATAAAGTCATCAAGGACAATCTGCAACTACAGAGGTACTGCCTTGTATCGCCCTTGAGAGCAAAAGCATAATATTCCTCGTACATGTATTCATATTACCAACAAAAAGTGTATGGTAAGACTGTTAAATGTCACACCAACGCACTCATACAACATACTGGCAATTTTTCATGGTATCGAAAGTTCATTTTACCCAGTTGCTCCAATATTGTATCCATCATTCAAATGGTTCACTTACAACATACAATTCACCCAATTTTGTCTGTCTCATTCTGAAAAGATCTCTCATGCTAAATCCCCCCCCCCCAAAAAAAAAAGGCAAAAAAAAAAAAATGTCCAATGCATCTCCACTTATAACCTCACCTGTAAAGTCAGCTAAAGAAGAGAGATGGCACGATGTCTGGGATGGGAAGAGGACATTGATGAGGAGCAGCATAGCACTTAGTAGCCACAAGCCCGATCAGAAGCCGTGATGATTGATACATTCATTACAAAGTTAATAAACTGTAATTGTTAGTGGAAAATTGAGCAAAGAACATGCACACGACATTCTTCTGTTCTTTCAGACATATCGACCACATTGGTGAGCTATTCATGCAGTGTTTAATGTCATGAATCACTGAAGGAAGATGCTCACGCTGCAGGTTCTGGAGACCCATGCACTGTACAGAGTAGACGTAGACTCATAGAGATGTTCCATGCATTGACAGACAAGCTAGGACAGCCAGGAGCACATATGTATGAACTTTTCCTCGGAGAAATCAACACTGTGTTGCATCATCGCAACTATCGCCTTTTTGGAGCTTGGCGTTGATGTACCAGATGTGGATAGTAGACTTATGTCATACACTGGGGTTCGCCAAGCGATGTCCTCAGCTATTGGCAAGTGATGGGCTGATGTGCATGTGTCTGTGACGCCTGACGGGAGATTGGAAATGGCAATAATGCATTTCATACCACATTCGGTCAACAAGAGATGGGTAGACCAGGAAATGAAAGATATTTTGCAGTCGTCTTGCTGCATTATAGGAAGGCTGTGTTGAATGTTCTGTTTGTACCTGGTACGGAGCACATCGAAGAACATGTGACCATTGTGAGGTCTTGCTGCTCTGTATGCGACATTGCAAAGCATTGACATGTTGTCTAAGCTTCGTTTAGTCTTTCGGATTCTCCACATCGGTACAAAATTGTACAGTGACACTACAGGGCTGTGTATAGTTAAGCAGCCACACTACATCCTAGCTACTACAGTGTATTGAGTACCGGTACCCGGGCGGTAGACCTACATCGACTCTGAGCACTGCTGAGAGAACGTGAAAGAAGCGGGAGGTGGAGAGTCGAGTAGAGCCAGGGTCAGTCAGTGAGGGAGGTGGGAAGAGAGGAGGGAGTCCCGGCTCCAAAAGCCATGCCGGGGGCCAGCGCCAGGGAGCCCTGGCAGCACCCAGATTGCCGAACAGTGCTGTGGTTGGTTGGTGAGGCTATCTCTGTCGTCTAAGTAAGGTGAACTGGTAACCACTGCCACTGCACTGGAGCATGGTGTTAGAACTTAGAAGTTAGAGTTCTCTACGGAGTCGGTAGAGCTGTCTTCACTGTGCAAACAGAACGAAAGACTTGGCCCTTGCCTTCTTCGTTCTTGCCAATCTTGACTCTTGGTATCTACTCGCGGTGCATAGCCAGTAAGTCGTGACCACTTCACTCTGCTCTGCTCTGACCACGTCTGAATTTTGTCGGCAGAGTTGGTGTAGATGCAGTTCAGGGCCGGTGTAGATCTACTACATGTAGTTCAGTCAAGGGGGTAACTCCTTGGTTCAGTGATGGGAATAGTCCTGACATTCCGACCGACATACAATGTACACTAATAACTGCCAGCAGAGTCTAGTCGGCATACTCGTGAAATAGGCCCCACCACTGCGTGTCCGTACAAATACTACGGCGGCTCGCCTGTTTATACTCGTGAATTCAGCCCCACCGTGTGGCGTTCATCGGTAGATAAGCACGGCGGTGGGGCTTTCTTCCACAGTATAATACTCGTGAATGCGGCCCCACCAAACGGCGTTTACGCGAGATGCATACGGCGGTGGGGCCGATTTCCACAGCATAGCATCTTTCGTCCTCCCTTTCTCCCGTTTTTTTTCTTTGGTCTTCTACTTTTTATTCTCGGAAGGACTCCCTAATGTCCCTTGACTAATTTAATGCCAATTTAACCATAAATACAACCCTACCTAACCCTAAACCCTAACCCTAACCTAACCTTGCTTGCTAACGCACGGGTGCACGCGCACTGCGGTGGGGCCTATTTCACGATTTTGCCGTCTAGTCAAGTGTCCCTTTAATTCTCTCTGGGAATAGTCCTGACATTCCGACCGACATACAATGTACACTAATAACTGCCAGCAGAGTCTAGTCAAGTGTCCCTTTAATTCTCTCGTCTTTCTAGCTAGCTCACCAATCCATCCTATTTATAGTGTAACCGCACCGTATGTGAGTGTCGCGTCGGCCACTCTTTTGAGTTCTAACTCGTGGTGGCAGCATACGGTTTTTTTTTACTGCAGTAAATTATTCCAAAAGTCCCGCGTTCGGTGCATAAGAGTTCTGTGGTTCGGGTAGGCAGTGATTTGATACTAGTAGTCTGGCATAGACCGATTCAATTTCGATGACCTATTCACCTACCGCCGCTAGCGGCGCTATAACGGTCGCCATAACTGGGGGCCAACGGGGGCTTCCAGCGAGCTAGCTACCCAGCGAGTTGCACTTGCAGCTCAGCAGCCTAGCGTACCCATCGCACATAGTTAGCCGGGCCGCGTGTTTTTTTTAGACGGCACAGATTGGGGAAACTAAAAATCTATCGGGGACCCTATCCCTAAACCTAACCCTAATCCTAATCCTAACCCTAACCATCAAACCCTAACCCTAACCCTAACCCTAACCCTAACCCTAACCCCAACCCTGACCCTAACCCTAACCATAACCATAACCAAAAACCCTAACCCAACGTTTTTCCCATAGGTTTAACACGCGCCATGCCCCAATCTGTGCCGTCTTAAAAAAAAACGCAGCTGCGCCGCGGCTAGTCTGGGCTCCGTCCCCTTTTCCTTGGTGCGACCAAGAGAGGGCGCAAATTTTCTGATTGCGATAATCGAGAGACTGCGCGCCCAAAAATTTTTCTCGGGTATCGCAGTTCTCGGCGTATCGCAATCCTCGGGTGTCACGCCCTCATACGGCTTGTCGCGTATACTGAATCACCCTACGAGTAAAAAGAGTCCAGAAGCTAGACTACGCCGCGGCCGGCGACCGCCGCGCTAATATTGTGATCGTTTACTCACTGTGGGAAAAGTCATTCAGCGGCTTTTAATGCTTTTCTTTTGGACAAATTGAGGGATTCAGACATATTGATCTACGATGAAAGCTTCAAAGGAAGGATCAGGAAAACACATTGTGCAGTTGTTGGGTGCACAAATAACAGAAAAAATGGAAATGGAAGCTGCACGGCACTGTGTGAAATTCAGACACCGCTGACGCATGATAAATTAAGGCAAAATTAAAGACAATTAAGTGAAATGCAACGGTATAAAAATGCAAAGATTTCGAAACGATTAAGCTATGTCTACTAGATTCTCTATTTAATTAGGTTATCACTGCATATTCGTAAAATATGTTGTTCATCTTAGAAGACAAGTTTAGATCAAAGAATTTGATAATTCACTGATTTTTTTTTTTGATTTTTTTTTAATCCTTGGTGTCCTACTTGCCAAAGTTAGAATACACTTCCTGGCTAGACTTTATTATTATGACAAACATATTTCTACCGCCTACACTACAACTAAATAAATGTTTCAAGATGCGTTAAATTCTTATATTGTTTTCACTTCCTCAATGTTCAGCACTGAATTGACCATAGGCCTATTCAATTTTGGCCTGGAACTCTGAATTTGACTTTTGATAAAGTGATACTAATGAATATTAAACCATGGATGGTGGCAAACATCCGTTTCATAATCATACTAAGAAAGTATGATTTAAAAATCACTTTTGTAGGTTATAATATTAGGCGTTAGCGTGATGTTATGCAAGGTTACTTTGACCTAAAACAGTAGAGGTTTTGGTTGTAGACATCAGGCGACGTAGTCGTAACTTAAGTTTAGGCACATACGGCCTAGAGACGCCTAGATTAATATTCCGTTTGGTTTACTTAGTTAGGCTTGCCTGAAGTTATCGACAACCGAAAATAATATAGGACGTAGGGTTCTAGAAGTCAATAGGTCTAGATCTAGTCTGGACTCTTGCCTAGATTTCTAGACAAGATCTAACGTTAGACAGATTCTACCCTGCTGGCCCGACACTCCCGAGTAAAGGCAAAAGCCTGCCCTAAAAGGGTTAAGTGATAGCTTGCAATTTATTGCGCCATCACCATTATCTAGCTCAAGATTCTTATTCATTATTTGTATTTAATTATATCAGTTAACTTGTCAACAGCCTAGGCTTATTAGCAAGACGTCTGCCTGCGCCTTGCAATAATTCTCCCCAGCGGTTTTTATTCTCTTACACAAATGTGAATATATGGGGCTTACACGCGAGTACCCAAGTCATCGCCAAAGAAATAGAGTCTACAAACATTAACGGATCGTACCGATATTTACCTTGAAATTCAAATTTTGGCTACAGTCGTATGTCATCTAGCCATTCGCTCATAGTCGGTATAAGTTGTTTAATTTTATTTATTTTTAATTAGCTAGCGAAAAAAAAAAAGTGTAGACTCTAGTTGTCACAAAGCCAGATGCGTCGATCGCTGCCAGCGCCAGAGGTAGCTAGCTGGCCGGCCGGCTGGCGCCGGGTGGTAAAAGCACTGGCTGCCGCTGGCACCCTTGCCACGCACGCAGGGCGCTTGCCGACCCGGCCTGTTTGGCCCCCAGTTATGGCGTCGCCTTAAGAGGGCGCACTTCCATGAACAGTCGCTTGAATCGGTCTATACAAACCCTTTATATCTGTAGTCCCTCTCACAAAATTTCTCTTCCATGGTGACGAAGTCATGGCCTGCAAGAAAGTCGTCCCTTTTACTGAACGCAACCAGAACAAGCCATCTCAACCCGCTACTTCTTTTTTCATTTATTTAGAAGACATTGATATTCTTTGCAGCTTACTAGTAGTACAGTATATAGTCTTGAAATCAGTCTAGTAATTCGATTGCGCAAGCATTTTTTTTTTTCTCATGAATGATTTCACTGGATTTATAATAATGTATTTGGTTTTTTTATATGCCCTTGTAAGTGAGAAGGAGTTATAGACTTACATGATTCAATATATTCAAGGGATATAGGTTTGGTACATGTCAAAACTTTCTCATGAAGAAATTGTTAGTAGGGCTGACTTATAATCAAGTTATCTGTGTTGAAGAGAGATTATTTAATTTTGCAGTATAGATTTACAAATAGATTTGTTTGTGTTTTGAATCGCATTTGTACCGTTTTTTGTTCATGTTACATCCAGAATGGGTTTGATTTATGAATGATTTGAATGAAATCAATAAATATCAAGGAAAAACAAAAAAAGTAAATCACTGTCTTTACACAAAAATTCTAGTTTCCTTGTCTTGTCACAGTGACGTGTTCGCGATTTGATAAACAGTGTCATTGCTATAATAAATATTATCAATTTATTTGTTTGGTTTTGGAGCATTATGTTCAGTATTTATATTTAGTCAATGTAATACGGTAATATCAACTCAAACATGGAGTGGAGTTTCAGTGTAAACTGTAAACTGAATGTTGACGAGAATACAAAATCATGCTTTTTCATATGCCATCGATTTAATTTGGCAGGATATCAGTTTCTGAATGTATATGTATGTGTTTCTCTCTCCCGCTCTCTCTCTCTCTCTCTCTCTCTCTCTCTTTCTCTGTGTACCAGAACTACCAGATACAGCTTGTTTCAACGGGTTTTACCTGTTTTTGAAAAGCAAGGGATAATATTGTATAAAAATGGTTGATGGGAGGATCGACAAAATATTTTTACAAAAATGACGAAACATAAACTAGAGTAAAAAGAAGGCCTGCTTTTGATACTGAGTATCCGATAACAACTGCTTTAAATTTCTGCTGATCTTTGCTAAACCTACCGTTGTGACAATAAAGGGACTCGAATCTTAGGTCACGCAAGTAAAAGTTCGACGAGGATGGGATTCGAACCCACGCGTGCAGAGCACAATGGATTAGCAGTCCATCGCCTTAACCACTCGGCCACCTCGTCACCACGAAGGCTACGGCTGTGGTTGTCAAAGTGTCTCTTTATTGTGATATTACAATGTCAGGTGGGCTCTACGGTACTAGTATACTCAAAATAAACGTCCCCCCCCCCCCCTCTCTCTCTCTCTTTGGACTTGTCTCGATCATGGACCTACCACACATGGACATTCATCGCTCGTTAATTAGTTCGTGCACCTGTTTCTGTCAAAAGCGTCACAACAACATTTTAACATGCTTTACTGCTTTGATCCAGTGTTGTCCATCGACAGCCAGCCTGAATAAAATCAAGACGGCGCTTTGATGAAATTGCTTTAGCGATGATTTCGCAATATACACTACAACTGCACATGCATTTTTCTTGATTTAAGAGAGTTATTATCTTCTGCGCAAGTAGTTTTTAGATTTCTCAAAAATCTAAAAACTACTTGCGCAGAAGATAATAACTCTCTTACATCAAGAAAAATGCATGTGCAGTTGTAGTGTATATTGCGAAATCATCGCTAAAGCAATATCATTTGCGAAATGCAAGTACATTACAAGAAAAAGCAAAAGCATATTGACTGTGATTTGTAATCTATTTTTCCCCATTTGTCGCACATTGTTTCAGAGTAAACATGGGCAGTGACAGCTGTGAGACGACATGCTTGTCTTGCCATTCAGGGATGTTACATGCATGGCCGCAAGTGGCCGCTTCAGTAATTACCAATTTTGTGATGCAAAATTTGTTCTTGTTTCAGGTTTGGTGCTCCCCAACATTGGTGTTTATTCAAAGGCTGAGTCGAGTCTGAAAAGGCACCTCAGCCAAATGGGACCGAAATGAGGGAAACTGGGTTCTTTTGTCAGTGATGATGCACGATTACACAATCGTCATTGTCCAAACGTCTGAATGTACTCATTAAGATACACATAATCAGGTGGCGGTGGTGAACATTGGATCAAAGAAAGACCTTCGTTCATGGTCCATATGTAGTAGGTCCATGTCTCGATGCACTCATAGCCACCGTTGGGATACAAACGACTATAAACATGTATCTGTGTAGGATAATACCCCGCGTTCCATATAAATTTTGTCTCATCAGTCACTGGTCTTGTCAGAAACAAAGTTTGCTGCTTCCGGCCACCAACGGAAGTGTATCGGTCTGATTATTCGACTGGTGTTGGTCTACTATCAGGTCAGTGTCAGACGTGTTGGGTGATGATGCGATGAACTATGCAAGATCGTTCGATGAGGATCACGCGTGACATGTCTCACATTGACCTCATAGTCGACCAACACGAGTCGTAATCAACAGACTGCGGTCCGATACACTTCGGTGGGTGGCCGGGAGCAAATAACTGTGCTTCCGACTCGAGTGACTGATGGGAAGAAACTGGAATTGGGGTATATTGTCGTATTTTGGACCCTGATATGATATCAGCAACAAACGTCCTACCTTAAAATCAAATTTAAGGCAAGTTCAGTCTGAAATCTACTTGGTATTGTCTCGCTGATATACATCTTTTGTGAACGAGTTCAATCTCTAAGCTTCAGATGACTGGACCTGTGCAATTAATGCAATCCGAAGTGCCCAGGGAAGTGTATAAAATGGTGTCTGGATGGACACAGTATTTTTAAATGCAAAACTGTTCTGATATTCTCTTTTTATATACATGTTCTTCTAATCCTAATACACGTACCTGTGCAAATGATAATAAGAAAAGAATTTAGCATACAGTAATGATAGTCCATAATTCTGTTTTTAATGCGCCCTTTTGGCGCGACTTGCTAATGTGCCCAATCATGACGTGACGGCAGCCCTTTTCATATTGCCCTCGCCCATGCGCGTAATGCGCTCATAGGACGAGTAGCAGACGACATCATGCAGGCACATTCGTGTGTATCCGGCAATGAATCTTATACGCATGCATAAGAGTAGGCAATTCACCGTCAAAAATGCCAAGTAGTATTTTACAATATTGTATATCATTTGCGGGGACTGGCAAGGGATTCTCTCTTCTTCTTCTTCTTTTGCTATTCCTAATCGACGGAAAGACAGGGAAATGATATAATTACATGATATTTAGCTACGAAACCTCGTGCGAAAAAAACAAACAAACAAACAGACCGCCAAGCAATTCGCCTTTGCTATATACAAACTTCGAAAAACCCGGCGCCGTACCGACATAATTTCAGCACAGGAGATTTTATGGAGACTGCGAACCTAGACATTCGACTTTCAGTAGGAAGTGATAGGAAGAATGTGATGAGGTATATGCATTTTCTTTACTTTCTTGATTCTTCACATACATTTTGCGATGATGATGCGTACCATCCATTGGATTATCATCAGATTCTATACGCCTATCCAAGCCTCAGTGTATTCATAACCCAACTATAACTACAATGTATACTCGCCGTGCGAACCACAACTCAACGCGGGAGACAGTATGACAATTTCGTAGAAAAATTTACCTCTGATTTCGAAAGATTGATCAATTTGGAAATGAGTCTTGTTGAAAAGTAACAGAAATAGTCAATTTGATTGTGAATTCATATAAGACCTTGAATGTGATATTATCTATAGTACTTGAGGTTTCTTCAGGAAACAAGTCTAGAGTTGCATGGTTGTCTTACCAAAGACGGAGTCGGGGTGCCGTGATGTATGCGCATTTTCTTTTCTTTCTTTTTTCCCCCACTGTTTGATATTATCATTTTCCAAAGATTTATTACGAGCTTATCTCAGATTGTAAAGTTTTTTTTCTTTCTTACAATTGCTCTTCCATTTAAGATAAGACTGAAAAAAAAAAATATTAAGACCTGTCAGTATACATAAGTCTTCATTTAGGGTGCAAGATGGGTGTATATCGTTTGGACTATCAATAATTAAAGTTGGTTAATGCCGATCTTTGCAGAATAACGGTATACCGTTGTGACAATAAAGGGACTCGAATTTTAGGTCATTCAAGTAAAAGTTCGACGAGGATGGGATTCGAACCCACGCGTGCAGAGCACAATGGATTAGCAATCCATCGCCTTAACCACTCGGCCACCTCGTCACTGTGACGAGGTCTCTAGCTGTGGTTGGCAAAGTTTATCTTTACTTGGTTATTGCGATAGGCCTATATGTATTACCCGTATTGCGATATCACAGGTGGGCCCTATAATAATGATGCTCAAAATAAACATCGATCCCCCCCCCCTCTCTCTCTCTCTCTCTCACTCTCTCTCCCCTTCTCTCTTTGACTATTGTATTTATATACTCACTTGTCTCGATGCACTCAAAGCCACCATTTGGATACAGCCGAGTACACACCATGTAATCTGAATAGGATTATGGCGCAATCTAAAAGGTCCCTGCTGTAATCCAAATGTATGTTGACCTCTATTGATTCCTTTTGATCTATATAGGCCTACATAACCATTTTACTGAATACTTAATGGGGAATTCCAGATGATTTCACCTCATATATATATATATATATATATATACTATAACATTATATCGTTAGTGTCATGTAAAGGCTTATGAAATTATTGTGGTCCTTGATTGAGCAGATAAACAGATACACTGAAAAACCAAAAACAAATTAGTATTTTGTCTATACACTGAACAAAAAAGATAACATAATATTATAAGGAGGCTCACAATTGCTGGATATAGATAGCGTTGTAATTCCATTATACCATAACTTGCTTAACAACTTCACCTGTGTAGAATTTATGCATATTTCCTACTTTTGTTCTGCTTCCTTGAGGATCCAATCATGCATTCATG
This sequence comes from Diadema setosum, assembly GCA_033980235.1. Classification (NCBI taxonomy): domain Eukaryota; kingdom Metazoa; phylum Echinodermata; class Echinoidea; order Diadematoida; family Diadematidae; genus Diadema; species Diadema setosum. The sequence goes on from CM067059.1 coordinate 20,367,100, forward strand.
TGCATTGTTTTGTTTATACATTTACATCAAGGACACGCAATTCAACCTTTGGGCTGCTAATGTGTACCTTCCTTTTGATGAAATAAACCAATATCTATCTATCTATGTATATATATATATATATATATATATATATATATATATATATATATATCTATGTAATCCATTCTAATGTGAAGTTGCCATGTCATGATCTTCGCTTATTGCGATTTTTTTAACGAATTTTTAAAGCATTCTTATTCCTCATCCAAAGTCACTCCAAATTCTGAAACTCCGTACCCAATGTATAGGATTAACTAGTTTGCTTAAGTCTGAAAATCGGCCACAAGTCTCCTTCGAATAAGAATACGCATCATTATTTTCAAACATTTTCCTGAATTTTTTCTGCACCCTGTTAAGCCTATCTCTAAAAAGAAATCCTCCAGATCACCTTTCTTCATATTCTTAGCTGCGATATCATCCTCCTGTAACACTTGAGCCTATCAATAGACAAAGTAACATGCCTTACCATTCATTGCTACTATACCTGCACTTATATGCAAATGTTTCCAACATACCTTTTTTTTTTTTCATGTAGCAATGAATGGTGGAGGGCATATAACCGTGTTATACTGTTCAGGTAAAGTGTTATGAAGGGTGGAGTCACAGCTGGAATATGAACAAGGATGGTCTGGTGGATTTTTTTTAAGATATTCTATGGGGCTTAACAGGGCGCAGACTGTATGATGCATATATATATATTTTTTTTTTTTCATGAAGCACTAGTGATTTGGTTACGCACAGACAGGAATCAACAGAGGTCAACATACATTTGGATTACAGGGATCTTGATTGCGCCATATCCTATTCAGATTACATGATGTATACTCGGCTGCATCCAACACTATGGTGGCTCATCCTGATAAGTGAATGGTCAAAGAGAGACAGAGAGAAAGAGAGAAAGAAAGAGAGAGGGGGTGGCAGCAATGTGTATTTTGAGTATCATTATAGGGCTCACCTATATTATCGCAATACTTGTAAATGTATTGCATGCAATTTAACCAAAAGAGCCATTTGCCAACCACAGGTGAAGCCTTCGTATAGTGACGAGGTGGCCGAGTGGTTAAGGCGATGGATTGCTAATCCATTGTGCTCTGCACGCGTGGGTTCGAATCCCATCCTCGTCGAAATTTTACTTACATGGCTTAAAATTCGATTCCTTATTGTCTCAACGATTAATTCTGCAAAGATTATATGGTTAAAACAGTTATCATCAATATTGCACTTATCTCTCATTATAGTCCAATAGATATGAATCCACATAGCATCTTAGAAGAAAACTGTATACTGACATGTTCTAATACATTGTAGTTTTATCATTCTTATCTTTATTATGGAAGACTGTCGAAAAAAAAAATTTAAAAACCAAGATAAGCTCGTAATAAATCTTTAAAAAAAAAAGGTAATAGTGAGCAGCGGACAAGAAAAGAAAAGAAAATGCATAATGAACGGCATCCCAACTCCAGCTTTGGCAAAACAACCAGCTCTTGTTTAATGAAGAATCCGTAAGTACTATAGATAATATCATAATTCAAGGTTTTATAATATAATAAAATTGCTTGACTATTTCTATTAATTCTCTACATGATTCATTTCCAAATTGATCCATTTTGCGAAATCAGAGGTAAATTTCTGTAAATTATTGTCTCTCGCGTTGAGAGTCGCGGTTTGCACGGCGTATATAGCTGGGCTGCACTGAGGTTAAATGGGAATGGTGCGCATCAGTATGAGAAAATGTATGTAAATTTTAAAATTTTAAAAAGGTAAAGAAAAATGCATACCTCATTTCTCTTCGTATCACTTACCTTCTGAAAGTCGAAGGTTTAATCTCCATAGCTCCTGTGCCGAAATGTTTGCAGGTCTAGTGTCACGGGATAGTGGAGCCGCAACTGGGATTATGAACAGAGATGATCTGAATGGTGGATTTTGTCTAGAGGTGGAACATACGAAAATGTTTAAAAATATGAACGCATATTTTTTTCATGAGTATGAAGTATTTAGTGATTGGTTATGCACAGACTAAAAGGTAGCAATAGAGGTTAACATACATCTGATTTCAGCAAACATTCTTAGATATCTTAAAATCAATTCATCAAGCACTTTTCACAAGTTCAGTCTGCAATATACATTTTTGTGCACGAGTTCAATTTCTATAAGCTTCAGAAGACTATATGGACGTGTGCAAACGCAATCAAAATTGCCCATTTCTTTGTAATCACTGGATGGTCAGTATCTTCGAAAGAAACTGTTCTGGTATTTTCTTTTAGCCCTACCTAGGCCGAGCCGAGCTATTTTGGTAGATGATAGTGCACACAGAGAAATTAGGGTTCTATTAGGGTTCTTATTTTCACCCTACGAGCAAATCTAACTAAGTGGCACCTTATAGGGTTCGGGATGGATGTAGGGGTGCAAATCCGAACCCTAAAGGGAGCCAAGTCTTAAGGGTTCGAATTCGGAACCATTCCATAGTCTTTCCCGAAAGCTGACATGTGGGTGTTGAATGGTGTTTACTTAAAATGCCACACTATTTTTGGATATTATCGTATATTTTTATTTGAAAATATAACTACACGTTGTTAAAGAGTAACAGTGCATCAGTAATACTGTACTAAAAAAATTACTACTTGAATTAAACATTTGCTTTTTCTTCTCGCACCGGGATCAAGAATATCATTTCAATGACGTTATCATAGAGAGAAAGCAAACGAGTATACACGTATTATGCGTGCACGCGTGGACCGTTGAGCACTTGGTCAATGGCAAAGCTAAAATCGCATGCGCACGCCACGCCGCGCCGTAGGTCGCGCGGTATACGTACGTGCATACTACTGACGTTCCTCGTTTGGAATGGACAGACGACCGTGAGGTTGGGATGATGAATTAATCTTTTTGATGAGCCAAACGTTGTGAGTAGATAACTGTACTGTAATTCCGTTGAAAATATTTCACAGTAATCGATGATGATATGTGTGAATTATGCTCATAGAATGCTGAGTGGTGAAAACTGATGCGAAAGAGTTGTATCAAGGTACATGTGTACTAACATGTCAGAAGTGCGATCATACATACAGTAAAGCATAGCAAATAAGTCAATGAAAGTGCACGGTAATACGAAAAGCCTCAACCAAGGTACTAACTATACGACCAACAGCCCCATACCCATAGCGTAATTACGCTATGCGTATGGGGTTCACTGCTGGACGCAGTTACCAAGGTACGTACGTAAATAGGTGACCGGATATAGTCGCATCATTTTCGTTAATGGGAATTATTACGTTTGAGCCGAGTTGAAGCTCAGTTGGATATTGGTTTCTGTGAAGTTGACAGAAAGAACGATGTAGGCATGTATGATGTGCCTAAAGAAGAAAAATAGTGTTCCTGGTTCATTTAGGAGAATTTAAGACATGTATGAAGATTGAAGTCAGAAAATTTAGGTTGGCCTTGACTCCTTGTTGTCTATCAATGAAACTAGAATGTGTGTTATAAATCAGCAATGCCATAGTCACAGAGCATAAGCAATGATACACGACATGTGAATTTAGATAATATCCACTGGAGAAGTTGCATGTGCTAGACATGACATAGAATAAGTCACACAAACAAGGTATGTAAACGGTAAATCACTTCAGAAGTACAACTACTTGATCCCATACTTTAGCAGGTAGATATTCCAATATTGATTGTATGTTGAACTTTGTTTTATTCAATTACAGGTTGAACCTTGCTGATCCATGCTGATGAATGATGTTAGCTTGGTCTCATACTGGGCCAAAGGGACCTGTGTTTGATTGATTATTTATCATCGAGTTCACTATGCATCAAGTTCAATAATGGTCTTCAGGATGAGTGATGCAGGTCAACCTCGAGAGACTGGTGAGCCATATGGGATGCCAGAGCTGGAGATGGAAGATGTTCAGGATGTCAATCCTGGTTCCTCGTTGAGTCAGTGTGGAAGCCATGCCAGTTCTTCTGAGAGTGATGGCCAGAAGGGCATACTATTTGGCAGCTGAAGCAGCTGCTATAGAAAGAAATGCATCAAAAACTAGAGCTCGAGGAGTTTCGACTTATGCAGCGTAAGATGAGATTAGCTATGAAGACCAAGCTGCAGGTTGCTGAAGCAGAGGAGCAGATATACCTTGACTACGAGAACAAGAAGTTGGGAGTCGGCTTTCCTGTGAAAGCAGAGGATGAAACCTTGCTGTACCCAACTGAATGAGCCAACCAACCAGTACACACGAGTACACCGATTTCCCTGACTAGAGAAGTAACAAAAAAGTTATTTTCAAATTTTCTTTGACTTTTAGCAGATATAGTCCAAAAGCCAATAAGATCATCAGCATCATGTAGTATCCCTGAACCAGGTTTGATGAAAGCCCATCAATTTTTTTCCGTAGATACATCCGTACAGACCGGGAGACAGACAGGCAACCTGAAAACATATGCCTCCGTCACCATTCAGGGCGGAGGCATAATAATGAGACTCCTATATGTCATGTATGTTTAAACTATATAAAATTTGAGACGGGTCACATTGAATCCCCCCCCCCCCCTTCATTAGAATTGCTAAACACCACGGCTCTAGAAACATCTTTCCATTTTAATCCAGAAAGTAATCACCTCCCTGTTTTTAGCGGAGGGTGAGCATAAAGCCACTCCATGAAATGAAGATTAGCATTTTTTTTTTTGCAAAATATATGTGAAAATGTCTAATTTCATAGATAACGATAACTATTTATTCTGTCTTCTAAACTGCTGTCAGGTTATTCCCTTTCTTAGAATGCACTGGCCTTGAATATTTACAAGAATACTCTAAAGAAATATATAATAGAAAAATACAAGAGAACAAACTTGCAAATTAAAAATTTAAACACAACCTAAAGAGAACTTGACTTCTATTCACTTTTATCTCTTTTTTTTTTGGGGGGGGGGGGGGGGAGGGGGGGGGGGTGGATTATGGATGAAAATATGAATCTGCTAATGGATATGAAATACTCAAGTATGCTTTCCATTATATTTCATACTAGATGGGGTTAGTTTGTATTGTTCATATTTTAGTTATTTCTTCACCACCGATAGCCTCAGTGCTTCAACAACACATGCACACTTTGAATTGATTGTTTAAGTAGGGAACAAAAAAAAGTCGCCTGCTGTTTTTTGAAGTAGACAGTCACACAATGTATGTCAATTTTGGGCAATCTCTGACAATGCAATGTCATAAGAGTAGCTTTGTGACACTTGACAAAAGCATGATTTTCTCACAAACCCTTTATGTATATAAGGATTGAAAAATAGAGTTTGTTCCAAAACCTGAGAAAACTCAACATATAATATCTACTTTTTTTGCATATAAAAGAACACTGGACTTCACTCTTTAAGAAGGCAGAAACTATCATCATTGCCCTTACATACGTCAGTGACTTGTCGAGGAAATGTGCATGTTTTTCCTAAAAGAAAAAAAAAATTTGAAATTCTCTTTAGGTTTTCCTTGAATTGTTCTACGCATGTGACATCATAAACTCTTCTCACTCTGCTGCGACTGCACAAATGATTTAAAGATTGTTAACTTTTGAACTGAATGTCCGCTTTTCTTTCTTTTTTTTTCTGATGTGTTCTAATAGTATAAGCCAGTTCGGGGTACCAGTTTGAGCATGTGCAGAAAAAGGTTATTTGTACTGAGAGACAGGTTATTTTTTTAATTTCACTGAGATAAGCATCTGTAATGCTAGGATTATTCATGGAATCCTTATAAATGGTGCCTGCCAGTACATCCACTTGACAGAAAGCCTGGTATTTGGCAATGTTAACACACAAAAAAAGTTTGTTAACATATTCAAAACAGCACTTAATAAAATAGATGATTCCCTAAGTGTTGATTGACGAACCATACTGGTCACTTCATCTACACTGGTTAGGTTCATTCTTTGTTTGAATATGAGTTCCATAAATGGCTATGGTGGGCAAGCTGCTGCATGATGTCACTTTGAATTGAGTGAAGTGCCTTACCAACTGAGAAAAATGAAAGGTCATTAAGTACCTATGTGCTCATGAGCTATCTCCGGACTGGCTTATTGCTGCGCATTCACTCAATCCACATGTAGGTCTGTATGAAGGTGGACGTGCCCTCTAACTCTGATCATAATTTTAAGCTTTATTTAAGTAGGTTGTATAAAGTGCTGATATATTTGTGTAAGGTTTGGTGAAAATTAAGTGCTAAAATGATTGGAAGAGTTGTGAGACTGTAAGATCAACACTTGAGGTATTTCTCATGCATGATCATAAATCTCTGTAAAATATTGATGGTAATAGTAATAATGATAATGATAATAATTATAATAGTAATAATAATGATGATAATAGTAATAATAATATATTTTGCTCCTGATCATTATGCTTGTGATTGTCCCAATACCAATACCTGCTTTATAAATATGAAAAATCGACTGCTCTTTACAATATTTTGAATGTTGGGGCTGAACTGCATACATTGTGCAATTATATTTATGGTCTTCTGAGTACAATGTGCTTCTTGTTTCCAACGCTTGAAAAAAAAAAAACAATGTATCAAAAAAATTGTTTTTAAACTTTTCCCACAAGACATATTCCTTCCTCTTTATGTCCAGTTTGTCATACCACTGATTGGTTAACCTTATTTTCCCTTTCTGAGGTAACATTTTCTGTGGAATTGTTTAATGTTAATTTGATGCAATGAAAAGTGTTTTCAGATGTGCTATTCTGCCCGAGATTTATAACTGGGATATATCTTTAGCTATGTGCATAAAAAAGTAACCAAATTTAGATGTACATTCTTCATTTTTTGATTCCTTTTTTCACCTTTCTTATCATTGGTGTAATTGTATATGAAAAACAAAATGTGAAGTATACTAATTGTATAATGGGGCACATTCGCAAGCTCTCAAGCTTGGAATTGGATGGAATATGTCAGTACAAGTAGTGAGTTTCAAATATATATGACAGAACTTTGCCATACCCTTCATTGTTTTGGCAATAACTTGTGTACGAGAAATCAGAGTTGACATATCGCTGTTAATGTCTAAGAGCGTCATAAAGGTGCTTTTGATTACCGTAAGATGTACCGGTAAATTCAAGGTACATATCTATGATCCATTCCAGAAGTGGAAGGACAATGTGAAAGATATTTGTCACATAGTTTACTATTACTCTGCACAAGCTTCAGGGATTTTTTTAAATGAAAAGAATTAGTGCTTTTTGTCAATGTGGTAACTTCCTTTAAAAGAAGAAAAAGTAATCATTTGATGGAAAGAACGAATATTTTTCTTCTTATTCAATGTACTGACCAAATTTCATACATTTTTGATTTACATTGCCCTTTTTATGACAAAATATGCATCTCGTATGAGAATTTGTAGAAATACAATGTATATTTGATGTTCACTTTAAAGGAAACCATGAAAAGAAAATCGCTATTAACTTGTTCCTCTTCCCTGAGACATATATTAAAATGTTAATAATATATATGTAAGTATGCACTGTATTCATCATGTTCATGTTCTATTTGTTGTTGAATTGAAGTCTCTGACTTCAGTTTTCGAAAGATTGTAGATTTAATTGACTGAGAAATTGTGTGTAAATCTGTGCATGCTATTTTGCTTCATGTCTGGAGTGTTACCTTAGGTAATTGTTTGTGAAGTCAGTGAAGGCACCCAGTACATAATTATTTTGGTTTAAAAAAAAAAAGGTAATAATTTTCACCATATGGGGTGCAGAAAGGTAACCCTATATAGAGACGTGTGCAAATTGTATTTCATCCTATATTGCGGTGACTTTATCACCCCATAGGGTGCAAAATTACAACAATAACAGTATGAACCATAATGGGTGCAGGTATGAGGTGCAGAAGGGGAACCCTGTATAGAGGTCTATATTTGCACCTTATAGGGTGTTGAATATAGAGTGCTAAATAAGAACCCCCCAAAATAGAACCCTAAATGGAGCCGCTGGTGTTACAACGATATGAACCAGAAAGGGTGCAAATTTGCACCTGAATTTTTGTTCACCCTGTGGGGTGCAGAAAGGGAACCCAATGGAGGGGTGCAAATATGCACCATATATGGTGTTAAATATAGGGTGCTAAATAAGCACCCCAAAAAATAGAACCCTAAATGGAGCCGCTGGTGTTACAACGATATGAACCCTATTGGGTGCAGAAAGGGAACCCAATGGAGGGGTGCAAATATGCACCATATATGGTTTTAAATATAGGGTGCTAAATAAGCACCCCAAAAAATAGAACCCTAAATGGAGCCGCTGGTGTTACAATGATATGCACCCTCTAGGGTGCAAATTAGAACCGTAATTTCTCTGTGTGTGGGTGAGGGGGCTCAAGATCTCGACCGTGATCAACCGCGCGATCGCAACGAAAATCGGCACACACATTGCCTGATGCGACGTTTATCATAGGTATTGACCCATATGGTATTGTTTTGTTTTTTGATTTTTTATTTAACATCACACACACGCAAAAAACAAAACAGAACAAAAACAAAAACAAGCAGTGCAAACACGCAGTGTATGCATTTTCTTCTCTTTTAATTACTCTCCGACCGATACATTACATGGACCGGAAACATTTTCTTCTGACTAGATCTCCCATATAAAGTACAGGCCTATGCCGCTGTCATACCAATCTCTATAAAACAGCTAATGCTTATCAAACAACAGAAGTTTGTTGTGCTAAACAATTCGATTTAGCACTGTGGTTTAGTACCTTATATGCTCCCATGCTTTATTTCATTTTTTTTTTTTTTTGGGGGGGGGTAAGTTTAGGATTTTGTTTTTTTATATACATTCATAATAATATTGCTATACACTGTAATTAGAATTCAACAACAACAACGTAAATGCACCCTGATAAATAAAGTCAAGTAATAAAAACAAGTCATTTCCATATTAGTTCCCAACCATTTCAATCGCAAACTTAACAGTTGTTTTTGATTATTCAACATGTTTATTCCAGCACCTTTACTGAAATCCTCTATGATGATACTTCTCTGTATTTTCCCCAAACATCCAAAAACATAGGCGGCATTGAGTCTACCACTATCATAATATGAGTAATTTGGTTAAAAGCTAGAGTTTTTAGAGCAATAACTCGTGCAAAATAATATTAGGCTCCTTTTGTCAACTGCCAAGATTGTTCCCCCATTGTGGATAATTTTTTCTCATTCTAAATTCAAAGCTGTATCATTATAGAGATAAATATAATTTCTGGTTTATTCGACCACTTCAGGTGAAATTTTTTACAATTTCCAGCATTTACATTGATCACCCAGCCATATCATAAACGTTTTTTCTTTATCAATCTTTGGGCCTGCTACATCACCCCCCCAAAAAAAAATAAATAAATAAATAATAATGATAAATTGTAACTCTTTTGAAATTTCATCAAACTTTTTTTTTTTCTACATCTTTAAGAAAAAATAAAGTTTCATCATCCTACTGTAAAGATTTACTATGGCTGAAAGTCATACTATAATCTGCCAGTTCCATTGGCCGAATATTTTTATTTTTCCTGACAGGCCTACTATAGGACATAAATTCAGCAGCCCTATCCTTGTCGGATATCTCTTTCAGCATTAAAACTTTCCGACGTCCAGCCATTGATCAGTTCACAACTTGAAATGTTTGTGTAAAGAATAGTAATCTATTCACAATATGATTCACCAAATTTTAACCTTGCTAAGCACATTATTAAAATATTCTATGACTAAGAACTTCGAATGTTTTGGCAAAATCTGCTAGCATTATTGCGTCAGTTTTACCGCTTTTTCTGATGTATATACTCAATAACATATTTTTCTTAAGCTCACATTGCGGGCAGCTAAGCGTCCTTTCATGAATTGGACTCCGTCTGAATTCCATCTACAATTGCCCATGCCAAGTGGTGTTCTGTAGCAATCGCGAAAACTGCCAAGGGAAATATTGTTATATTTTGTTTGTTTGTCTGTTTTTTCGGCTATTCCTAATCCACAGAGAGAAAGGAAATAAAATGTGCAATGTAGCTTCGAAACCTCGGTAAGACCCGCAACTGAACAATAGAACATTCTATTACAATGTATTGAAAGTTACGTGTATGACATACAGTGTAGTTCGTGAAGACCGCAAAGTCTTCGAGCATACTGCGTTTAAAAAAGAAACTAAAAAGCGATTTGCTTCAGCTACAAGACGGCGTACAAACCTTAGAAAGTCCTATAAAAACTGACCTATAAAAACCGCAGTTCGGCACAGGAGCCTGCAGGTCTAACCTTCGAGTTCGAGAAGGAAAGTGATAAAAAGAGTGATGATGAACGTGTGCATTTTTCTTTACTTGATTCTTTACATACATTTTGCGATACTGATGCATACCATTCCTATAATAATCATCTATCCCAAATTCAGTGTAGCTCAACTAGACGCCGTGTGAATCACGGCTGTCAACGCGAGCGGCGCATTGGGATGTATGACTGCAAGTTTTACCCCAAAATTTACCCCTAATTCTAACAAAATAAATTACAGTTTGGAAGTGATTCATGTTGAGAAGTAACAGAAATAATCAAACAATTTGATTTCAAATTCATATAAAAATGTAAAATATGATCATGTGTGTGTGTGTGTGTGTGTTTTCAACCAGCGGCTTGCTATAAATTTTTTCTCGGGTTTTCTCTCTTCTTGGGTTTTAAAATCTTTTCTTTCCGACAGTTGGTCTGCCATGATAAAGTTAAGAAATATTAAAAAATGTCATTAAAGTCTTCTTTTAAGATCAATCATGGATATATCAATATTGGACTTCTAATAGATGTACATCTACAAGAAGATGTACAACTAGTGATTTACACGGGGAAAAGACCATGATTCCATAGTCTCCTTTACATGGAGGAGGCGGTCAACTGAAATGTTAACTAAAAGGCAGGCAAGTTGATATGCTATCCTTTCTATCTCTTTCTCTCTCCCTCCCCTCCCCCTTCACTCTGCAGACATACACACATGCAAACATGCACATACAAACACCCCTTGACATCATCTGTAGACTATATACAATGTATGGTCATGATGTATGGTACAAACAATAAACATGGATGTAACTGCTGTTTGATGTTGTCATGATGTAGCCATGGCTGGACTGGCAATGATTTGACTGAAGGTGGAGGTAATGCATATACTGTATTAGCTATAGCCTACACTTCAGTCTCCACAGTGACAAAATCACAGCAAGGTTGACTACCTAATCAACAATTGATTCCTTATGATAACAAAGGACCACGATAATCAAGAGACAGTGGGTACATTGGTAAGCAGTATGATTAAAACTTCCTCTTTTATTATGTATACAGAACAAACCTAAGTTATGATGCAGTGACTCTTTGCCCTTTCAGAGTAGCTATAGTGTCCCCACAAACCAAATCTCCATTATACCGAGATAACTGAATATAAGAAATACAAAAAGTCTTCATATAATGGGGAGAGGCATCTGTTCATTTTTCCCTTCAGAAAATATCTGAGCACCAATAATCAGTGAAGTGTCGCATCAAAGCTGACTGGACTTTTAAGCTCTCCAATAGAGATGAGAATTGAAGAAATTAGAGCAGTAGATCAGATGAATAGACCTAAAAGCATTGGTACATCTTTTATCTGAGAAATTCCAGGAGACTATCAGCATGTATTCTTTGAAATTATAAATGACAGCTCTGTAGCATAACTGAACTCGACCATTTCGCATCAGTGAATGGTCCACATTAGTTCTTCTGATTTCAGATAAAAGGATCTCACATTTTTAATCACTATTTTCAATAGCAGATTGCAAATGTAAAGTGCACTTTGAGGCATTCTATCACCACAATCTCAATGTATGGGATATATTAAACACAATGCCTTGCTATGGGTTGGGGTGAGATGGAAAGTCTAGAGAGTTCAACAAAATGCCACACATAATGCATAGTAAGGTGTTAGTCTACTTGAAAATAAATATCTTTTAAGTTGCAACACTTGATACTGGTTTGGTTTCAAACTGAGATACTCAGTTGAAAAACAATCTCACTGCAATCCTTTACTGATAATGAAAATACAAGGGGGAAAAACACCAAAAATGATGTCATTATGAGTAAAAGGATCTAATGGTCAAGTGTTCTATGGATGGAAAATGGCAAAGAAAGTATCAAACTCAAAAAGTCTACATAAATACCTCCCAAAAACAACTCAAATATCTGTTTATCCGCTATATATTCAAGTCTGCAAGCATACTGGCAATATACCTAACAGCTTAAAATCGTCATTCACAACATGGTTGCCACTTTCAATACAAGTTGCTCCACAAACCTCTTGAAACATTTGTGTGGTGCCTTTTGCAGTTGAAAATGAAGCATTTAAATGTCTGGTCCAAATATCCATTTCATGAATTTTATTCTATGCCATTCCAAAGAGTATCTGATGTCTGTAAACATGTACAACTGCTTCGCATAAAACTTATCTACATCTAAATCTATCGCACACAGCCACAAGAGGACACAATCAGTTATTCAACCCACTCATTAGTGCCATGTTGCTGAATTTTGTGGTTAAAACTACACATCACATATCATGTTTTGCTGTCATTTCTCTTCCTGAACATAACATGTGTTATACACAGTCTCAAACCAACCATATATGTGAATGTCAGCACTAAACTCTCAAACACAACCTCTACCCCTGTGACTTCTGCAGAGCTTTCACATTTGCCTGTTGGATGTACACTGTCCCCTTTGAAAATCTGAAAGGTTATCTGTGAAAAATGATTCAAAAGTCTTGAAAAAAAAATACCTGTGAAGGGCTACAGTAAGAGTTTGTGAGTGTGCAAGAGATGCCTTCTTGTGCCCGACTCCTGAGCATTGGCTCATGCCCACTGACAAATAGTGTGTGCTATCTCATTGGTTGAGAAGTGCTCTAAGGGACCCTATCTGATTTAGTGGAGAGTACTGTACATGCTTTACAAAGCAACTGCAATGCCTCTCTCTAATCCCACCAGAGAAAATAAGACAAGCAAACAAGGAATTCTAATGTGTTGAGAGTCTACAAAAGTATCAAAATGTCCCACTAATGTCAACAAAATGATTCTAAAAACACAGCAAGCAACAATATCCACTTTAAGCCAGATGAAAAACAACTGATTACCTATACAACTCTACAGAAATTCCCACATGCCAAGCTTGTCATTTCCAGAGGATCTAAAATGCAGAAACATTGACTGGAGACAACAAACAGTTAAGACTTGAAAAATAACTCACAGGATCGCTGGTGTGACCTAGCAGTCAAAATTACTACCACGGATGTGTAATTACTCCCTAGAGCACTTCTTTCTACCATACAAGCAACGAAAGGCACTGCATATTGGTATGTTCCATACTTTCAATTTACATCTTATGCATAAGGTTTCTATATGCGTATCGTCAGGCCATACATTTATTTAATACTAGTCTTGCAGTCTTGCATCAAACCAGTAAGATTGAAAGCAGTAAGGAATTCAACCTTTACTTCAACCCTCACTAGATATATTCAAAATTCATACTATTGAAGCGTCTTTTAAGTCATATTGTCAACAGAAGTTATCTGATAATATTGTAGTTGCAAAAACTTTGGTCAAATTCTAGAAATTTACCTTGACTGTTGATAGCAATGATGCATATGTAAATAAATCCAAAAGGTGAACAAGTTAATTTTCAACCTAAACCAATTATGACAGAAATTCACTGAGCACTAGTTATGTCAGTAGGTGAAATGTCAAATACAGCAATCCACCTTGCAAGACATATCTTTGACCTTTGACCCCATGACCTGACACCTTAGCAGTTCTTTGTTTAACGGTAGTGCACACATGAACCCGGTTTCATTCTAGGTCTTGATATACTAGTACCAAGTTTCATTTCAAAGCTCTTCCCCTGTTATGTTGGTAACAAGAACTGATTACTGACAGATACACAAATAACCTGAAAACACACTGCCTTGCACATTGCATAGGCATTACACAAAATTTAACAAGGCAATAAGCTTGTCAGAATGACTTGCATTGTAGGTATGCCTACCCTCTCAGGGAGTGATGACACTAGTAATATACAGATAGCAGGATGCACAAGACTGGCAACCATGATTCTTTTGTTGATCCGTGCCATGACAGTAGATTGCAGAGGAGTGTGTTTTATCAGAAAGGTTAACAGATACATTCAAGATATGGACTACAAGTTTACACCAGTGCAACAACATAGAAAGAGTGTGAGAGAGAGAGAGAGAGCATTTATTAAAAAAAAAAACAAAAAAAACAAACAAGAAAGAAGACAGCACAAGAAAGACAGAAACTGAGTGGACAAGATGTCGGGCAACTCGCGAGCAAGGAGCACAGCAAGCTGTTACATACTGCGAAGCATTTCGCTGGTGCGAGAGTATTTGACACTTCCCCATGAATATACGCATGGAGTCATTAGGGAAAGAATATGATTATTGAATATTCTGCCAAGATGTAACATCAACACATATACAAGGCACATCATTTATCATTTATGACATTTCTCATTAGATACTAAGATGTCGTCACTAGCTGCTGACAGTATGTCAATCTTTATTGTACACTATTATTGTGATGCAAATTACCTTTGTTAAAACACTATTAATGATAGAAGAATAAATGCTTAAAACCTATGAATACCTCGGCACACTACCGTATTTAACACAGATGACCTACTTCTTATTTTAGTTTTCTTTTAGGTTTACACATCTGAAGAGGGAAATGTATAAAAATCCTTAAAATCAGATCCCTTCCAGATCATTACATGCCCTTAAAGGCAACAACAAACAAACAAAAAGGGCAGTTCCACTCAAAGGCCACACATTTATATGAGCCACAATTTAAATCAGTACCAGACTGTTACTCATGAAGAAGCTGTGACAGTATGCATGACATGATGTACTGTATGCAACACAGGCTTGATATTTCAATCATAGAAACAAAGAGAGAGGATGAAAGGAAAATACATCATCTTTCTATCAAATACCTGTACAGACATGCAGCTACCATTACATTGGGGGGAAACACATTAACAGAAGAAACAAAGCAATAACAAACAATAGGAAGAAAATTCATAAATTACAATCTACAGTCGTAATAAATATCAAATACCTCCTGATTACATCTTCAGTCAAAAAAAAAAAAAAAAAAGAAGAAAAAGACAGTAGAACTATAGGTATTCTTCTTATATACTCATTATGCTTTGTCTATTTACATGTCTTTACATACCAGGTAAGTAATATTGTGTTCATGCATTCTCATTATGAAGCTCATTTACCATAAACCCTAAATACAGTCAGGCCCCTGCTTCTTTACAAATGGATCTGCAATGTCACAGTGGACCTAACGAGTCCTTGTATCAACTGCACAATTTTTGTGCCTGATGTCTTTATTACATTTATTCCCTTTGAAGGCCCACAAATTAGATTTTTAAACTCTAAATTGTGACTCAAACTTCAAAATGTGTACCTTCTAAATAAAAAATTCCAATACTCAACAGTTACTCTACGATCTCAATCAAAACATACAACAGTACATGATCAACCGCCAATCTAGACCCCATATCATTAGAAGTGCATCCATGTCCTCTCTTCTGCTAATTCACAGGAGAGTTAACCTGCAAATCCCAATTTTAATCTTCAATTGACGCCACTTGTAACATTTTCATATCACTATGACCAAAGTACCACACCAAATAACCATGGCAAGAGTACACTGAATGAAGGATGCCCTGCCTACACTTGCCGGACACACAGTTATATGATTATTTGGAACAAATCAGGAAACAGGCGGATATCCCTTATGACAGTCATTTCCGTGACAGTTTGATGCATAAAAGAACCAATAATTTAAAATAAAATTAAAACACAAAAACAAAACTCTCCCCAGTATTGGCAAAATGTTCTCCCCTGAATCTTACGCACTCTTGAGCTTCCAATACTGCCTAGCCTGACTTGGGCTTCCTGCATTGCTGACTGTGTTATAGACAGATAAAAACATGGACTTTCTGTTGACTGTGTGGCTCCAATGATCCCTAAGGTTCCACAGTCACAGTCCCATCTACTTCTTCTTGCCTTTGGGAGGGGTCACAGGTCTGCCGGAGTTGATTCCTGCATACTGGTATTTTGCTTTCTTCTCTGATGGTTTCAATATCTGCACGACAAATTTTGAAATAGGGAGATATAAAGATTACAGAGAAAATACTGGACTACAACTTATGATATAAATTCTGGCATGTAAGGACACAACTGCAAGAATATAATTAATTTGTTCATGCTAGATATCTGGATTTCTAAAAATAAACAAAATATGAGTAAAAAGACTTAATATAAATGCTTGATAGCACATGACAAAGGTCAGTGAAATGCTTGAGACATCACACCAAAGCTTAAATTTTGTAAAGCACAAAGAGAAAGATACCAGGTAGATAGATGAATAGATAGATAGATAGATAGACAGATAGATAGATAGATAGATAGATAGATAGATAGATAGATAGATAGATGGAGAGAGAGAGAGAGAGAGAGAAGCTGGCATGGACAGATCCACATAATCAAGGAAATAGCACACAATTGCATGCACACAGGGACGACGGAAGAAGGAAATAGCTGATTCAACACATGCGAAGTCTTGAATGGTTTGAATAGCTGTTTATCTCATCAGACACATACAATGTATGAAATACATGGAAAGATTTGGTGGTGTTAGTTTTGTAAATGTATTTTGTAGAAGTACAAATCAGACTTGAGCACTTAAACTGTGGCACTGTTGAATGGGATGCCTCTGCCTTATCACACAATTACTACATACTGGTAGTATGGTTCATCATTACAGTGTGAGAAAGTTCATTGGTGAAATGATCCTTGACCATGAAGATTGTGTTTACTCTCCTGATCACAAAGGAATTTGTCCCAATTTATCTCTATCGTTATTACAAAATTGCATCCTGTTGGACTTCTCACATAAAGAAATTGATAAAAAGGTAAATTTTTAGGTTAAGGGTAAATGACCTATGCCCTTGAATTTTGGCTTTCTTATGAGTCTATATCTGACCGTCCAGCTCAAAACCCACAACAAGTAGCCAATTAGAATTCTCTGTATTGGAACGAAAAAAGTCATTTGGGTTGACTGACTCGAATCTTTAACCCGCTGAGGACGAGTCCAAGTATACTCGGGCAAGTGTCTATGGGAAATGCGTGTTGTAGCAAAAGTTAGCCTGTCCTGAACGGGTTAAAAGTGTTTTACCTGGGCTGGAAGAGTAATCTTTTCTCTATCTACTGTCTAAGTTTGGCGGTTTAAAACAATACTGAAAACAAGCTATAAACAGCTTTTCTGGACCTCTTTTTTTTTCTTTTCTTTTTTTTTTTGACAGGCACTGCTTTCAATGGGAAATATGTTTTCATTGCTTATTTTGTACAGCATGCCTGAGTGATCCTTCAATCCTCTTTTCTCCCTTTTCTATGAACCAGCACCTCCTAACTCTGCCTTATTTCAATCACTTTTTGAATAGGTTAGGATGGTCCAACAAGTTATTTATCATTTTAGAGCTTGGAGCAATACTATTAAACAATGTAAAAAAGTGGAAATTAATTTTGGCCTACTTTTTGCGGGTCTTGAGCTGGGCAGTCACATATGATATGACTTATTTCTAACCTTCCTTCTAAACAAATCATCCTGCCACTACACATTTCGAGGTGTTATTATGGCTAGAATATGTCATTTTGGCTTCCATCTATTGACCTTTGATCTTGAGGCAGTTTGCAAAAATTCCTATAAGAACATCCAAAACCTATCATCCACCTTTGAGACTTTCCTAATTGCACTCACAAAATCTGGTACAGATGGACAACTTGCATCAACAATTCCTCCAGCGAACTTCAGGTACAGAGTCATAAAAATTTAGCATGAGGAAGATAACTAAGTGATGACTCCTTGGTTTTTTTAGCCTTTTCTTTTTCCAACAAGAGACAATGTGATGATGGCTAGATAGAGATATACTCACCTGGAATGAACACATGAGCGTGTCATCTACACTCATCATTCCTCCAGCGTTGTCAAACTCCCCACAATAGTTGGGAGCTGAGAACAAAGTCACCAGCTGACGCTTGGCAAAGAACTCATAGCCGTCTTCCACCACCTTGCAGCACAGGGAAAGAAAATAAGAGAGATACAACAATGTTCACTTTTTGAGGGTAATCAAAGAACACATGAACCACAATGCTCAGATTTAATGGTCATACTGAGCCAAAACGTTGCATATCTTTAAACGGATAATTTTGGAAATGGACAAACCTTAAAGGACAAGTTCACCTTCATAGACATGTGGGTTGAGTGAATGCAGCAATGTTAGTGGAACACATCGGTAAAAGTTCGAGGAAAATCAGACAATCCGTTCAAAAGTTATGAATTTTGGAAGTTTCTGCTCAGTCACGGCTGGATGAAAAGACTATTATAGCTTGTGATGTCACATGTGTACAACGTTATAAAGAAAGAATAAAGAAAATTCAACATATTTCCATTTTTCCCGCATAACAAAAGAACACTCAACTTCTCTCTTTCAGAAAGCAGGGGGAATAATATTACCCTTAACATACATCAGTAACAAGTCGAAGAAATTTGCACTTTATCAAAAAAGTAAAGTTTTGTGAAATTCTCTTTTTATTTTCCTTATATCGTTGTACGCATGTGGCATCATACACTGTAGTAGTCTTCTTATCCAGCAGTGACTGCGCAGATATTTTAAAAATTCATAACTTTTGAACGGATTGTCCGATTTTCCTCAAACTTTCACTGATGTGTTCTACTAATATTGCTGCATTCTCTCAATCCTTGTGTATATGAAGGTGGACTTGTCCTTTAAAGGCACACTAGTTGTTCTCAGAGACTTCTTTCTAAAAATTTTCTCCTGTGGCACTCAGAAGGATTCTACTCTAAAACACAAAAAGCTTAGTGGGTTTGAACCACTTTGTTTTCAAATAGACCATCTAGTGTTAATGAATACATGGTACTTTACATATAATACATGACCATAACAATAATACATATCATCAAACATTATCAATGACTCAGTACAAAATATAAATGTCAGAGCGACTCATACAAAATATCTTTTGGTGGTGCCTCTTAGAAATAAAGGAATATGAATTCTTGATTTTCCAAACATATCTCTAACCAGAGTAGACTACAAGCCCTTTTTACGTGATGAAATTTATAATTTCACTCAGCAGCTAGCAGCTTAGAAAGGCACAAACTAGTCATCTTGATAGCATCTGTACCTGATGGGCTCTGCAGATCAGGTCCAGGTCATGTCTGTTGAGGAACTTTGCCACAATATCTGCACCAAATGTAAATGAGACTCCACGGTCGTTTTCACCCCAGCCGGACACATCTTTGTCAGGGTCTGACCAGAGCAAATCGCAAAGCAAGCCTGTTTGATAAGAGATGAAACGAAGCAAAATACAATTTCATATCTTTCACCAAGGATTGTGGAACTTATAATATCAATCAGTCACAGTGGAACCAGGGAGGTGGAAGAAAGATGGAGATGGCACTCTGAGAGCTTCCCTCAGAGAAAAAATCAAGTGGTCTTACACCGATTAACGTCTTGAAATCCAACCCTCATTCTGTGATAAATATGTCAAAATCTGGCCTTATCGGTCCACCCATCACCCTCCGGCGCACTAGAGTGACGCAACATGATCTCCTTTCCAGGCCTTCCATAAACACACGCTCGTAAAAATCGGGCTTTGAAGCGATGCGTGGCACCGACAATATGACGTCATATTCAAAATTTTGGCAGTCTATTACATTCAGTGAAAGACGTCCCCCTTCGAAAGCTACAACTTATGGCTCAAAAATTGGGTAGCGTGCTATGTCTATACCTTTCGCTGGTTCAGCAGACTGTGCTGAGGAGATTGCCGTTTGAACCAGCGAAATTGGTACACAAACAACGGAGTTACTGAGCAGAAAGTTTTGTGCGCTAGAGATGTCATCATATTGTTTCTGTATCGATTATGAGAAATCCCGCACATTTCCGCAATTTTTTTATAGTTAGAGAGGTAGGCCTGACCTTGATCTTCAAAATGATATAAGTTACATGAGCGTGTTCGGGCGTGTTTTCAAACAGTTCGAGTGTAAAAGTAGTGCTTCATAGAGACCGAGGCGGTTTTTTTTTTCGTCTGCACCCGAGCGAGCTGGAGCTTTTCAGCGTACTCGTCGGGTTGTTGTAGGGCCGCCGCGTAGGCGTCGGGACAGCGTTCGCTGCCGTTGTTTCGGTGAATTTGAGTTACTAGTAAATACATATTGGAATGGAAAGTTGAGTGTTAAAAAGTGTAAATTAGACATATCAGCCTTGATTATAATAATTTTCCGTAGAGAATTAAAGATGATATCTATACAAGCCTAGATGTATGATGCTGTAAGTATATTTTAGGGGGAAAAACAGAGCTTAGTATGTTTCGCCTCACTCTCCCTCGATCATTCATCGGTAAATACCAGTAATCGGCTTGACTTTACCCCATGCTAACGTTACAAAAAATTGAATTAAAAAGTAGTAGAGTACACCTCTGGAGCTAGTATAATCTAACGTTTAACAGTGGTTAGATTCTAGTTTGTGAAATACTAGAGTCTACTAGCTAGGACTAATGTTAGGTATGTTTTTGCTAGGCAGCGTACCTGAGGTGACGCTGCGCTATTAAACAGTGTCCTGAGCCTTGCCCTTGGCCTTGCCTTGGCCTCCAATTTCCAAGCCAAGGCCCAACTAACTTTCTGGGTTTCAGTTTCAATTGCAAATCAAATTTCGTTAAGTTGCTGTGTCAATGTGATTTTGAATTTGCTAAAAGCAATTCCTCCTCAACAAACTCGTCTCCGTCAAAATCACGATCGCCAGAACCACCACCACTGCTTACACTACTGCTTTACAGAATACACTCTATGAGTTCTGTGCTTACACCGTAGGACGCCATTTTATTCCCCGACCACAATGCATTTCGCGTCGTGATTTCCGCCACAAGATTTACGACTTGCAGTGCGCCGAGCGTGAGTAATGGGATTACGGGAGGGGGAAAAAACGCTGTCGGGGCCACGCATGACTTCAAAGGAAACTCAGAAGAGCACACTCCATCTTTCTTCCACCTCCCTGGTGGAACATACAATTTGTTTCATTCTCTGTGCTTTCTTAGTTTCAACATTTAACAACACAAATGCCTGCAAAATAAGGGAAACACATACGAACACATATATTTGCCATTTTCTGGTGTCCATGCTACTTGTTTTGTCATATTCTATCAGTAACATGTGTCATTTAATAACATACAAATCTAATTTGACAGTTAAACAGAGATGGAAGTCTTTAATAATGAAAGTCATTCTCTTGATTTTAGTGTTCTTTTCATCATTAAAATGAATCATCTGCTGTCAGTCAACATTCAAAATGACCTGTCTTGCATGTGGCATTGCAACACCATATTAAGAGAACATCAAATCAAACATTACAAACATGAACACCTCCTCACCTACTTTTTGCAAATGATTATTAAAATGTAAATCTATTGTAAAACTATACACATTCGTGGCATTATACTTTCATGAATTGCCACTGGCTTCGATGTATCGTGTAGACAAAACCTTTTGTGTGTACTTCCGCGAAACTTTGTTCCTCACAAAAGTTGCAAGCATGCAAAAATTTCTGGTTTTACAGTACACATTTTGAGTCACAAATAACTAAATAAAACATAAGATTATATAAAATAACTATCTATATAGATACAGGGTGGTCCACAAGGGGTTTTATTGCATGACATCCTTCAAAACGTGTGACATTCCCCTCAATCACCCTCATGAACACGAGACACATTAGCACTCTTTTTTTTCTTCTTCATTTTTCTTTTCTTTTTATTTTATTTTTTACCACACCACACAGCATGCATTCACCCCATCACATACTCGCTGAACACAACCAGGTGGTCACTCTCAGTCATAAATTTCTCCGGACACCCCCCCCCCCCCCATTCCAGGACTATGATTAAAAAAAAAAAAAAATACCACACTTAATAGGGCGGGTGGCATTGGATGTTGAAATATGGCATATTCTGGACAGCAGAATGAGTTATTAAAAACACTAACAATCAGTGTACTGTACTGTAGTACAAGTTCAAGATGTCCTTGTCATTTTTCATAGCATCCCCATTGAGGAGTATATCATATTAAAAATATACTCAAAAGGTCTTAGGAGTAAGGACGATATATTAACATTTCAAGAACAATTTAAAATCTTATGTCATAATCAAACATAATAATTTTTCAAATATATTAATGATTTTTATCCTGGCATTGCAGAGTGATCATGGTGATCAAAGTGTTCAAAATAAGGCTAAGATAGCACCAGAGAGCATCTAGACCCCTAGAGCTTCCAGAAGCCTAGAGCTAGAACCCCGGCCGCAAGGGAGTTCGTGCTTCGCGCTCGTGATGTGTGCGCGAGCGCACACATACTTTCCCGCACAAGATCAGTTTTTTCCCCTGCAACATGCTAAAATTTCAAGTTGTGGACCACCCTGTAGATACATTGTAACTCTTTTCCTGATTTCCATTCACATATGACTTTGAAGCCTACTACTCAGTAATGGTGAATTACAGCATTTTAAATCATTTGATGTCTAATATATACAAGTGTATGCCAGAAAAATATTCTGCATGATCACACAGTCATAGAGCAATATGCAGAAGATAAAAATACTACAAATAGACTGAACACATGGCTTAGCTTTGCTCTGTTATATGAGTCCTAATACCTACAATTTCTTAAACATCTTGGGAGGGGCACTGTAGAGGAGATTGAATTGGACTTTGGATGGATTTGAACTTGAAGGCACAAAATTCCTCCATTAAGACGGCAAAAAAAAAGTAAATAGAAAAAAAAGAAAAAAACTGTTTCTTAAAGGTTAAGGCAAGTGTGTGTGTGTGTGTGTGTGTGTCCACTTGGCTAATTTGCCTCTGTGCCCTAAATACACTAGGAAACTGGAGAGAGATTAGTGGGGTGTTTTTCAGATTTAGATCTGATATCCAGGAAGGAATATTCTATTTTAAAAACAGTAATTATGATTTCCTTCATCAATCATACAAAGAAAATGTTACAAAAAAAAAAAATATATATATATATATATATTTCTTATGAATAGCTTGGTGATCCAATGGGTAACAAGAGTATTACAAAAGCTTTTGAGCTACAGAAATATGTACATTGTAAATAGCAACTGAAAAGAACATTGTAACACATAACATTGTATACTGTGGCCATTTTTAAAAGATTTTTTTTTTCCCTTTGGGATTGTCACAACGAAGTGTGATCTTTCTATTTCAGGAACTGTGGCAGAGCTTGGACTGACTCCTCTACTAAGACTGACAAAGCTGAGATTGAAATATTCCATACAGGTTGTCAAAATTGGAATTCAAAATGGCAATTGAAATGAGGAAATAAAAGGTGTGCCTAGCACAGACTATCTTGTATTAATATTTCAGTATCATGTGGAAAACCTTACACTTCTAACCAAGATTGTTGCCTTGGACTATGCACACAGAGGAAGAGAAATAATGCACACGCAATGCTGCCAGCCACTAGCATGATGTAATGAGTCATGAATAGGCACACAGGATGTGCATCATGAATGGATGTGGAGGAACAGAGAGGCAATGGCTAATAAATTCAGGGAAATATCTGTAACGAGCCAGGATTACCTCACTTTCTGACTAACCGTGCTAAGATTACACTTATAGACAGCAATGTGAGTAAAAAGCATGCTGGCTTGATGAAAATTGATGTTAATGGAAAGAAAGCAAGAAAGACCCAGACACTGTTCACACTTGGTAAAATGACAGCCCTTATAAATTTAGATCAGAATAAACTTGTGTGTGTTTTATGCTGCCATTGTCAGTTTTGAAGATTTCATCAAATCCTATATCAGTCTTGCACAGCAAAGTTGCAAAGAAATAATTGTATTGGTTCTAGGACAAAAAAAAAAAAAAAGTCTTTGTGTGTACAAAGCTTAGAGTTGAACATGTGACCTTATCACAGCTACAAGGGATGATTCATTGTACATGCCAAGCACACAATGTTGTCATAAGTTAAACCACATTTTGACACGCCATATTTGAACAGTTAATAGTTGCATACAATTAGGTAACGAGCTCTTCCAACATGCTCCATACTTAATTTCTCCAAGACAGTATACATAATGACAGAATGTGTAAAAGCTTGCCTTAAAACATTATTGTGTTGTTTATACTCTTTATTAGCAATAAAAATCATATGTAATGCACTATTAGCACAAAATCTAAGGGCTGCCTCAATCATCGCAAAATTTGATATTTACTCTCGCATACTGATGTTACAACAAAATAAGTAATGTGGTCCTGTGAAATGTCACATTATGTAGATGTATATTTAAAGGCAACATAATGTCTGATCTCTATTTGCATGCACTTGACATAATGTTGTGCAAACGAAAACTATTACTTTTATTATACACACAAAAAATAAATTATGACAAACTTTTTCTCTATCACAAAAGAGAAATCTAGTATAATTGTTGTAAGAGCCATATCACTTACATGTATCATCTTCTGTATGGACAGGTCAAAGAAGATGTGATTCCTTACAAGTTAGGTAATCAAAATCATACTGAATACAATGTATCATGTAATTAGCCATGTCTGTTATACCTGTTTCAGGAACATCAGTTGGTCTCATTATCCTTCTGATCTGTTCCATTGACTGCAGATCTGGGGATAGTCCTGTGTGAAGAAGGATTCATATAATACGCACATGTCATTGATAACAACTGTTAGATTTGCAGGCACTGTTAGACAGTGCTCAGTAACTTGGTACTGAAGACAATGCTAAAGAATAAATAGATAAATGCAGTCAAACCAAACCTGTCTATAGCGACCACTGTCAATAGCTACCACCTGCCACCTGCGGACCACTAAACACATTCCCCCCACTTTTTTTTTTTTTTTTGCCTCCCTTGGGTGATTGCTATAGACAGGTTTGACTGTACTTAAATAAATACACAATAAATAGAGGAATATGTACACACATACATGTATATGCCATATGCACAAGCACAAACACAGATGGAGACAGAGAAAAAGGTGTGCCTCCATAACAGACAACATCTGGAAAGGAAGTTGCAACAGCAAACAAATGATGATACAGCATTGCAGAAGGGAAATAAAATCCATGTACACATGTAGTACAAGTTTACTATCAACAAGATTCAGTGTGGCCATGTACACATTCATATTTCGCTTGCTGTGAAATGTGTGAAACATAAACATTCTAAAGCAAACTAGGAGCGACCTACCTCCATGGCAACAGAAGATTTTCTCATCAACAATGGCTGCGACTGGCAGGCAGTTGAAGCAGTCTGTGAACGTTTTCCAGATCTTGATGTTGTAGCGTCTTTTGCCTTCGCAGATTACGTAGAAATTCAGATATGGATCATTGTGTAATAAGTCATCATCAGCAGTTCATGAGCACTAGATTAGAACAGCTGGCTGCATATTTCTTCTTAGGAAAATTTGCTTCAACTTTCTACTCTCACAGAAATGGAATTTGCAATGATCTTAGTTTTGAGCTGTTAAAACTTATTTGTTCTGTATTATGATAACACAACATACTACATTTTAACACTGTTACAAGATTCTAAAAATACAGTGCAATTGTAATTGTGGCAATTCTCTACCACCCACCCCCAATAGTTCATGGTATTGAATCAGAGCAGCCTATATAAAAGGATTATCACTCACCTGAATAAATTTTGATAGTAAGCAACATAAGCAAAATCTGAACAAACCCATGTTAATTCTATTTCTTCACGACTGACAGTTACTGAGTAAAAGAATGATTAAGGTCACAATGATATTCAAAACTTGCACATGCCAGTTTCCTTACTTAATCTTAACCTACACGATACTCATTTTAATATGCTGACACATTCACCTACGCATTCTCAATATCTGCAAAGCACAGATAAAGAGGTTTCCATCACATTGTGATGACATGCATACATGTGCACATTATATATATCACGTTATGCTTATATTTATGTATTATACTTACATTCATCATAGAAGCCATAGATTCTGTTGATGCTTGCACATTCATGGTTCCCTCTAAGCAGGAAGAAGTTTTCTGGATACTTGATCTTGTAGGAGAGGAGAAGACAAACTGTCTCCAAAGACTGCTTTCCTCTGTCCACATAATCACCCAGGAAGAGATAGTTTGACTCTGGTGGAAAGCCTCCATACTCAAATAGTCTGAGGAGATCTGTATACTGACCATGGATGTCACCTAAGTGAAAACAAAGCAGTGATTTTGCGATTGTTAAGGGGTGGCTCCTTGAGCAACAATGAAATTCTGTGAAATGACTCTATTTCATGGTTCAGGGGCAAAATCTGACTTTAATTCCAGTTCAAATCAATATAACTTTCGAAACAAAGTGTTGCATGTACAATCACAATACATCTGCAAATGTGTTAGTAGAGCTACAAATACCAAAAGGATGAGACAACTGTAATCTTGTTAGAACATGCACACAAGTTGCATTATTTTAGGTCTGATATTACTGTTTATGTGAACATTAAAAGTTAAATATGATAAATACTGATAATCCTGATTCATACATTGTATGTACAAGTGTTTAATTTTCCTGTGCCAACACTATTTTCCCACTTGAATTCAAAGGTCCTTTTCCCACCCACATGGACAAACAAGAGTCTACCAGTATACCTGGTAGGCCTACTTTTATTTCAAGAGTTTACATTATTCTCAAGTAATATTGTATGTAAGTTCTTTGAGAATTCTTGCATAATGGTTCGGTAAATCATATTTTTATCAATGTGACTCTAACAACTTGAAATAAATGATCCCTTTCCATTATCAAATGCAATGATGGCATCAATCAAGTGTACAGATGAAACTCATATTTCATAATTTTCAGCAAAATGTACACCTTGTATAATAAACCTGCTATCAATTGACTAGGAAGATTTAAAGGTACAGTAGGATTCACTCTTCAATGCAAGTGACTATGACAACAAGACCAATGGCCCATTTCTTTTGCATGTTTTTTTTTTTTTTTTTTTTTGGGGGGGGGGGAATAAAGCATATGATTCAATTGACATTTGTTGAATTACATGCATGGTACATTCACACTCCTGTATGTGCTGGATACAGACCCTGTCCATGTACACATGTACTTCCTCGTAAAAACTTTTATTGTAATTTGTATGTCAAGTGTGATCTCGTGTTCATCACATGGCTGTACTACAGAGCATACAACCGTGAGCCAATAGCTCTTACAAACACAACTGAGTTTACACATTTTCCCTGCAGACTGAAAACAGAACACCACAGGTGATACAATGTACGCTTGTATGTTCTGTCATAAACATCTGAGCTTTTTACACATTGCTTTGACTGCTAATCAATACCAAAGAAAGGAAAATACACCCATGTTTATATCACATGAACTTGGCCAATGACACTCCACAGAAGTTAAGGTACACATGCATTGTACGTGTAGATAAAAGGTTATTGAAACGTTACAGTGCCAGTCCTCATGGTTCCACACATACAAAATACACACACACACACACACACTGCTTGGTCTGTGAACTGAAGACTACAATGCATCCATACGGAGCTCTCTGTGGCCTTATGATACTGATCACGACAGCATACATGTATATCCATGAAACACCATAAGAATAGGAAAACCACAGAAACACAGGGAAAGTATGGAGTTCTAACTTGCTCATAAATATTTCACACTGTTTGAATGGTATGTTGGATTTACATAAAATGAAACATCTTCATGAGATTTTCCTGGTTCAAGTATGTCATCAACTTGAATCTGTCCTACATTTGTGCAATGTACCTGTAATAACTTTATGAATCATATACTGGTCTACCTGCACAACTGCCTTCACTTTGAGGGAAATGGCAATAAATGCTGATGACACAGATAATATAATGTACACCATGTATGTACCTTAAGTTTTCGAGTGATTTCAGTGCATAAAGACATAGCAGTTTCTGACACGTATCACTTATCTAAATAAATATATGTTTACAGAAACACGTGAAGCATATGATGTAGGCTGACTGAATGCAAACATCAATGCAGCCTGTATTCTGAGACTAGGCCAGCATCCAGCGCTCTTACATTTTGGCTGGTATGTGAATGGTATGCCAAAAGTGACAGTAGGAGCTTTGGTATGTGTGCATCATCAACTGAGTGCCCAGGGTAGCCTCGCTGTCATTATGCATATATCTTTCTGTAGTACATGTACGCATATAACTCTTCCCCGCTTTCCCTTACCTTCTCTGCAGAGGCCTTTTCAAAAGACGTCAATTGCACATGATCATATTCTTGCTCAATTTTACTTCTCATATTTCACAAGCATCTTTCCCCCCCCCCCTTTTTTTTGTCAGTCACTGGTAAGAAATTGATACTCAGATGTTTTACAAAGCAGTGAGTCAAATTTATAGTTAAATGCGCAGCAAACCTCCATTCAGCACGGAGAAAATATTCCCTGCTATGTACACACAGTGTACACAC
The DNA here is from genome assembly GCA_033980235.1 of Diadema setosum. Taxonomy (NCBI): domain Eukaryota; kingdom Metazoa; phylum Echinodermata; class Echinoidea; order Diadematoida; family Diadematidae; genus Diadema; species Diadema setosum. The sequence goes on from CM067059.1 coordinate 20,395,804, forward strand.
ACACACACACACACATCCATACAAAATAAATCTGCAATAAAAGAGCATTGGGAACAGTATTAGAACCAATGAATGATATGATGCAATATTTGGTACCCTCAGGTGCTAAATAAAAATTCACCATTTTGTTGAATTCTTTTTTTTTTTCAGCGCTGTACCATGGGTCACCAAAAAATGTGTAAAAATAATTTTTAGTATTATGCACAAAAATGCTTTCTTGCTTACGATTATGCAACAACTAATGCATGCAAATAATAACTTTTTTTTCTCATTTACATGCTATGTTGTATTGCTGTCTAATGATTGTGTAATAATGTAACTGTAAAAAGATAATGATAATAAATTCTTGAATACATTTGTAGCTAATCAGTGAAATCATTGTGATTAGATGAACACAAGTTGACATGGAAGGAAAATCGGCATTGGGATCATTACCGCCGCTCAGATTAATAGCGGCACTGATGAGGAGAAAATAGTTGCCATGACAACATTGTGTAACTGTATGATAATGGGCACGAGATGGCGCTCCATAACGCTGTACCCTGGGATACAGTGTGCCGAAATATATATATATTTTTTTTTTACATATGAGTGTGAATGACAATGTTGCTACAGATGTGAATGCTCAATGTAACCCTGAAGTTTCCAGTTCAATAGGTGTTTAAAATGGGAGTAGAAATTAATACATTTTATACCGACTGACACTAAATCAAACTGTGAACTCCTGTATTTCCAAATTATGATCAGAATAGATGATGATAAGCAGGAACACAGTACTAATGGTCTGGTGAAGCCTACACTGTTTATATTTGTACACACAGCAGGAAAATTACACCAAGGAAACTCCACCACAAAGAGATCATGCCTGTGGTGAATTGACACTGCACATCAAGCTCTGTCTCGTGACAGTGCACAATCCCCACTATCTGATATGTACAGTGTATTGATAATAAGGTCATAGAAGCATTTACCATAAATTTTGGACAATTTGCTTGAAACAAGGGAAGCGATATCTCGCCTGCATATCATAATCTGTATATATGATGGTTTAATAACTTGACACAGTTCCCAAGTGAGGGAATGTCACAAAGACCCGAAGTTCTCTATTAAAAGCTAAAAACAAAAATAAAAACAAAAAAATCAAAACAAAACCTGTCATAACTCAAAGCTACAGTATGGAAAGTTACTTAGTTTATTTTGCACCAAACTTTGAAATTATACAGAACATACAATAAAAACAAGAAGGTATGAGGTGAGTATACAAATACACAAAGTTCATAAATCATACAACATACTATTTGAAATAACATGGTTGTAGAACATCCCAGCAAAGACAATGCAATAGGGAGAACAGCAAGACAGGAAAAATCCTTTGTGAGTAGCTGCTCCACGTGAACATGTACCTTTAACAGATCCCCTATGTAAATGTCAGCTATGAAAGTAGACAAAACAAAAAAATTCAACAGAATACAATCATTTCAAAACAAACTACAAAGATGTACCAAACCCCGTTATAACAAGTTCAGTTATAATGAGGAACCGCTTATAACGAGGTGATTGCGTCAGTCCCATTTTCCTTTGCGTGTAAACCTATGGAAGAACGAATCGGTTATAACAAGTTCGGTTATAACGAGATTCCGGTTATAACGAGGACATTTTCGGTGCATCATGATAAAGAAAAACATAAGCAATTTGATCGGATACGAGGTTCCATTGACTTGCCACTTTCAAACACGCGACGAACGAAACATTGAAAAGCGAATTCACGCTATCCCCGTTTTACATACATGTACACTAGTAGTCTGTGTATAGAACGCAATAACACACTGCACAAGTGCCCGTCCCGTCTCGATCTCTTATATGTACTATCTGAAGCGGGAAGACTCGGAAACAAACATGTTTCAGTCCCGCCATTATCCTTCTTTACTGCCCATTATCAGTGACGAATAACCGAGTACCGTCCCTTCCATGTTTCTTCTACACCACATAACATGACATAATCATAATCATTCCATTTTCTTTTTCGCGAGGTTCGATTTCTTGACCTGCCGCTTTCAAACATGCGACAACCAAATTCCGAAAACCAAATTCACGCTATTCATGTCTCTCTCCCGGTTTGAAGAGTAGTTCATGTCTTCTTCTAAACCACGCGATAAGACACAGAAATACCTTCCGATGTTCCAACTAAGTTATTGAATAAAATAAAAATAGATTCTGTTTCTCGCGAGATACACGTGCGAGATAGGTCAGACCACAGCGCAATGAGAGAAATAAAAAATATAACATATTCAAAAAATTTTCATGTAGCGACACCCGTGGCCAAAATGGACAATAATATTGGAATGCGTGCGCAACTCATCATTATATCCTTTCCATTTTTAGTTCCGACTTCCAGTCATTTTGCTGGCTAGTAACTGAGTGTATTAAAGCCGAAATAATTAATGAATCATAGCGATCCCGGCGGGTGACAGTAGCGTAAAAATAGTTGAATAACGCATGTTAATCTACTTGAGTCAGTATTTACATCATATAGATAAAGAAACAAACGCATTTAACAGTTTGAATAGATCTGGAATTGTTCATTATCATTTAACAAATGATAATATAATATGAGTGTGAATGATTTTAAACAGCCGAAATAATTAATGAAATCACTGCGATCCAGCTAGGTGACAGTAGCTTAAAAATAGTTGAAAAGCGCATGTTATTCTCATTAATTGAGTTGGTGTTCAGAAAAAGAAACAAATGCATTTAACAGTTTGAATAGATCTGGGTTTGTTCATTATCAAATTACACTGCATTTCACAATGAAGATTTTTCTTTCTTTCAGAATGGTCTATGAGGTATAGATTTGCGTAAAAAGGATCACAACCTTTCAAATTCAACACTGTCACATATTTTTCAAGAATGGGTGTACAAAACGCGTAGAGCTTTTCAGGAGAAAATAAAGAATGCATTTTTTAATCCCTTCGGACACAAAAATCATCATTGCATCCTGGATCATGCATTGTATAGGATTACAGCCGAAATAATTCATGAAATCATCGCATTCCCGCTAGGCACCAACAGCATAACATACCTCGCAAGTTACAATAACGCATGTACATGTATGTTACTCTATTTGCGCTGGTATTTAGAAAAACTTAACAAACGCTTTTTATACAATCTGATTTTGTTAATTGTCATTTTACGTTGTACACAGTATTTCACAAACGAAAAAACATTCTTTCAGAATGGTTCGATACAACAGGAAGAGATAGCTGGGTAGAAAGAATAAAGAATATGATCCTGCCGAGTAGGCCTACTTCTCAAGAACATAATGTGCAACTTTGCAACTGATTGACAAATTGCCCTACATCGACGTAAATAAGCACTGAATTGATCAGTGTTTTTTAGTAGTAGCCATGATAAAAAAAATCATGGGCGTACATACTCGAGCAGGATTCGAACCTACGACCTCCTGATTACGGTAATCAGGAGGTCGTAGGTTCGAATCCTGCTCGAGTATGTACGCCCATGATTTTTTTTTATCATGGCTACTACTAAAAAACACTGATCAATTCAGTGCTTATTTACGTCGATGTAGGGCAATTTGTCAATCAGTTGCAATGAAAACATCTCGACGGAAGAAATTCATGAATTTGAATAATGTGCAACTATCATGCGAAGAGATTTTTGGAATAAAAATAAAGAATTAATGCATTTCAACCCCTACTTTTCTCTGTCTTTTTTATGTATCAATTCACAAATAATTTCCCTTAATTGTCTCTATAATAATGATCCATAATTGTGTAACAACAACGCAAGGGATGTTCTTAAGTTTGATTGACGGTATGACGTCGTGCTTATGTTTTTCTTTGTTTTTGATGCGTACGGTTATAACGAGGTACCGGTTATAACGAGGTAATATCGCCGGTCCCACGTACCTCGTTATAACGGGGTTTCACTGTACATGTATATAGATACAGACTGTATGAAAGATAACAATACGAACAAAACAAAAATGTGCCTTAAAGTAGCTACACTTTTGTATGTGTATGGTCTTCCATAAGAAATTGTTTAGATTTGAAGATAAAATCATTCACGTATTTTAAAGCTTTGAGTACATGTAACTGTAAAAAAAGAACAAATCATAAAATTGCAGCATTTCATACAATTCATATAATAATGAGAGTACTCCCCAATAATGTGATTAGTGTTTCACAATTTTAGTTCATACAGCTACATTTAACTGTACAGCTGAATATACCTTTTGACCTTTGATTTTAACCAGCATCTTCAGGTGATGTAGCTGTGGTGAGAATTTGGTGGTCATGACTCATAACTGTGGACAGTTATTGACATAACACAATATGAGTACAGTGCTTGTCTGGTAGATTTCATTGACCTTGTCAGGCTTCAGCAATACTGTAAAACATGATATATTCGCGGCATGAATTTTTCGCGAATTGGAGCTGACGGCCTCTTTTGCGGCATGAAATTTTCGCGAACTGCCACTGGCATTCAATGCATATAGTGTGGACAAGAACTTTCGCGTGCACTTTAATTTCACAAATCTTGCCGCCCGCGAAATTCGCAAAATTAAAATGCACGCGAACATTCCTCGTTTTACAGTAATCATACAGTGTACTTAACCTGCATCTTAGGTGGTGTGAGTTTTTTGGTCACAGCTCAAAGCTGTTAAAAGATGATACTGTGAGTACTGCGCTTATCAGCAAATTTGTCTTGTAGGACTTCACCCATATTTGAACTTGACATGCATTTTTAGGTTATGTACCTGTGGTGTGAGTCTGGTGGTAATATTCTGTAGCTCAATGCTGTGGAAAGTTATTGAGAGCACAACAAATTGCTGATGCCGCCGCTGCTGCAGATGACATTGACAATGACAAATACAGAATGGCAATACTTACATCTCGCTTCCACTAGGCAGGCCAGACAAAAACCATACATGCTGTGTGCCATCAATCTATCCAGCAAACGTGGTAACGACTTCAAATTTAAGTAACCTTTTCTTCCTATAAAACTGGCATAGCTTTTACATGCAATTATGACAGAGAATTGTCCTCTTTTTTTTTTTTCATCAACAGCAATGCCTAAATCACTAGATGGGTTAATTGGTGAGCCTGTGGAACTATGCAAGACGGTTCCACGACCTTTGCTCCTGCGACAATTGCTCCCATAAAATATCTGCACGCTAAGCCAAACATAAGTTCTACCCACAAACATAACCTTAATCCTAATCCTAATCATCACATCAAAGTACTGAAAACCTAAAACCCTACCCTAACCCTACATTTGTAAGTCCTTAGAGAAGATTGACTACAGCAATTGTTGCAGAAGCAAATGTTGTGTCACCAGGCAAGACATACTGTACATAATGTGTGCAGGAGCAGCTTTGGTTGAAAAAAAAAAATACATAAACTAGAAATGTCGCTATGGCAACTGGTATGCCTCCGCCATAATGCATGGTTCTCCAAATAGATCTATAGCACAATGTCTTGACAATGTGTGATGGCAAGTTTCACATAACTGGCAAAATATTAAAATGACGGGTTTGTCACAAATGCATTGAATGTTCACTTTCCTTGAACTAGGTTTCTTTGGATGAATGGCTATACTGTCTAAGAGTACAGGTACTGTACGAGCTGAAATTTTCGCGTACAGATATTTTCGCGAATTGCTACTTGGAGGACATTTGCGCGTGTTGTTAATTTTGCGGTTGCGACGGTCTAACTGAACGTAACTATTTGCGCGTTGTTATTTTCATGTGTTGTTATTTTCGCGGTTCAAAGGCGATTCGCGAAATTCGCGAAAATAAAACCACCGCGAAAATTTCAGCTCGTACAGTATTTGGGGATTTGCGGATTTGTACCCAACTTTTGACCCTTTTATAAGTTTAAAGAAGAAGTGAAATTTAGCACTTTCACTTGACCTTTGACCTCTTGGCATGAAACTTTCAAGAGAATCTGTATTGGGTAATCCTGCAGGCACTGCATAGATACAGTGTAAGAGGGAAATAATGACATTTTGATGAGTTGACCTTGACCTTTGACCCATGACCCCTAAATTCCCTACATGATCACTGCCAGTCAGTACATGCATATATACTAAGTTCCATGAAGATACCTTAATATATTTGAGATATACAATGTAACATGGAGAAAAAAGTAAAATTATAACATTTTCACTTGACCTTTGACCCTTGACCTTTGACCTCATGACCCAAAACTCTCTCAGGGGAATCTTTATTTGGTAGTTCATGTATACACCCAGTTTTAGAAAATACCTCCAGGCATTGCAGAGATATAGGGGAAATAGTGAAATTTTGAGCATTTGACCTTGACCTTTGACCTTCAGCATGTGCGCCCAAAAGTTGATAGGCATAACTTCGCCCACTCATACAAATACATGCCAAGTTTCATAAGGATACCTCTAACGGTTTTTTAGATACGCTGTCCACAAAATTGATTACGGACGGACAGATGGAGGGACAACCCGAAAACATAATGCCTCCGGCGACACTTCGTGGCGGAGGCATAAAAATAAGTAAACAATAGGGACTCATATTAGAGACTTATGAAAAGAAGCCCTTTTCACATATTTCTTTGGCATTTTGGGGATCAAAGCCTTTATCAATGATTCTTTTTTTTTTTCTTTTAACACATCAGTGGACAAAGGTCGGAGTAACCATTGTACAACCTTGCATTTCACAGGATTGTGGATGAACAAGAGTGGAGCCTGAGGCAAGTTCAATATATTCATCACACAGAGATACTTTTCTACACAGAAAAGTTTTGAATTTTGTTCAAAAACTATATTTAGCCAAACAGAGTGAGTGAGAGAGAGAGAGAGAGCGAGAAAAAATTAAAAAAACAGAAAAAAAAAGATACTGTACTGTAAAAGCTTTTTTTTTTCCGTATACAGGATTTTCGCAATTTCACACAGTTAGGCTACCGTAAGTGCACTAATGCCTATACCCTTTCACTATATTTTTGTGTGTTGCTAAATTCACTGCCAAACAGTGATTTGCGAAATTCATGAATATTAAACCCTTAAGAAAAAACTTTTACGGTAGGAAAGCAAGACCAAGCATCCATGTTCACATCAGAATAACCTTCATAAAAGAGAATGTTTAATTTGAACATATTCTTCTGTATAAATGAAACATTTAAGATTGTGGATGTGGGGAAACAAAAGCAAGATTGAGAAAAATGAATACAACATAAAAACATTAATTTCCAATTCTATGAATGTAAGCACATAAACTAACCTGAAACAGTGTTTGGCAAGCACATCAACTGTTACATAAGTCATCTACTACTAGGGCATATATGCATGTGATATTCTATGCATAATACTAATCATGTGCTCTAAGTTTTGATGATATCATTCCAAGCTCATCTTTCACATTTAGGTGATATCTGTTTTTTAATACTCTGCCCATATGTATTAAAGAACTGAAATGAAATCTACATTTCCGCTTTACTAGGGCAAGGAGTTGTTTTATAATCTGGCTAGGACTTAAAGAAAAATATGAATTTGGTACGGTTTCAAATAATTACATGACCACATGGACTAGCGGCCATTTTTTAAGGTCAATGCGTTGTGAGACACTATAATGTATGCCTGATGATTTAAGACATGCACAGTACCAACAGTGAAACTTTGTACTTATCAATTCTGCATTATACTGCACATATATTTTCTATGTCATTTCTTGATTTCACCATCTGAATTAATTTTTTTTTTCTTCTTTTTTTTTTTTTGCCAAGTCCTTTTTAAGTACAAAATCCCCTCTAGCTTATAAACAGACAGGTGACTAATCTCTCCTTGAAGATTTGGAAGTAAAATAATACTCAAAATATGATGTCTGCCATATGTTTATGATAGGATGTAGTTGCAATGCCTCCTTTGCCTTGCCTCAAAGGCAATTCCACTCATTATCTGTACCATAGTCATCCTTCATGTAAACATTATCATTGTAAATTAATGTAGGCTGGGCAGAAACAAATTACATTATTAACTGTCATTCTAAGGAGTTAGCAATATTGTTCCAATGCCGATTCACGATCATCAGATGACTGTATGAAGGTTTGTTCATACAAAATAAACATTGTCCATGAATAACAGCCAAGACTTTGTGTAACTTGTGGGTGTCTTCTCAAATAGTCCTTTTAAAGTGAAAACATAGTGTTGGTAAGGGTTTGAGAACCCGTCTGGCACCATTTCATATTTGCTTGCAATATATTGAAAGAGTCTACAAAGAAACTTACCTGGCTGATGCGATTTGCCGGGATGATGAGTCGTTTTGGAGTATTTTGAGAAAAATAATAAAAGTCGGAAAACTGACTTTTATTCCAGAAGGATCCAGACTAACTCGGTTTCAGGGAAAACTCGACCCTATTTCAGACAATTTACACGCAGTTCGTGATCGCCATATTCTACTGTATAATACCAAATGAGGCCTAACTGAACAGACAGGAAAGTGTATACAAAACAAATGGACAGCGCGCGGTCCTCAAGCCCATACGCACATCACCTGAGTTGCTGAGACGCGCTGTCTTTGAAGTTTTTGTTGTTTATCAAGTGTCTTTGATTGTTTTTAGAGGTGCTTGATAGGCGCACACTAATTTTGCATGCGTGCCAAAGAGGTTTTTTGATGCGCGCGTTGTAACAACTCGGACCCTTACTGCGAGTAGCCAGAACACGAAGCGCTAGTTTATACAGGCCACTCCCATAGTACAACACTGTACAACCCACAGGGACAACCAATACAACTCAGCCCGCCGTCAAAGCGAGGCCGAGACATCCCCCGAGTCCGAGTTTAGCCTGACCCTGTTCGGGTTAGTTCTGAGACTGAAACTTTTTGGTTAATATTTCGCATTTTCGTCGTTACCCATCTAATATCTTGTTATTACAGCATTATACCGCATATTTCCTAGGCATACGTTCACATTTGGGAGCGAAATTTGACAACTTTTGCAGGCGTACCAGAACTATGTTTTGGCTTTAGTATGTGATGCAGTTTTCAGTAACTTGGGGTACCAAATAGAAATCCGACATTCTGTTGAATTATTTACATATTTTCATTCTTATTTTTTCTAGCACTGTACCATGGGTTACCAAAAATTTGGTGAAAATAATTCTTAGTGTTTTAATGGAAGAAAATTTTGTTGCAAAAGTGCTCTCAGCAGTGCAGCAGCATCATAACAGCAGCACCACTCATCACACACTCCACCAGTGATCAATGTCAAGCACAAACAGCTGCACCGCACTCTGCATTACAAATCCATGAAAGATGTACTCATTGTAGAATACCGGGTATTAAAGTAATAGGACAAGTTCATGGATTAACATGATCTTATTCTCAATTACTGTTCATAACTGTGGTAACATGTTTTGAAAACATATAAAGTATTTGATATTATTATCAATGTGATTACCATGAAAAAAAAAATCCATAAAAGGGCTTAATTGGTATTGGGATTGGGAATTAGTATCATTATCGCAGAGTGCTGAATTTTGGCCACCTCGATCTCAGTGTGTTTCTCTATACCTCTTTCGAACACATAAAGTACACCAATGTAAAAAACACAGATGCATGTCAAGAATCTTGACATTAACGTGTTATGAATGCAGACACCATCTACTATGCCAACCATAAATACACAAAGAAATCATTCACTGGATTGTGATGAAGCAATTTGAAACTTACCACATATTTTCAGAGGGGCCTCTAGCTCTAGGAGAATGGGTTGGCTCAGAAAGATTTCTCTTGATTTCACACAAAGCCCTCTGACCTCTGCTTCTGATAAAGTGATTTGTTTGAAAGGCTTTCCTCTGGCTGTTTGGGACAAGGAAGAGAATTTAACAATATCAGGACATTCAAAGCTATTCATTTTTACAAAGTTCTGATAATAAATCCCTGTGCAATCATTGCTGGATAAAAAGGAAACAACAATTTGTGATGGTTAGTGAAAACTACATTGCATACACACAAAATATCAAGAGAATTCCACAAAAATTCATTGAATGAAAAACACATGATCCCTCAACTACTGTAATTAGCAACATGTATGTCGAGGGTAATATTATTCCCCTTATCTTTGGAAGGAGATATGTCCACTGATCTTTCATACACTATGTAATGTTAGAAAAATAGAATATGTGATATTCTCTTCATATTTTCTTCATATCAATCCACTACTATGTCTATCATGAACTGTTGTAGCATTGCTATCCAGAGATAGTGGCACCAAAGGTTGACAAAATTCATGACTTTGGAACAGATTCTCTTGATTTTCTGTATTCAAATTTCCCCTATCAGTATTAAACAGAACAAAATTGTAAGATAACTTTCAGACAATGTGAAGTACACATGTCTCATGTGTTATATAGAGAAAATTATTACAAATACAATGATTTATTATTTTTGAAATATGATTTACAGCTTCAATACAACACAGTCATTCCTTTAAAAAGTCTTGAAAAGGGATCACAAACTCATTTATAAAAATAACTTTGTAAGCCTTCGTAAACTCGGCTAGCCAATTTTCATAAAAGAGGAATGCCAGATTGTTGTACACAATGAAAACAATTGATATTATGCAAAAAAAATGCAGATTTTAGTAATTATAGAATAATGTAACACAGAGAACTATGATTATTTGATTATTTTTAATGACATATAAACTTATACTGTGATGGCCATAAAAACAAATATAAAATACTAATAATGTTCACTATGACCAATAATAATGTCCAAACATGCCCTGCTGCATGCAAGCAGAGTGAATGAATTTGTCAACACTGACAACAGCAGCTCATCGTGAGCAGGAAATGGAGTTTTTTCAGTGATCACCCATTTTCTGACAAAACTCTTGTTTTTACCAAAAAGCTCAAATTTAAGGTTGAAAAAGGATTGTGTAGTGGCTTATTAGCGATGCACAAATGATTATGCAGTCAAACATAGCACCGAGATCTAGAGAGTCTACAAGATCTAGAGAGCAGGAAAGTGCATTAGTGGCCCAATATTCCTCTTTTAGCGTAACACTAACAGCATGAAAATTTAGTCAACAGCATATGAATATGAGTATGCTGAAAACCTACAAAAATGTATCAACATGCCAAATGATGAGCCCTGTTGCTGTACACAAGTGTGCTTCGCACAGTGTCTGGTCGGGCTAGCATAGAACTAGATAAGATCTAATAAAATAACACTTGACTTGCCTCTTTCAGAAGGCGGGGGGGGGGGGGGATAACATTAGATCTAACTTTACCCTTAGGCTTAATACACATTTGTATATTACATGTCAGTGACAAGTTGAGGGAATGTGTACATGTTTTAAAAAATAATAATAATAATAATGTTTGTGAAATTCTATTCAGGGTAAGCTCTAGCTAGGCTCCATATTTCCTTTATTAGACATCTAGAATCTACATAGTATATTGTTCTATGCATGTGACATTATCACTGTACAAATGTAGTAGCTACCGGTAGTCTTTTCATCTAGCAGTGACTGTGCAGAAAAAACAGACTGTCCAATTTTTCTCAAAAACTTTCACTGAAACTGATCAGTGATGTGTTCCGACTAATTTATGGCGTAAATATATGGAGTACCATGGAAAATGGATTTTAATACAGCAGCCCAACAAATTTGTTATCAATGGAAAGCTTGTCATAAAAGAAACACAATGGTGTTTAAATTAGCTTTATATCTTTAATTCTGACAGAGATACTAGTACTATATGCAGGTTTCATTATTTTTGTGGCGAAATTCATTTTGTAAATTTCAAAAGAGAAACAATGGAAATGACTATTTTCCAATGTACTGAATCTTTGATAGACTTTCTCCTGTTGCAACTATATAAATATGGTATCATTGGAATGTGTGTCACAAAAGAAACACACTGATGTTTACATCAGCTTAATATAGGTCTATTGTGACAAAGTTATGCAAGTTTTATCATCATTGGAACAGCTTTTTTGTTGTAAAGTTCAGTAGTGAAATGGTGACTAGCAACTGTTTCCCAATAGATTTGAATGTTTACAGACATTTTCAAGTTGTAGCTACATCAATTTGGTATCATTTGGAAGTAAGTGTAAACCCACTGGTGTTTAAATCAGCTATAATTTAAAATCTTGTGCTAGTTTAACAATGTTGCTGGTAAAGTGATATCTTGTTGAAATTTTCCAGTTGCAGAGCTTCGTACTTAAAGGCATAAATTACCATTTGCAGATGAAACAAAAACTCACCATAAGTGCTTCAAAACAGTTATAAAATGTGAGTTAGGGAGAGAAACAACCAATGTAAAAATTTGAACCAGTATAATCAATTTTTACTATTGTTAAATATACAAAAATGTGAACAATAGTTATAATAAAAATGTTTATAGACTAAACCGTCTGCAGTCATGGTTTAATGAGAAAAATAGTGATATCTCCATATATTTTAGGCTTTATTGCAAAAATTTTCTATAGTAGGATGTTTTGTGATACAACTGTACACATGCATCTGGGCAATTCCGCAGTTAGGTGGACATGACATGGATAAAAGAAATGTGCCTCTTTATCTTACCCTTTAATGTAGGTATCAACTAATGCCATGGATGTTCACCAATCATTAGGGTCTTTCAAATTCAGTAGATTTTATTTTCGTATTCATTGATTTTGTGAGATCTAAAACCATCATTTAAAATGTACATGTGGGACTGGGGACGCTGAAATTCACTTAAATGCAAATTACAGTGGGTTCCTTTGAAATTTTTTCCTCAAAGTTTTGCTAAAGGGTAAAAGATGAATACATTTAAATACTCCAGAAGTCATGTGACATTTTGTCAATTACAAAAGGGTGAAATGACCTGCGGAATTACTCCGGACAAATGTAACGTTACTAACTGTAACGTTACTAACCATGCTTTTTGGGGGTCTAGCTAAAAAATTATTGGTCGAACTGCTAAAAAAATTTGCATGAACATTTGTCATGATGCAATAATTGAAATTAATGCAACACTTTGTTTGAAGTAACTTGAATTTTTGCACACTTTTTGTTACAAGACATTGATTTTTTTGTCATGTCCTTTTTTTCGTAACGTTACTAACCAGCCCTTTAAGTTGCTAGTAGAATATAGCAATTCTAATATTTCTTGGATTGTGTTCATTCCTTTCTGTATCATAAACCTGGGAAGGTTAAACATGTTTATAACATAATTTTGACTTGAAGTGAATAAATGGTAATTTAGTGGTAAAAACAAATATCTAAATTTGTTCAAATGTAACGTTACTAACCGCGGAATTGCCCATCTTGAACATTTTTGAGATCACTGCTCCCTAGGTAAACAAGACCTTTAAATTTGGTATCATTGCCAGTGTATTTAACTTTGCTTCACTCTCTCAGTTACATCTACATAAATAAATGGATATCAATTTTCTTGTCAAAAAGGAAACACATAGGTGTTAACATACAAATAAATTGAAGAGAGGCTATTCCCAGCCTTCCAACTATTTGTAATCTTTAAAAAAAAAATGAAGAAAATAAAGCAAAACAAAAACACAGATCCCCAGCTTTGTCAGCAATGCCCCCCTCAAAAAAAAAAACAAACAAACAAACAAATAGCCATGATCACTGCATGACATTCAATATTCTACTGTATGCACATGCACTCTATTTCAAAACTTAGTCGAAACACAAACTCATATTTGTTACTGACAAATCATAAATTGCCCATATTGAGCTTGAATGCTCTATCCCACAAATCAAGCTGATCAACATGTAGGTTCTTTAAAGATAATAAAAAGTTTTGGTACCTCAAAAGTGTCCTTGAATTTCCTTGTCTTAGTTTGTGTTTTAGGTTAAAGTACCTTTCATATAACTAACACTGTGAGACTTACTCGCCCCAAAGTGCTCTCATGTCTTAGTAATCATGCAATTAACTGAGCCCCATACGCATAGCGACCAGCAGTCCCATACGCATAGCGTAATCGGGCTTCGCATTGTAGCATTCAGGATCATGACAGATTTAGTATCGCAGGGTAAATGTCAACTTAAAATCCCATAAATTCTTCAATTTGAAGACTTACCAATTAAGTTGAAGTATTGAAAACAGGCTTCGGGCAACGTTTGGTTCTGCCTATAGTCCCTTTCTGTTCGAATTGATGACTGAATGTGACTCGGTCGACAGGACCTTAGGAGAGCTACATACAGTACACTGAATACTACAGCCAGTGCATGCGAACACATCACATGCACACAAATTTCAAATCCATGAACGGATAAGATGTTTGTGTGCGCATGCGCTGGCCATGGTATCCAGTGTATGTAGCTCTCCCAGGGTCCTCTCGACCGAGTCACATTCAGTCATCAATTCGAACAGAAAGGGACTATTGGCAGAACCAAACGTTGTTCGAAGCCTGTTTTCAATACTTCAACTTAACTGGTAAGTCTTCAAATCGAAGAAATGTTTGGATTTTAAGTTGACATTTACCCGCGATACTAATTCTGTCATGATCCTGAATGCTACAATGCGAAGCCCCATTACGCTATGCGTATGGGGCTGCTGGTCGCAGTTCGCTATGCATACAATGGGCTGCACGCTGCTGGTCGCAGTCAGTGGTTTCGTACAATATTTATCGACACTGTACAGCGTCGGCTCTGGTACGAAACCATTATTGCATGATTACTAAGACATGAGAGCACTTTGGGGCGAGTAATTCTCACAGACAACGTACTTTAACCTGAAACACAAACCAAGACAAGGAAATTCAGGGAAGCTTTTGAGGTACCAAAACTTTTTATTATCTTTAAACCGCATTGGTGGCCCTAACCACACACCGATACATTCCTGGTCATAGCGCCTGGGGTTATGGCGACCCGAACACTTTGTGTTTGGAGCTGCCGGTGCGCATGTGCGGTATATCCCAAGATGGCCAACAACATCAAAATTGACAGGTGAACATTTTTTTTTTCATCGGAAAATCAGAGTAGGCCTACCGTACTTATGGGTAAACTCGGGCACTTGTATGTGTAGTTGTAATGCGCTCACTGGGGGCCGAGTTTACTCGCTAGGCCAAGTTTACCCATAACTACGGTAGGCCTTGAGGTCTAGAATCTCTATTTTAATTCATCGCCGCCTTCGTTTGAAAAATATAATATTGTGAATGAGCATTTTCTTGCTCATTCACAATATTACAAAGTTAAAGTCAACGCTCGAACAACTTACTAGTACTTTAGTCAATAAACGTAAGTGTACCGATATAGTGATTGTATGGAGCATTTGGCTTGCCGTAGACGTTCGTGCGGTCATTTTTCAAACAAAGGCGGCGATGAATTGGGGAGCGCTGCAAAGAAGTGGAGGAAACAACCAGAAAACAGGAGGAAACAGTGGAAGAGGTGAGTCAAAATGTTGACTGATTAATCCTGTACAGTTGTATTGTATATATTTTTTTTTCCAGATTGGTTTGAAAACCAAGCTGGAAAAAATAATAATAACCATTTTTATGCGGGGGGAACTGGGTCGAAGGTGCGTTCAACCAGAACGGTTGAAACCATCGCAATAGCGTATGTATCAATGGCGACTGTCTAAAGAAGCGAAAAACTGACCCAGCAAATGTCATTATCATAAATGAGAAGGTTTTTGCGGAATTAGACATACTTGTCGGTCAATTCACCAATCTGTTCATGGTATTAACGTTAGTACATTACTGCAACTAGCAGCCCCAAAAGCCATGTATAGTAAGGGTACTAGATCTCGCGCAGGGACTTAATGGTCGTGCATAGCGAAACTGCGTATGCAAGCAATATTACGCGTGGAACTAAGCGCAAAATTTGCCGATACGCCCACGGAATAAACATACCTGACAACCGCTAAACATGAGAAGAAAGCAGGTAAGAAATTTTGATTTCGAACAAATTTTTCACTAAATTTCCCATTTTTTACCTTGTAAATTACCTGGGCCTACCTTAGCTTAGCTTAAAATCTGTTTTAAGGATGTTGTAGCCTAGACGCACGTCATCTCGCTTGTCTCGTTCGTAGCCGATAGAATTCGTAATTTGTTCGATCGATCGTTTATAATATTCCATGAAAGCCGAAGCATGTTACAGCCGCAGAGGGGCAGACACTTTCACGCATGAAACTACATAGGGCAGCTGCGCGATCTTTACATAGGCCTACCCCGAGAAATTGAATGCATAAAATTTAAGTCCGACATACAAACGGCAACAGCACACTAGCTCTACTCCGTCATCGTATCATCAGGAGATTCTGGGAGGTGATTTTTCTGCATTTTCGTGATATTTATTGAGAAATTCAGTTAAGATTGTGGAATAATTTATATTATAACAAGAGCATCACAAATTTTCGTGCGCGATATCTAACTTGTTAGGCCTAGACCCCTCAACCATACGCTATGCGTATGGCAGGGGCTGGTCGCAGTAGATCTCGACTCGGTATCGCGGTAGTGATTTGACTGCGAGAATACGGCAATAGAATAGAGTCTACAGTGTAGTTCTACATCAAGGTTAGATCTAACAGTTACTTACATACAGTGTAGAAATAGTATTAGTAGGCCTACTATCATACTAGTAAATTAAACCTAGGGCCTAGAATACATTACTACATGTAATAATGTATAAACTAGGGTCTAACATAATTTGCAGAATAGACCCACTGCTCTACGCAGGTTGACTACTTCGAATTTCCTTCCCCATTGGTTTGACTTGCCACTAAAAAATCCTTGCATTTGACTTTTAATATCACCTTACCGGACACCCATAAGATACCTGCCATATTTAGAAATGTAAGTAAAGGGTGGGAAATCATGAAACGAAGTGACTCACCTTCTAAAAGCCGGCTGATTATGCTGTCGATATTCAGTTTCTCGTCCGCCATGTTTCCTGGTTCTTCCAAATGTGTGTCAATGCAATCTTATCTTTTTCGCTAGAGCGCTTCACAATAAACAGAAGCAGTATACCGAACAGTTTGTAAACCGCCTGTGTGTTCCGTGTTCGTACGGCCGCCCCTCACACGCACGGTCGTCGTCCTGTGGTAGATGTGTAGGGAGTGTGATAGCGAACTAGTAGAGCGCTCTCAGCGTAGAGAACAATCGAACAAACATCCGCGAGAAATTATCGATCGATCAATAGTAGCCCACCGGCACAACGTGTACCGTCGGCGTACCGTCCACTGAGAAAAACACAATCGGTAGCTCTCGATAGACTCGTATTATATTCGTACAGATTAAAAATAACAATAATGACAGAAATTACTCCAAACATGTATTTTCGCCTTGCTATGTGTATAGAACGTTACTTGCTGTTCAGAATCACGCATAATCTAATGGAATGTGAATTATTTGATGCTTTCATGTATTTCATATTTACAAGTGAAATGGAAAAAATCCGTGCTCCTGTATCGATATCGCGGGCAGGGCCGAAGGCTGGGTCATGACGTCATGGGTTATAGAAGATTCCCTTATTTGGGTGACGGGTATCCCAAGGGTTTATCATCCATTAGATGGGGATAATATGGAGAGAAATAATGTTAGAAATGTTCTAAATCATCAAATTCTGTGAGAGACAGCTCATGTAATGGCAGTAATATTCTGGCAGTTCAATGCCATTAATTTTATCTCGAAACGTCTTTTTTTTTTTCCTTCCTGAATCACACCCTCTATATACAACAGGCTGGACATCAGAATCAGTTGCGCAATCTGGCCCCATTTCATAAAAAGTTATGATAGCAACTCTTGCTGGAATGGCAATTGTCATCGTAATGACAATAATCCACTTTCCTGATTGGCTGTTGCTATGGAAAGTTTCCATTTCAGCAAAAGATGCTGTGCGAACATCTTTATGAAATGGAGCCCAGCTGAACTCCATGACGTTATAGTTTGTCATTGCGTGTGAGGTGACAGATATTCTTATATACCTGATTTAGCTATTCACAGTTTACTGAATATCTATTTTTCTTTTTGGTATAGAAAATTTCGCAAATATTTCACCGAAAGTGTGAACCAGCTCATTGAATTTAAATTCTGAAATTCAAAAGCTTTCTAGTGTTTAGGAGGAGATATCCTCCTATGACCCCGTCCCTGCACTTTGAAATTTTGAAATAATTGTATTATATTGTATCAAAATGAAAACATATACTGATTTGATCAGTATTGAGGAAATTGTACAACAATGATAGAATGACGGGATCTAGTTTTGGTTTTGGGCTTTTTCTAACAACTTATCAGATATTAAGTAACCAACAAAAGGATTATCGTCCTATATTTTTTAATGAAAGTTTCCCTAATCTTTTTTTTTATAATGCGCACCAGATCGTTGAAGTTCATTATTAAAAATGCACTCTTCCTCCTGTGGAAGAGAGGTGTTTTCCCTCCCACATCGCCCTCATCAAAACTCAAAACATATTTATTCAATCTTTAATCATCCATGCCTTCTTTGTATTTCTATATTATTCAAGGTTACAGCTCGTTATTCCGAAGGTTCATTATTCCGAAGGCTCTTCAGTCCGAAGATTTGTTATTCCAAAGGTTCGTTATTCCGAATTTCATTTTCGGATTAACAAATCTTTGGAATAACGAACCTACGGAATAACGCCACAAATGTTCGGATTAACGAACCCCTTTTCATTTTCGGATTAACGAACCTCTAGGTATAGGAAATTGTGTGATTCGGCTTAATGAACCTTCGGAATAACGAACCTATGGAATAGCGAACCTTCGGAATAACGAACAGCACCCATTATTCAATTGCTCCTATAGCTAGTGTAAGGTGTATCATGTCACGTGTGTAATTGATTGTTTTGTATCAAAATGCAATGAGAGTTGAAAGGGGAATATGTGCGCTATCCCACACACCATTATTGATATCATTATCATTAATTGCGTTCGAGAAATAAAAGTAAAAGCCTAAAGTGGCAAGTTATATTAGATATACAACCTCTTTACGTGCAACATTAATTTAGATTTAACCAGGATTTCACAATGGTTGCATATGCTCGCCACATAATTTGCCTTTTTGGTCAAAATATTGTAGGCCTATCTGAAACTGTACAATGAGTATAGAAACCATGCATGCAAGTAAATACGCATATAATGAAGTAACATTTCACACTTTGGCCAGTAACAAGTGTAAAACCAAACAAGCAGAATGGCGTAGATTCACGAAATTGGACTTAAAAATCCATAAGGAAGTCATGGAATGTTTCCCATATTAAAGGACAAGTTCACCTTCATTAACATGAGGATTGAGAGAATGTAGCAATATTAGTAGAACACATCATAGAAAGTTTGAGGAAAATCGGACAATCCGTTCAAAAGTTATGAATTTTTGAAGTTTTTGTGCAGTCACCGCTGGATGAGAAGACTACTGCAGTGTATGATGTCACATGCGTACAACAATGTAAGGAAAATATAACCTAAAGAGAATTTCACAAAATTTCATTTTTTGAAAAAAGTATACACATTCCCTTGACTCGTTACTGACATATGTTATGGGTAATATTATTCCCATTGCCTTTAGAAAGAGGCAACTCAAGTGCTCTTTCATTATGCGAAAAAAAAAGTGAAAATATGTTGAATTTTCTTTACATTTTCTTTATACTGTTGTACTCATAATTATGACATCACGAGCCTTAGTAGTCTCCTCATCCAGCGGTTCCAACACAAAAGTTTTAAAAATTCATAACTTTTGCATCGATTGTCCAATTTTCCTCAAACTTTCACTGATGTGTTCTACTAATATTGCTGCATTCTCTCAATCCTTATGTTAATGAAGGTGAACTTGTCCTTTAACATTTTTATAACAATTGATCTGATGCCAATAACTGATGGTGATGACCAATGGTCTCTATATACACATGAATTGACACTAACTTTCATTGTGTAGTGTGTGTGTGTGTGTTTATGTGTATGATGAACTCAAGCAGAAAAAAAAACCCTGAAGCAAAAATCTAGCGGATAGTTTCCTTTACATTCCAGATGCAATAACCTAGTCATTATACTTTGTTTGTTATTTTCTGGGGGGGGGGGGGGAGGGAGGATATCGTAGGGACATGTAGTTTGTGGTTACTCCACTCACTAAAACATAATTATATTTTCATAGACAGTTCGTGATGTAAATAAATGGAAGAGTTGTGAGTTGAAGACAGTATCGTTCAGTTCAATTCAATTTATTCAGAATTTTACAATGAATTAATCATGTATATAAAGAAACCTATGTTTCATTGTGATATTACACAAGGTGGCTCTGAAGGCAAATGAACAATGCAATAAAGTAACACTGCACTTTTCCAAGAAATTAGTGACAATGCATCTGAGAAGTTCTACAATGTTCATGAATTCCACTTTCTCTCATATTTGTTATGATGAAATGCTTATCGTCCATGCTGTCACATTATCATAAAATGTTTGAAAGCAAAAACAGATAAACGCTATTTTCGAAGTTTTTTAAATAAGATAATCATCAGAGAGAGAAAAATGAATCATTTCAATGATACTGCATTCGTTATCATGTCATATAACAAGACATCGAAATCAGTGCAAACTTCCAGTCGAGGCGAGGTGACAAAATCATGAGTGTCAGATTAACTAGTAAACCCTGAAATATATCATATGTTTTAAAGAGAAATATTGTTTAGATATACATCACAATATTACATTGTAATTTTTATCAAAATGAACTGAGATAGATTATTCTTTTGGCCTGCAAGGTAACTAGGTAGTTTTCAATACAACGCTTTCATTATTACATTGCATTATGACTTGTGATGATTCTTGACAAGAAGTAAATAAGTATAGGTCCTTTCTCTAGATTATGCTGGTGCACAGAGAGACCTGAGATGAAGGCAAGGCCACGACTTTCAAAAAATGTGTTATATCTACATCTTTTGCTGATTAACTAGTTTTGTTTTGTTATTGTTTTTTCAACAGAAACCATTACACAGGTACTACTAAGCGTATTCGGTGTATATTCGCACCCGGTTAGCCTCATTATGATATAAAATTTTAACATACGACTTGCAGAATCATGCAATTTCCAGATTCCCTCTGCTTCGGCTCATCCTCCTTCTTCTACTATACACTGTTGCTACTACTACTATTACTACTCCTCCATACACTCAGGGGGCGGATCCAGGAATTCCCATGCATGGCCGGCGGAACCGGAGGGGGGCTTCCCCCCCCCCCCCCCCACTTTTTGTGCACCATACAAAGGAATACATAAGGTGTCATCATCACTTTGCCCCCCCCCCCCCCCCCCCCCACTTTATTTTCTTCTTCTACCCGTATCACTTTCACTGATCAGAAACTCAGGTGGTTTTCAATCATAACCACTGACTTTACATTGATGAATTTCATTACTGTACTCTGTGAAGAATAAGTGTTGATGGACAATTGAAGCTCATACCGCCATACATTTCATTTTAATCTGGCTAAAACTTCCCACAAGTCTGAATTCATGTCTGCTGGTGATTTTCACTTTATTTTGGATGCCCGAGACTGACTGATTTTGGGTATAAGCTATGGTCCGTGGTTTGTTTCTAGGGTGCGCGCGCGTGCGATGCGATAACGCGGCGCCGCCAATGCACGATGCTCGATGTGGCAAAAGGCCGTAAAGAGAACGAGCGCGCACGTACGTATTACTATGGAAACTCTACGAAGCTTCCAGTGCCGGTCTTGAGAACGGGAAGATTCTACGTAAGTACATGAATAGAGCTGCTAAAATTAAAAGTTACCTTTGAGTGGTCGTATGAATTATTATAAAGTGTATCTGCATTCATTGCATAGTGAATTGTAAACATTGCTTATTCGTTGTTTAGGGCTGGCTCCTGATGTCTCTGGGAGTCTGAGGGCGTCCGTCAATTAGCCGAGATGAAAGTCCATATTGCGTAGCCCCATACGTAAGAAATTTTGTTAGTATTCGATTACAGTTTCCCGTACAGGGATCGGAATGCACCTATAAACGTACCGGGTAAGAGTTATAGTACACTCTTAGTCTTAGCGTTTAGGGTAGAATCTACATGAACATGGGCGCAGATGTATTCTTTTTTATACATGTAGACCAGTAATATCGCGAATTATACGTCATAACCAAATTGAACGGTTGAAGTCACTGAACCAAAATCGCTACTGCCACTTTACCACCCCGGGACCCCACTAGTGTCTAGTCTTTTGAAGATGACATTTTGATGATAGCTCGAAAAAGAAATGTTGCATGACCCTATCACTCCTAAGGTCCTAGTAGACCCAGAAGCGGATCTAGAGGGGGGGGGGGGGGGGGTTGCAACCCCCCCCCCAAAAAAAAAAAAAAAAAATCCGGGGACCATTTTTTTTTTTTATCATATCTTTTTTTTTTAACTTGTAATATTATTTTTTTCTATTTATGGCAATGACCTCTATACCAAAAATAGTGGTGTTTTAGATGCAAGAAAACGCCATTTTTACACTCAGATTTTCAAAAATTCTCCCTACTTTGGGAGGGGGGACACCCCCCTCCCACACCCTCCCCCACTCGCTAGCTCCGCTCGCTCGGGCTCGGTCGCTACGCTCCCTAGCATACCGCCCCAACCCCCTCCTTTATAAAAAGCTAGATCCGCCCCTGAGACCTATAGAGAGAGGAATGAAGACATGAGGTATGACTGAGTTTTCTTCAATTTGACTGCTAAATTTGTAAGATCACAACTGCTGAATGAAACATGGGGGGGGGGGGGGAATGAGCCAACGGATTTTGAACTGATGCTAAATAAATGTCCAGCCCTGTTGTTGTTTTTCAATGTCCAATAATGTGCAATCTGTCCCTTTTTGCTGACATTCAAGTCCTGATGATGTATGCTCAACGCTGTCTTAATAATATCACCCTTTTGCCTTTCTCATCCTTTTTCCTTTCATTTGCAGTGCAGTTCTGTAAAAGAGAGTGGAAACATTACCGTCAAAATAGAGAGACTACTTACAGCATCATGGCAGCAGAAGAGGAGCAGCAGAAACAGCGCCCTCCAGAGCCAGTGAATGTCACTATTCTAAGAGCGAGAAATTTGGTAGGTGAACTTCTGATTCCATAGAGATGTAAAATTATGATATTTTCCTTCTTTGTTTTTCCTTTTTTTTTAATTTGTCGTGCTGACTTTAAGATCATGACAATTTGAAAGCTTTGTCACCTAGAGATGTTGTATTATTCAGTGCCCTATCTGCGGTGCTATGCATACAATTTAGTTACTTCTTTTTTCCTCAACATTCAAATATTCTCTAAAAGAAAGATAAAATAGCTGTGTAGAGCTGTATCATGTAAGTGCTTTAGCATTCATTTTGTTGGCATACTGTGGGGGCTTTCTTGACATGTTGTTATGATATGTTTTATATGTGATTGAAAATTGTCTTTTTCCAATGGTTGATCTTTGTTGGTCTTTCTGCATTCAATATTTTGTTTACCAATATCAATCAACAGAAAGGGAGTAAGGCAGAGACCCTTAATTCTCTTGTTCGTGTGGAATATGGCACAAATCTTCTGGGAGAGTCTGCTAAAGTTGATGCTGGTCCAGACCTCTGTACTGAGTACAATTTCAACACAAAGTTTGACTGCAGCTTTGAGGATCCGTCCATCCTGGATGAAATTGCATACAAGCCAGTTCTCGGTAAGGATTACTGGAATGATCTTGTGGCCTGACCACACTGCTGTTTTTCAAATGGCTGATATGAATACCAATGAATGCTGTACTGCTATGTTTTATGGAAGATGATTCATGTGGTCATGAGAATGTAAAAACAATACTCAAATGACAAGAAGACAAAAATAATTCATGAAAAAAAATCTGATTTATGGTATTGTTGACAACTGCCCCATGAAAGGGGCATGTTCCAAGTGCTACAATTTTTACTTTCTTTTTGGTCACCTAAAGTGAATATTATATGCATATTTTTTTTTATATTTTTTTATACCCCCGCCAAACGAAGTTTGAAGGGGGTATATAGGAATCAGCGGACGGTCGGTCGGGCGGGCGGTCGAGCGGTCGGTCCGTTGCAAATCTTGCGTCACGAACTACTTCCTCACTTTTCAACCGATTCCCATAAAACTTGGCACAGATGTGTGCCTTGGGTTGTAGATGTGCAAGACGTATTTTTTGACAGTACCTAAAAGTACGTTGCCATGGTAACGGCATATTATGGGGAAAAATGGGTACAAATCTTGCGTCGCGAACTCCTCCCACAGTTTTTGATCAATTTTTATGAAATTAGGTACAGATGTTCATCTGAATATGTTAATGTGCAAGACACATATTTCCGCAGTGGCAAAAAGTGCGTTGCCATGGTAACGGCATGTTATTGGTAAAATATAGGGCAAAATGCTTCATGGCAAAACTGCTTCATCAGTGTTCTTCCAATTCTCATGGAATTCATATTGAATGTTTGTCTTAGGATATAGGTCAGCATGACACATTTCTTGACAGTGACAAAAAGTATGTTGCCATGGTAACAGCTCACATATTATGAGCCAAAATGATGGAAAATTTTGTGTTGCAAACTACTTCCTCAGTTTTTGCCCAATTTCCATGAAACTTGGTACAGATGTGTGCCTTTGGTTGTAGATGTGCAAGACGCATATTTCAACAGTACCCAAAAGTACGTTGCCATGGTAACGGCATATTAATGGCAGAAGATCAAGGAAAGATCTTGCGGATTTAACTACTTCCTCAGTTTTTTGACCAAAGCTTATGAAATGTTGTTTTGACCAAAGCTTATGAAATGTTGTTTGGCGGGGGTATAACCAGTCGCTGTAGCGACATTTCTAGTTTTTTCTTGGCAATGATGGTAATTTAAGTGGCACTGGCCGTATTCAGTAAGGTCACCTCACTTTTCAAAACTTGTCTTCAAATTGTATACAGTATGTATATTTCAGGAAATGTACATTTTGAAAGTTGTCTCCACTTTCCAACAATATGAAGCATGAATTTTGTGCTGTTATCAAAGGTGTTGTTTTAATTTCATGTTTCTTTCTTCTATAATCCTATCCATACCCTCTCTTTGTCTCTCTCCAGTGACATTTGTGGAGGTTCTTCCAAAGGAGAAGAAGCAGAAGGAGGAGAAAACTGTCCTCCTGGGCCAGTGTACCATCGACCTCTTGCCCCTCGTCAAGGGAGAGACCAAGTATCGGACCACTCTTCAGATCCACCCTCTCCAGGGATCCCCTTTAGAGGGCGCTGCTCCAGATGCCCCAAAGGTACTTTAGACCTTGTGGTTGGCGGGCTTATTTGCATCTTGACCCATCAAATCCTGGGGGCATTTTGCTGCAGAGATTCACATGTTGTCATTAATATGGTACCCCTGATTTTCACTGCGTATATTGTTCTGGAGAAAGATTTTATGGAACTGGGTGAATTCATTGAATCTGAAGAAAATCATATGGGGAAAAATACAAAAAATTGGTAATTTGAGATAGAAAAAGGGCCTGTAATCATCTAGAATATTTTGCCAATGAAGGATCAGGACTTGATTTAGTGATTTAGAAGATTTTGATAATTCTACAATCAAACTGAACAATTGTATATGACCAAAATAGGGCTAAAATGAAGGTTTTTATTCTACCTTAGCAGTAATGCAGTATTACCAGCAATACATGGTAAATATAAGGATAAGATGAAACAGCATCATCCACATTTTCATGGTTTAGTGCCATACTTTTTTTTATTATGACTCTTAATATTTACTGTTAGTGTTTCATGTGTATAGTAGCAAATCTCGTTCATTGCAGCTCTTTTTCATCTATTTGTGTTTGTTTCTGTTGAAGAATATCAGATAGCCTCTCAAGACTTCATGTACCACAAAGGTTGTATGCTTGAGAAAGATGTTAAAAGATATCTTCCTGATATTTTCCTCACTTGAGTTACTTTAAAGACATCGTAGTCTTCCCGTCCTGGAATGTTCGATGTTGTGTAGGGTTCCTTCATAGACTTTTTAAAGTTGTTTAATGAAGAGATATGTACACTGAAATGTATCTTTGACTAAATGGTATCAGATCAAATCTTAATGTCTTATGCCAAGCCCATATTTTGAATGTCTGCAATGTTTTTGACCCCAAGAATTTGATTGTGTAGTCAACAAAGATTAATAAATCCTCAGTGTTTTCAAACTGCTTACACACATAGACATGTTTAAGCATGTATGTATCCTATACCAAGAAAGACCAATTGAATGCTGAATCCTACTGCACAAAAAGAGGAATATATACATACATGTAATGTTCATTCATCTTTCTTTAAGGAAAGGCAAGAAAAGCAAAAACTGTGTTGTTATAATTTCCATAGAGTCGTCATTCTCTCACGCTTCTTTTTCTGTCTTTTATAGCCTGAGATGGATGTTGTAGTCTATGTCAATGAGCCCCTGTTGACTGAAGACCAGCTAAAGAGTGGCAACCTGTTGACAATCACATCTGAGACACTGTACTCTGTCCCTGAGGCCTGGAATCCCACTGGCACACAGTACATGTACAATGTCACTCTGCCTATTCCGCTCACTGAGGAGGTAAGTGTGGACATGTCTCTAACTCTAATTTGATTAGATACCTTGGAATTGCAATAGAAGAAGATTTACTAGTCTAGAATTAAAAAAAAAAAAATTGTACACTCTATGACAAGGTAGTTGCTAAGAATAACAAGCCAACTGTTGTAAGAGTAAAAAAAAAAAAAAAAAAAAGGGGAGATATAGGCCTACAAAGGTTTGTTATAACATGCCTAATAAATAAATGAATGTAAAAAATAATGAAACAGAAACTAGAGTTGAAACAGAAAGTAAAGTTAAAAAGGAAAAGAAATTCAGTTAAATTACTTTTACATATTTCTAACAGGTATTTGTATCACAGATGAACTTTTCAGCCTTTTCAGCCATCGACTGAATCCTACAGGCTTGACTTTATGTTATAATCTGGTAATAGAAGCATGGTAACGTTCCTCATATCCTGACAGTGATGTCATGAATGATGCAAGAACTTGCTGCTAAATGATGATACAGAGGTGGTATTGAGATATGGAAAAAATAATGATGTGAAAATTGTTTTAGCAAAAACATGATGTAAAAAAAGAAAGATACACATTTGAACCTATCTTTCAGATTAATCTTTTGTAACACAACAGATCTTATAACTGATCAGTCTGAACTCCCTTGGTGTGTGGGTAAGCAATGCAAAGATAATCTGTGTAGGACAAAGCTGATCTCTTTTTCATTAATTTTTTTTTTCTTCTTCTTTTTGACAGAGAGAATCAACAGTGGTAATGTCCAATGGTGTCCTTAAAGCGGTCAATGATAAAGAAATACCATCCAAACAAAAGAAGTGGCCAGTCCCGGGTGGAGCACAAGGTGGTGCCATCTACATTCCTGACAAGTATGTTTTTTTGCTTCTTCTAAGTCTTTCTTCTTCTTGTTAGTGCATTGCAGAACTATGCCTATTTATCGTATGCCAGATTCTAGGTGTTGTTTTCAGCTTTCTAAAATAGGCAAGATAGTGTAAAACCTGTTCCAATTTTCACTGTATTTCAGCCAATGATATTGATTCTAGTTATTCAATTTGAAAAGAAGAAGAGGAAGAAGGACATTTTAAGACATATTCAAGATTTTTGAATTTTCCTAGAATTTCTTTGAAAATGGAATATTTGGGATTTAGAACAAGTACAGAGAATGGATGTATGAGGAGGAGAGATTGTGGAATTTTTATCAGATGAATTGAAAGTTAATTGTCATGTACTGAATTTTTTCCTTGTTACAATTTGTTACAGATTTGTACAACCTAGTAGCTATGATCAGGAAGATGGTGAAATGACATCAAAAGAAGTAAGTAAATCTTTTTTTGCATTTTCTTTTTTCTTTTATTTGTTTATTTACTTACTCATTTACATATTTAATCATTTATTTCTTGCTTATCTTGTAGAGGCCATCACGAGCCAATAAAGTCCTCTAGTCATAGGGAAACCTGAGTAGTACTGTAAAGTTGTTTTTGTTATTTTTGTGATAATTAAGTCAGGACTTCTGTAGGTATTGGTAGTAATTCTAGTATTGCTTAATTTCTTGTCTATTTTTGGCTTTTAGTAGTTTTCTTCTTTCAATAGACACATCACAAGAGGTTGTTCTCTCAACCAGCATATTATAGATGTGACTTATTCAGAGTAAACCCCTCAAACTGTTGATATTTCCCCCAAAACAGTATCAACATTGCTGGACTGCTGTGTCGTATGTGCATACAAGGATTCACAGTAGATCATTGTGTGGCTCAAGTTTACTGGTTTGTGTAACACCCACCATTCATGATGCCAGCTCCTTCCATAGTTGATCATAGAGCATATTGAAACAGCTTCAAAAGACTGATGATGAAATATTTTTTGATAGAAGGAAATAACTCTAAATGCTTGATTTAAAGTTGTCATTGATTACGCTCGTTCAGTGGATGAATCAACATTAACTAGTGATGTGTTCTTACTTTGAGTGTAAGAGAGCTTGTGAATGAATACTGCAGAGATGAAGAAAGTTCACAAATATGTAAACATGAGCTTTGTGGAAACTGAGGAGAAAGACTTATAGTTAATGAAATTCTGGACCCCCCTCCCCCTTTTCTTTGTAAATAGGATCGAGACTTCCGCGCTGAAGCAGAGGCAGAGAAGAATAGAGTGTACTGGAATTGTGAGAGAAGGGCTTTCATGGACCCCACAGCAGTCCAGAGGTAATGCTCACTACACATTCATTTTATATATTAATAATTGTATGTATTTCTTTCTTCTTCTTTTTAAAATCTTCTCATATTTGCGTAGCTGCAAAGCACACTTATTGGGAAGAATTAAAAAAAAACAACATGCAGTCATTATCACTTACACTAACAAAGACTCAGGTACTTTTCCTGAGACATATCATATAAGGAAAACATCAGATTGAAATTTCTTTTCTGCTGATACCAGAAAACAAAAAGAAAGAAGAGATCATAAAATTGATACTTTTAATGTAACTTTCAAGTTCATATAGATGAAGTATAGAGTGTCATTAGATGGAAGTCTCCTACTAGTGCATCTATGTGTGATACCTGCATCAAACTTCCATCAATTGTGAGTCAAATAAAATCAAGGCAAAACTCGTACATGACTTGTAGGGGTAAGCACATACCAAAGGCGCATTATGTGCTCAGTTTTTTTTTTTTTTTTGATACATGTATGTATGTATAATGCCAGATATGATTTTAAGTTCATGTTTTTTGTCTTTGTTTGTTTCTGTGTGCGTGTGTGTTTTTGTGTATGAATTGAAATAGTCTTCAAACCAAGATTGCTCAGACCCGGTACTGGCCTGTTGAGATCATGAGGATGCCTATGCCTTCAGCTGCCAAGCCCAAAGGGAAGGTGAGTCAAGTGCTTGATACATGATGTAGCTGCTTTGTATATTAAGTCTGATACCAAGAGGCATACATGTAAGCTGGATTTGCATGACTGAAGTAGGCAACAGAAAAAAAAAAGAATAGTTTGATTGAGATGATGAGTGCTACATTGATTAAGCTCTTTTTTTTTTTCTTGTTTTCCTTTTTTTTTTTTTGTAGAACTTAGAATGATATCCTTAATTGTTGTCGTATCAATCACTAATTCAGAATGAGTTTTTGACTATGTCATTGAGATCATTTTTTGTAGAACTTATCCATTTGTGTTCCTTGATGGTTTTATATAAGTAGAAAAAAAAAAAGTCGATAACATTGACATGTGTCCTTCACCTGTAGAAACCTGCTAAACATGATTTAAAGTTATTCAACTAGAGGTGTGTTGTGGCTAAATGGATTTTATAAATGTTCTTTTACAGGAGGAAGACAATCAGATTTTCTTCCATGGTGTTGCATTTGTTAACATGGCGCCCTTGTTGTATCCAGGAGGTGAGACAGTGCTGTTGTTGTTTCTTTTATTTTTGTTCAAGCCTTTGCCTCTGATTAGAATTTCTGGTCAGCTGATGATGAGGACACTAATGAGGATGACAACAATGATAATGGTTATAATAATCGCAATGCAATTGCAAAAATGTGTCATGTTTAATGTCATTGTAAATGTACAACAGAAGACATTCCACTACTACTATGGCCTGTAACTCTGCATTAATTGTTACAGAATCAGTTTTATCTAAAATTCCCAAAATATGGTATTTATTTATTGAGGTACAATTATTCAAACCTTCCAACTGAATACGTAAAAAGTAGTTGTAAATTCAGGATGTTGTGGAGATATTAATGAATTGTATATCACAATCACAATCATTTTTTCATCCAGGTGAATACAGTGAGAGTAGAAAAGTTATATACTTCTAATTCACTTGATTTAACTGTGCAACTAATTTACATGGCATTGTATGATATCATCTGATAAGAACTTGACATAGTTAAAAGGTACAGATTGTACCACATCTCAGAACTTCTGCTTTTCTCTTCCAAATCTGTGCAGTCAAGAAAATTCGAGGAGCATACAGAGTTCATGCATTCACTGAACAAGAAGTCTTTGAAAAGGTAAGGAAATGTGTATTATGTGTTGAAGCATGTACAATGCCTAGTTCACTGTATGTATGTAATTGTAGCAGACACACACAGGAATGAAAACTGCCATGGTGACAAAACATTTTGTTAGCGCTACACATATCAATGATGCCCAGGTACAATTTGTCAATTTATCAATTCAACAATGATACATCTGTTGGATCAGTATGTAGCTTTTTCATGCATTACTGTTAGCGGCAGATAGAAATTTGTACAGAGATTTGCTTATCATATGTGTTTGAGTGTGTAAGTGTGTTGCCATAATATGACACTTGAATTCATGTCACTGATAAAACATCTCCCGAATTGTTTCACAGTGCAAGAGGAAAGGAGGTTTGGCCGAGGAGGCTGCTCGCATGGCAACCAACATGCTGAGGAATGCATCCCCCTTCACCCGGGGAGCAGGAAAAGGGGGCAAGGATGAGAAGGGGGGCAAGGACAAGGAGAAAGAAAAGGACAAAGATGCTGCCACCAAAAAGGTAGGGAAAAATGTGTATATTTAGCCCCAAAGGTAAACATTCACTTGAAAGAGAACATAATCTTAAAGTATACTGAAAAGCTAATATGAATTTATATACTTTATGTGAATAGATATGTTTGCAAAATTGCCATCTCCTAAAGTATTTTTTGGCTAGTTAAGCAGCAAATCAGTCCATGAAACACACACACTTTTGCACTAATTCTATCCTCGTTGCCAAACTATTATTTCTTGTGGTGTGAAGGTTTGTGCAAAAGGCCATAATTAATGACAGTTCAGACAAGCTTATCTGTGATTGTCTGATTGCATGTTCATGCCACTGACAACCGCTCTCTTGTGCATTTATACAATAATGAAATCATCATATAGCATACATGTTCATATCGTAACGTTGTATATATCACGAGATGATAATCCCATTTCATAATACCCTGACCAGATTAGGTATGTTGTCTATCAATGTTGATGTAGTAAAACAAACTAATTGGCCTACAATTATATAATAATTTGAAGTTCAAGTGTAAAGAGGTGTTCCATCTTTATGTATGGTTACCATTCAAGCATGTGCAAATTTGTTCTAAAAATAGCAGCTCTGCCAGTTAGTCCGCTAATTTTTTGTTTTCATTTTTATTTATTTTTGTTTGGTGTAGTGTTCTCAGATTTTGCTTTCACCTCCAAGAAACCTATGTACATATTTACATGTTTCGGTTTATACCTGCCCACAAACTTTTCACACCCCCATTATATGACATCCCTCACCCCAACAGCAACCCTCCCAGATGCTAAAGCCAGGTGCCCCAGGGACGGAGGCAGCGGCAGACACAGAAGCCCCACCCCCACAGAATGTGGAAGGGATGCAGTACGAGGAGGCCTCGACATACATCGTCATAGAGTTTGAACTGGACTCGCCAATTGTTCCAAAGAGGGCGCCAGAAGAGTTGGCAAAGAAGTGAGTCATTGTTTGTGTTGTTTGTTACTGTTCAAACAAAGACAATCTAGACAATTGCTCCTGCTTTTACTGTAGGTGATGCTGCAAACTTTACAGTATTGTCCTCAGTACGTCTAGCAAGGTGAGCTTCATTGTATCACAGTAATTCATTGAGGTGCTTTATTGCCAAATAAATTTCATGAGGGTAGATTGCTTCAATGATGCATTCATGCATAGTTTCCAACATCAATTTTACTTTATAGTTCTCCTACTAACAGTCACTGGCATCTCATTCAGTGAAAGGTATAGTGCAGTTGTGGGTAAAAAGCACCCTTTGTAACATGAGTATTTCCTCAATCAGGAGACAACAATAACGGCACAAATATTGGTGTAAAATTCTGTGTCTAAGAATTTTCCACAATTTATTTTTCTCTCAAACATTTGAGTGGATCGTCATGATGTGAGTTTGTACATTTCTGTGTCCATCTTGGCTGCCTTCAGAGTGGCTGAATACATTCCCCCGAGGCCCCTCTTCCCAAGAAGGACCAATGGAGCCCAGAAGGCAGTGGAGGACTTCCACACACAGGTGGCTAGCATCAGCAAGCTGGTGCTGGAAGAATTCAGGCAAGTTTTGAATCAAGACTAGTAGATTTGTGTCTAAGATATGATGACATAAATGGTACCCTGCGGTACCAGAAAAAAATCGGCCATTTTGTTGAATTATTTTTTTTTTTTTTTAGGGCTGTACCCTGGGTTACCAAAAAGTGGGAAATTAATTTTTTTGTGTGTGATTAATTCTTCAACATTCAATTATGGCCATTGTTCTTGTAAAAAAAACCCTCTTCATCCTGTAGTTTTCTCAATTAATCCCTTGTTAACGTTATGAGTAACTATTTTACAGTGTATCATTGATATTGTTTCATGCTGTTATGATACAGTGTACTTGTACACCCTGTATTATTATTTATATTGATTCCCCATGAAATAGCTATCTTGTGTACTGATGCTATGTTCAACAGTCATAATAATTTCATGTATATTGGAGAAAAACAAAGTCATAATAATTTCATGCATATTATCATTGGAGAAAAACAATCCAATTGAATAATAAAAATGAACATCAAAGTATCAAATGGTATTGTCTTTTATTTTCTGTCTTGGCAAGAGTGAGGAGAATAATTATCCAGGCTTCAGAAGGTACAAACAGTACATAAAATGCATTTTTTTTATCAAAATAATATAACATAACTTGGCATGTTCATAGTGAAAATTGCACATTAATTTGATTGAATGTAATGCTAATCAATTTAATAAAGATGATAGGGGAAGAAATTAAGAAGAAAGTAATGAAGAGGGGAAAAGAAAGTGTACGCATGTCAGAGAGAGTGAATGATCATTGAGTGAAAAAATAAAGTAGGTCAATGGATCGTAGTTGGCGAGTCGGGCGACCCTATATCCGCCAACATGGAGTAGCGACACAACTTCGATCTGGGAGAGGGACTGAGCCAGCAGGGTCATAATAATGCCATCTGCCTCCGCCTTATCCCCGGCGTCACTGGCCTTCTGAAACACCTCCAGAACATCGGCGGCCCCTTCCTTCCCCAACTTCCGAGTGGCGCGAAGCCTCGCGTTTTCCAGCCTCTCCTCTCTGGAAATTTTCCTTCTTTTCCGGCCCTTTCCTTTCAGTGCGGCATAGCTCCATCACCTGCTGGCATTTTTGCAGCTTGATCCTAATTGCGAAAGGATATTTTGTTCGGCACAAAGTGCACAAAGCTTACAAAATTACGGGATCGAAACTACGTCTACGAGATCGTAACTTTGGCACAGCTAGCGGGCTATTATAATAGTGCGTGTAGTCAGTGCATGAAGCGCTATACTGAGTATCGCACCGTACCACGGGTCAGTACAGTGCGCATACGTAACGCAGTAACTCTGCGGTTGTACTCGAGTGAACGTGAGATGGCGCTACACAACGTGGTACCCCGGGTTACTACGATACCCCGGGGTAGCATGTGGTGCATCATATCTATATCATAGCTATATAGTGAAGATGGGATAAATTCAGTTGTCAGATTGTACATGCATATTTGTTCTGCTATTTTGTGGAAACAAAAATCATGGATCAACGTTAGAATGTGCAGACTGAATTTGCAATAAGAGTAGTTACCATTTGCATATTCTTTGACCATCTATTTTCTATATGTCAGTTGTATGTCTTGTTTATGGATATGTCTATTGTATAAAGGCTGTGTGCTGTAACAGAGAACAGAGATTTGCAGTGATTGCAGCTACCATGGCAGCAGAAAGAAATCTCAAAAGCTTGATTTGCTTTTTTCACACTGAAATGATTGTTAGTTCCTAGAATGATGAAGTGTTTACAGAATAGGTATTAGCTGAGGGTAGGTCGTAACATACCTCTAATAAAGACAGAGTGTCATGTGTGTCACTTTCGCAACACAGGGGCCTGTTTGGTGACCCAAGTACAGACCTCACCAAAAACAACAACGATGTGCAAGAGGAGAGACAGCGCAAACTGGTTTATGAACTGAACACATCCGGGAAATACTTTGCCTTCAAAGAACAGCTTAAGGTATGACTGAATTCAGTCAAGGTTACATGGAGAGAAAGCAAAACCAACATTGTGCCCACTCAGTAGTCACCACACTGTGTGCAAGTGAGATGGTGCATCATGTTTTCAATTTGTCCATTTGTCTGTTGTCTGACCATCCATTAGTATGTGATAATCATTTGTGTTGCTGTAGTCACCTGAGAATAATTTCTGACAGCCACTAAAAAACAAACAAACAAACAAAAAATTATAGCGTGTGTGCTTTTTCCAATATGATGAAGGTTTCAGGCAAAGTCAAAGTAAGAGTAGAAGTCTAAATCTGAGACCGCTTTGTCTAAGATTATATCTTAAACATACAAGATTCAGAAATAACTACTTCCAACAGTCCTTTTTAAAAAAATATATTTCTGCCATGTAGCTTGTAGATAGTTTACTTGTTTCATACTTTATCAGCAATAATGTTCTCCAACATATGAAATAAAAATTTGCTAAATATATCACTATAGTAGAGGAGTTAGATCTCATATTCTAAAAGAGAACTGATTAAAATAAGAGGTCAGAAAAGACTTCACAGGCAGTCACAATATATATGTCTCTCCTGCTTTATTCCAGCACTCTGTAGTCAAGATTGTCAGAGAGAAGTACTTGCGAACCAGCACATTTGAAGACAAGGAAGAACTTCAGGTAAGGCATCTGATTCTGAAGAAGGATGTATGTTATGACCGAGGAGCATTTTGTTAATCCGGCGTGTCCCCAAGTTTTCATGCATTCTGTAAATTCTAACAAAGTGTTTGAATACCCTATGAAATTTCAACCTACCCTTAAAGTAGCCTTTGTTTGGTCAATGAAAGTATGTAGGTTGTGTAATCTCTGCTACATTAATGTACTCTGTAGCATGCAGGAAGTGTTGCATGCTTGTATTGTGTGATGAACATGTTATACAACACCATAAAATCACTTAATCTTAAAGGGAAAGTAAACCCAAAGAGCAATGTGGATTGAGTGAAAGCAGTAATGTTAGTAGAACACATCAGTGAAAGTTTGAGGAAAATCGGGCAATGGATGCAAAAGTTATGAATTTTTAAAATTTTGGTGTTGCAACTGCTGGGTAAGGAGACTACTAGAGGTTATGACGTATGAGTGGCCTACAATATAAAGAAAATAAAAAGGGAATTCAATAAAGATTCATTTTTCATGAAAATTACACATTCCATCAGCTTGATACTGACATAGTTAGGGGTAGCACTTATTCCCCCTGCTTTCTGAAAGCGGTTAGTCAAGAACTCTTTCATTTTGCTAGAAAAGTGAATTTTTGTGGAATTCCTTTTATATTTTCTTTATATTGTGGTCCTCTCATACGTCATAACCTCTAGTAGTCTCCTCATCCAGCGGTTCCAACACCAAATCTTTAAAAATTCATAACTTTTGCATCGATTGTCCGATTTTCCTCAAACTTGCACTGACGTGTTCTACTAATATTACTGCTTTTACTCAATCCACATTGCTCTTTGGGTTTGTGTTCCCTTTAAGTCCTGTACAAGCTTTATTGATGTCATTCCATTTCTTGTAATTTTTCTGGATTACCAATTGTCCTTACATAACGATTAGGGTTGTCGAATCAAACATATGAATTTATGTTGGAGGGTTCTAGCAAGACAGAATCAAAAGCATTTACTATTAAAATTAGGTGTGTGTTGGTTTCATTATTGTGCACCATGATTTCTTAGGACTACTATATAATTTCAAGCATAGAACATATGTTTAATTTAGTAAATGTGGACAACTTATATGATTTTAATGTAGACATTGATGCCATCTGTTCTTTTTTTTTTTTTTTTTTTTTTTTTTTTTGGTTGGCAACTTCAAGTTCTGACAAGTTCGTGTTGAGGAATCAATCCTAGAGAAGTATTTTAGATGGTTTGTTTCCCATAGGACAGACATGTATGCATCTTACACTGCATATCATTTTTTTACACAATCTGTTTTGATACCAATGCTACCTTATCTTATTAAATTCAGGAGGTTGTATAAGCAGATACAACGTGTACTCATTATTTGATCATATCATCACACTTTGCACATTCTTTTACACACCTATTAGTTACTGAATATCCATGAGGTGCGTCAACAACTAAGATTTCTCCTGTTCGCATACCAACAGGCATTCCTTAGCGAGCTGTACGTCTTTCTGGTGGACCAGATGCATGTTGGGATAGGGAAAGTGCTGTCACTGGAGGATGAGACTCCAGTCCCTGCCCCACTCACTGACTCCGCCCAGCTCAAGCACTTTGCCCGGGAGGCTGAGGTCAATGACAACCCTGAGCTGGCCTCCAAATACTACCAGGAGGTAAAGATTGCAAGGCCTATGGGGGATTGATGGAGGAAACCATGGATAAATTACTATCTCAGGGGGGCATTTCGTGAAGCGTTTTGTCCAACTCATTTGTCTGACAGATTTGCTCTCAGCCAGTCAGATGCAAGGATTTCAGTAGCTTGGAACAGTTAATCAGAGAAAAAAAATATCCAACAAAACGCTTCATGAAATGCCCCTCAGAACTGTATGGTCTTTTCCATTGCCCATGTTAATGCAGTTTTATTCGTTAGTTCATTCATTCATTCATTCATTCATTCAATCATTCATTCGTTCATTCATTCTTCATTCATTCATTCATTCATTCATTCATTCATTCATTCATTCATTCATTCATCCATCCATTCATTCATTCATCTATTCATCCATCCATTTCATCCATCATCAATTCATCATTCATTAATTCATTTATTCATTCATTTGTGCAGTCAGTTATCCATTCAACCAAGTGTTTTGAGGCAAGGTCTGTAGTTAAATTCATGACTTTGTATATATTCTCTCTTTTTGTATTTCTAGCGTATTGCCCGAAACAGGAATGATGCTGACCACTGGTTTGACTATGGCTGTTTCTGTCTCTACATTAATGATGTCGCGAAGGTTAGTAAAATGATCTCTTACAGGGACAGAGTTCTTTATTCAGTGATGGAAATGAATTCTGTTTTAACCACAATATCATAATATATGACACTTACCTCTCCCTTATATACAAGAGAAGCTTGAATATGGCGGAAATTTTTAAAATATAATTATCACTTGATGACTATATGTTTGATGCATCACATAACAGTGAATGCCTAAATAATCATTTTTAGCTAGTCCTGATCTGGATCCCCACCTCTGATGATATACATGAAAAGACACTGCATTGCAGACGATTTACTCGTTCATCAAGTTGCGTATGTCTTACCAAGAACACCCCATGACCTTCCCCTGACTGACAACTGACAAGACTTTACTTTGTTGCGTCACCAGGCTGAGGAGTGCTTCAAGGAGACAATCTCCATCAACCAGCGTCATCTCCATGGCCTCCTGCTCTACGGTGTGGTCTGCGCCATGGAGGACGGCAATGACGCCGCTGAGACGTTCTTTGAGGCGGCCACCTGTGTGGACCCATCCAGCGTCTTAGCCTGGACCATGCGTGGTACAGCTGCGTTTCATGATCCAAACCTACTGCAAATACGCAATTGCCATCGACACTTTTGTTGTCTTATCACCTTGAATTTTATTTACTGATGTAGAACATTTTTTCATCTCCTACTCTATGAAAAGCAACATGAAATTGTTTAAAAAGTTATCTTAAAAAAAGAGATAATGTAATTGACAGGACATTCTTTATGTTTTTTCAGCCATGTGCTCTTTTTCGAGTTGTTTTTATCTCTTTGTTTGCTCTTGTTTTGTTGTTTTCTTATCACTGTGTTTGCAAGCAGATCCATTTTGACTCACTGTTCCAGAATATATTACCAAGTCAAGTTCAAGTATATGCAGGAGATTTAGAGTCATGTGCAGGCAAATAAGTGCACATCCCATTGCTACTATTGCTACTCACAAAGCGCAAGAAACACAGAGCAAGCCATATGTTTAGGACAAACGATTTAATGTCGCCACTATGCCTTCCTTGTGTCATGAATTCTTCAATTTAATGCGCTGCAAATGATTTGATCATGTTTTCACAATCCCTACCCGTCTTAGGCCTTTACTATGATGGCATAGACTGTGACATCCAGGCCGAGTATGCACTGATGGAGGCGCGTCGCCTCAACATGGCTCACGCGGCAGCCAAGCAGCGCACGGCCAAGGCTGCCAAGGATGCTGCAGCGGCAGCGGCTGCTGCAGCAGCAGCTCCCACAGAGACACTGGACGAATCAGAATCCGTCGTCCCACCCGCTGAGGGAGAGGAAGAGGCCCCTCCAGAGGGAGGCCAGGAGAACTCTGCAGTGGAGGGAGGGCCGGTAGAGGACACCACTAGTGAGAAAGGTTAGGAAGATATTTTGATGATTGAATAATAATAATATCAACCCATTGAAGACTAGTCCCAAGAATACTCGGGCAGGTGTCTATGGGAAATCATAATGTGATATAGCAAAATTAGTCTGTCCTCATCGGGTTGATAATACACTGCTTGTATAGCGCACATCACTACCGTAGTGTCTGTTGCCGCTTTAAGGGAGAGGGTTAAAAATGAAAAAGGAAATCCTGTGCATCTTTAAAATAACTGAACAGTGGTAAAAATTTCATCAAATTCGGACACCAAATGAGAAAGTAGTTGGATTTGAAAGTTTAGTGTGATTTTTGGACATTGCAGTATCAGTCCCAACAACAGTTGTAAAATCAGAGGTGATGTTGTTGTTGTTGCTGCACAAGTGTCCCATTGACCTGCACAGCAATCTTCCATGAGACCTTTGTGTGGCAATTACATCATTACCTCACCAAATCTGCATGGGTGTGTATAGTTTCAACCAATATTGCTGTTTAGTGAAAATACATAAAAACCTAGCCATTCTATTACTTTTGCAGTTTACATCTGATTTTCATGATGGCATGGCACTGTACTGCTAACCAAATGTAGAATCTATTGCATGGAAATGCCACACATAGGACAGGTTTGTCTTCTTTTCATTCTTTTTGCTTTATATTTGTTTGTTTGTATGTTCATTTGTTTGTTTGTTTCATTGGTTGCTTTTTTTTAAAAACCTGTCTATTTTTCTCCCGTCATGGCAGCTCTTGCAATACCTATCTTCTTTTTCTTCTGATTGCTATAAATTTGCTGCTTCAGCTATCAGCATGTGCACACATCGGGCCAGCTTCATACACTGTTTACCTCTTCAATGCACATCTACTGAAACCTGTGTTGCATGTACTCATGTTGCTATAGTGTAATCATAGATTACATTGTACAGGTATTCCTTCCCCTTCCTTGCATGGATTGTCTGTCATCCTAACACAGTTTAGCATTCAATTTTGCCGTTACTGCAGAGAGCTCTGTGCCGACGGTGAACAAAGTCCCTGCCACTCCCACAGATGTTGGGAAGGGCCAAAACAAATCTCCAGCGGTCAAGCCCGCGCCTCCAGTCACCAACAAGAAGAGGATGTCAATTTCATCCAAATCAGGTAAGGCTATAATTTTCAAGAATGTGGCTGGGATTAGCCCAAAGGTGGCTAGGATTATGATTGGGATTAGGATTAGGATAGAGCAGTGTAAGAGAGAGAGAGAAAGAAAGCCAAGTTTTGTAATTCGCTGACTGGACTACAACTTGTTACATTCATTGAAAAATTGTTTTGTGACTATGATTTACTGAGCAAGGGTTTATTGTTCGTGTCTACATTTCTCATATTGCACATGCAGTTAGCATTCATTATATCTGTGTGTTTATTTGTTTGTTTTTTACTGTTTTTAGCATCATCTGTTCTGCCTGTCACTATCACTTCTTTATGTGCAGTGAGACCATGTATAATGATAGTGACCAAAAGAAGGTTTCCATTTAGGATGTTGGCATCGACATTGAACCTGACATGACCAACATAACGACATATTGCGATACAGCTCATAAATCTTTTTGTCAGAGAGCAAAGAGAACAACCCTGTGCTCCTTGCCTCTTTACCTTGCAGTTTGCTTTGGATTTCAGGATTTCTCCTCGGTCTTTAGCTAATGACAGATTAATCACAGAGAAAGTGAAATATTGTGTGCAGAGACTCCTTGGCAAGGCAAAGTACATAGAGTTGTCATGTCACATATGTTGTGACATACTCCTATAGACCTGGAGTAGGAGCATTTTTAGTCGTTGTTGAATGCTGTTTTGTTGTGTCATGATACAATGCTAGATTCAGTTTCTCTGGACATTATGAGATATGAATGATTGATGTTAACTAATAATTCCAAAGAAATGAATCACAGCTAGTGTGTCATCAAACATGTTTTTCACCCCTTAGAGAACTTTGACTCTTTACCAAATATGCTCATAATGGAATAACATGCATGCATGACTTGTCATATCATTTTGTGGTTGGTCGTCGTTGTTGTTTTAAGCTCTTTCCTTGAATGTTTTTGTTTCTTTTCTTTAAACGTTGGTTGCATGAAAACTTTTTGTTTGTGTGTCAGAGTGTTGTTTTTTTCTCAAACCTTGTTGGTTGTTGCCCTGTTTTATTGCTCAGACTCTCTTCAGTCACTGAACCAAATCGGCGCTAAAGGTAACACAGGTTGATGGTCAGGGCAATCTTCTACTAAATATATATAATCATATAGTTCATCTGTAATGTATGCATATATCTTCTTTTTTTTTTATTTTACTGCTATGCTGGTTAATGCAAAGTTTATATCTGTCACGACTGCTCTGACTTCTTTTCAGTAAGACTTGGAAAGCAGGGACAAAGTTCTTGTGAAAGCTACTGTGTGCAAGCATTGTCAAAATGCACAATTGAAAAAAAAAAAAAAAGAAATCCCCATCTCAACATCAAGTCATTTTAAGACAAAAGTAGCTTCATGTTGACTACTCATAATGAAAACTGCAGCATTACAGATGGATACATGTGAAGGTGCATTGTTACCAGGGGAAGGCTCATTCATCATTTTGTGCAATATTTTGGCCACTATTTTGTATTGGATATATTTAGACATAGAAATGCAAATATGATGATAACACTAATCCGGTTGTAATATTCTAGACAAGCTTCAAATCTACCTCTCTGTACTAGTTTGTAACTTGCTTTTTGCATTTGAAAAAAAAAAATGTAGACACTGTAGATTTCATTACAAATCCAAGTTCAACCTCATTATATTTGTAGGAGCAATAGCTATTTAAACAAAAATGCAGGAATATATTACATTCTAGATGGGAAATGCTGGGACCTAACCAAACTCCATATTATATAATCCTGTTATTCTTTTTCTTTTTTTACTTTTCTTTGATTTTGTGTGTTAGGGCTTGTCAGACTAATACTATGTATATTTGGCAATTTCAAGTACCACAAAAAATGTTTTCAAGACACTAAAGCAAAGCAATAAAATGATAATGATGAGCATGCCCTATACTACTCTGTACCTTTATGTCACATATCTAAATCAGCTAATATCCTGTGTGCCAACTTAATCAAATACCTTTCCAAGCAATTAATGTTAAAATTAAAACTTATACCTTGATGACTGTGCCACTAATTTCTAAAATTGAAATAACCATGTGAACTACCAGTACACTGATTTGCTTCTAGTCACATCTATCCTCAATATGCACTCTGAAATCATATACATATGTATTTGTGAATATGAAGAGTTTGCTTGCAAAACGAGTTAAAAACTCCTTTCTTGTAAATTTCAGATATTTGTGATTAAGTCTGCTAGAAACAAAGAAATTAAAGAGAAAATTCTGAGATGTTTTTAATCATAACTTCAAGACTAGTCCTTGTTACATAACAAGTAAGGTACCACTGGAATGGTTTTATTTTGCTCTATCTGATGATGGACGTTGAAGTGTTTAAGAATGGTTTAACCTGTTTTGCAATGTATCTCTTCATATTTATAGAT
The DNA here is from genome assembly GCA_033980235.1 of Diadema setosum. Classification (NCBI taxonomy): domain Eukaryota; kingdom Metazoa; phylum Echinodermata; class Echinoidea; order Diadematoida; family Diadematidae; genus Diadema; species Diadema setosum. The sequence goes on from CM067059.1 coordinate 20,438,196, forward strand.
AACTTGACAGATGAAAAGAAATGATAGATACCCTTATGCATACATGTATAAGCAAGCAAGCAAAATTGGTACACTTACTTATGGAATACACTTTCACGCTCTAATCAAACAGTGGAAAGCATAACAACTCTTAACTGTCAGGAGCAACATCTTATGATATCAAAATAAAATCAATAATAATAATAATAATAATAATAATAATAATAATAATAATAATAATAATAATAATAATAATAATAATAATAATAATAATAATAATAATAATAATAATATTAATAATATTAATAACATTAATAATAATAAGAAGAAGAATAAGAATAAGAATAAGAATAATAAGATTAAAAACAAATAACATTTATATAGTGCTTATGCGGTCCTGTAAAATAAAATTTGAGATGAATGATGAAAGGATGAATGGAGGAAACTGGCAGAAAATAACACCAAACCACAACAAAAGTTTAAAGAACAAAGAAGTGATTAGTTTTGTACCTTGCTGTGTATGATTCTTACATTAGTTTGATCCACCAGTGTTTAACATTGACTTTAGCAAGTATATACAGTGAGAGATTTCTCACTTTCAAAATTCATTCATCTTTGACTGTCTTACTGTATCAGTTTTGTCAACTCAACTGCCTAATGTGTGACTGATATTATCAAGCTTTTCACATGAAACACAGCTATGAATGCAGACCTCCCAACCATACTGAATTTGGAGGAAAGAATCTAAACCATTCCCAGCTCTTTTTTTTTCAACAGGAGTTTCCTATTTTTCTGGATAATTTTACTACACACTCCTTTGGGAACTACTCGTTTCTTTCCTCCTTTGAGCCAAATCATCCGTATTTTTCAGTCAGAGAGGTTGGGAGGTCTGTGAATGTAAATCGTTTGTTGCAGGCCATGACACTGCAAGAAACATAAAACAGTATTGGTCCCTGACATCGCCTGGATAGAATGAAAAAGAAAAATTACAAAATATGACATTTAAAAAAAAAAAAAAAATTGAAATGTGTGATATTCAGCAAATGTGAAAGTTAGATAAGTTCTCATATACCATGCACCTTTTAAATAAACAGTTAAAGTGGCTGTTGTATTGCAATATAGTTGGTAGTATTTTTGTTCCAGTCACACAGTCCAATTCTTGTATTAAAAAAAAAGAACCGGGGAAGGGTACAGTTACCATGTACATCCTGTCATAGGAAATTTCATGCATAAGTAGAAGAAAAAAATTGAAGTCATTTATGAATGCTGCAAATGTGCAAAGAATATAAATTTATCTGTTGATGCCATGTACCTAACAAAATTCCTTTAGCGAAGAATGATCACTAATTGCAGATCACAAGATGGGTCTCTTGGATATCATATTGCTATCTGACAGATATGTTGTGATGAAAGCATTGTTACATGTAAATGTACCCGTAGCCGTCGTATGCCTCCTTAATGTATTATCTTGTTGGTGTCTGGCATACCCGGAAAAATTGTCGTTGTTGTTGCTTGTAGGCATTATGTTTTTGTGTGCTCATTGTTTTTGTGTGCTCATGTTTGACAACAATGCCAAAGCTTACATCATATTGCATATGAAAAATCTAACATTGTAGCTGCAACTTGGTCATAGATGTTTGACGGTTATCCATTCACTATCAGACCAAGATCCTGAGTTGATAACACAGGATATATACATTGTACAATGTATGTCTTCGATACAGATTTCAGCTCCTTCAAGATTTCAAGTTACACTGTAAGATCTCCTGCAGCCTGCCATTATCCTAGTATGATATACTGGAGATGGGCATTAGGGAGTGTTTGTACACTGAATTCCTACCTGTTGCCCCACCATTTGTTTTGTTGCTTTCTTTCTTTGATCTCCTAGAGGTGCAGTCCTGCACTCACGATATGAATTGGTAGCCATCAGTTAGTCAAACTGTTACATTTGCAACTATCTGCTGTGAAAGTGTGGTGTGCTGTATGTGAATAATATATGATTGAAAGCTAATAGTGTTCATACCTACCAAAATTCAATTGTCTTGCACAGTTTTTAAGTTGCTCATCTGTCATTGTTTGCTGCAGTTACCCAAATCATTCAGTGCTTTTTCTTTATTTTATCTCTTTTTTTTTTTTGCTTCATCATGAACCCATGAACCCCACATAATCGTGTGTGAATGCATTACATGTGCTACCCAAATATTCATGTTACATAAGTTCAACCCCTTCGTCCAAAACGTCATCGTCATTTATTAGACCCCAAGCGTGTGGGCAGTGCCGCCAGCGGTAGGGCGGGCAGCGTCAGGGCCAGCAGTCGGCCGGGATCTGCCGAGCAGGAAGCCGAGGGGGCGGGGTGCCCCCGGGAGAGCACCCCAGTCCCGGAATCCAGCATATTCATGATTGCTGTAGAGTTTCTGCTCGAGGTCAAAGGCATGCAGGTAGGTTGTGGCAGCTGATCAGAGCTGTTGTTGTACATGTTCTATATTTCATGAATGAGGACTTGTAAGGCAATTCGCAAAAATGAGAAATAAGTATGTTTATCTCTTTTTTGTAAAGAAAATTATAGATTTCCCTCCTTGGAGCTGAAATAAAGCACAGTTGTAATATTTTCTCCAGTTGTCAATTTGAAAAATGTCATTAAACCTATGAAATGTGCAAAAATAATAAAACTGTGAAATATACCACATGTACATAAGTCCCAATCAAGATGTTGTGTATATTGTTTAAGTTTTGATTTTTTTTTTAATGCACAACAAGGAAAGAAGCACAGGTACATTTATTACCAAAGAACTGCACATATTTTTTTTTTTCAGTTTTACTCAGATACTGAGAAATTTTACCAACTGCTAAACAGAGTTTGGTTTGTTGTGTGCCTTTAAAAATACCAACATTCATTGTTGACGGGCATAGCCTCACACAGAAGAGGCCAAAATTGAGTAATATGTTTTGTGGAAAGTCTGATATTTAGAATGAGTATTATGATGTAACCAAAAACACAGCAGTTTTCCATTACATGATTTATTGCATCTAATTTTCTGTGCAGTAAACACATTCCAGTCTGACAGAAAATAATCACCTTCTGTCTCCCAGAGAAGTATGACATTCAGATTTTTGTTCCGATCGTTCTAATCCTAGTTTTGTGAGCGAGCCCTCTCCCATGAGCTCCTGGACCCAAGAGGTGGACCCACCTCTGCCTACCATGTGGCCCTGGCCAGACTCAAGCTTCAGAAGAAGGAACTGAATGAGGCCAATGAGAGCCTCAACCAAGCCCTGGTCCTGAATTATCAGGTGAGATGACTCATTGTTTTTTGTGTTTTTTTTTCCAGTCCAAAGATCTGGTAATATTTTTCATCACAATGTGTAAAGATATTTATGTGCATTGGTCCCCATGGAACCCATGGAAGAAGAGAATCATTCTAATAATGAATCTGAAATGGGCAATCCATCCATTTTGTAATCTTTAATTCTTTATGTATGATTTAAGTTTTCTGTGTGTTTTTTTTAATGTGAAATGGAAAATAAATGAATAAACAAACAAACAAACGAAAAGAATGTTGGAAAGACATAGCTGTCATGTACTACATATACACCAAATATTTCGCTGGGCTTTTATTTTCGTAACTTTCCCAAGTCGGGTGCTATTCGCAAATTCAAAGACACACAAAAATATTGACTCTGATCCGGACATGAATGTCACCTGCATGCGTACATTTCTCCATTCAGTAATGTGCTCCATGATCATGAAATCGTTGGGGAGGCCCAGAAAATATAGACTCGCTAAATATATGGCATATATTATAGTATATGATCATGCTGATAACAGTACAGAGCATACATTGCAACCATTGGTTTATTTGAATTAGATTGAGGTGTAGGGAATGTGTTATCATGCAGTATTATTTTGTAATAGAGCTAGCAATTGCAAACATAAGTACGTGAAGAGTCATCAAGTTCACGAGAGTGACAAAATATTATTTTCAATGAAATCATTAACAAGAAGTGTAAACTGTTTATTCCTGTAAGGGGGGGGGGTGATTCCCCCCCCCCTCCTATTCTCAGAACCCACAGAGATTTGTGATACAATTTAGAAATGAGATTTCTGTGCACACGTATTCAAGTGAATATAAAGTTGGTTCTCAAACTCTCCATCTTCCATCTTTGTGCAGGACCCGGATGCCTGGTCTATCATGGGCCATCTGCGCTATCTCCAGGGCAACTGTGAGGAGGCTAAGGACTGCTATGAGAGGACGCTGTCATTTGTGGCCGATGCCCGAGAGATGCATGCAATTTACCTCCGACTGGCATCCATCTACCTCCAGGATGGACAGGTTAGCATCATAGTCTGAAATGTTTTGTCACAGCTTATATGTTTACATACATGTCATAATATGCCGATGAATTACCTCCGCCAAGGGAGGAGGTTATGTTTTCATTACCGTTGGTTTATTTGTTTGTTTGTTTGTTGTTTGGTTGGTTGGTTGGTTGGTTAGTTGGTTGGTTTGTCCGTGTGCAGAATAACTCAAAAAGTTCTGAATTGATTTGGATGAAACTTGCAGGAAAGTTTGAGAATGACACAAGAAACAGATGATTAGATTTTGGTAGTGATCCGGAAATTTTTATGGATTTTATGAAGGATTTTCGATATCTTGGCAGGTAGGGTCAATTAACTTGGGAGTTCAAGCTGTGCATTTTTTGAGGTTTGCATATGTGCACTAAAGTGCATGCTCTAGTTTCTGCTAGGGCGAGCCACACCATGCAGCTGAAAGTTGACATAACAAAAGGCTTCTATATTTGGAAATCGGGCGATTTTCAGCATGCATACGTATTGGTGGAAATCATTGATCTCTATGAAAGAACAAGATCAGTGGTTGAAACGAGCTGCTTGGCGGAGGTCTGTGCTGTCAGCGTGCTTCTCTAGTTTGATATGAGCTCCTAATGATGTGCTATTCATCTTCTAGTTGGTTTTTATTTGTTTTTGTTTTCTTTGCTGCAAGCCATTGTGTTTTAAAGGGGAAGGCTAGTAACTGATCAGTGGGAATCAGTGGAAATGCTGGGAGATGATTGTTCCAATCCTTATGGGATTCATTGAAGAGTTCATTGTATATCTATTGTTGTGTGAAAATGATTTGCTTCAGAATGGTCTCATATTCAAGTAATGTGCAGTTTAATGCTTCCAGGTTAGCGTCCCTGGTCAGTGACGGAGCATTAATCTGCACATTACTTGAATATTACACCGTTCTGAAGCAAATCATTTTCACACAGCAATAGATATACAATGAACTCTTCAATGAATCCCATAAGGATTGGACAATCATCTCCCAGTATTTCCACTGATTCCCACTGATCAGTTACTAGCCTTCCCCTTTAAGAGTTATTTTTTTCATGTTACAATACGTCGGGTGCCCGTGCATTGGCCGCTAACGCAATACAAATTGTATTGCGTTAGCGGCCAATGCACGGGCACCCGATGAATAGCAATGGACATTGCAGACATCAGTTCTTGTTGAATAAAGAGAAGTTTCAAAGCAGAGAACAATATGCTGGCCAACTCCAATTTCAAGGGAAACAGAGGAGACCTAAACTTCAGTTTGTGCACCGACAATCAAACATGATTTTGTTTCAAAATATAGCATTCATTCTATTTTTGACAAAGTCATTTCATAATGTGCATGCCTTCAATTTATCACTTTTTTATGCTACAGTTATGTGTACATCATAGAAATTAGTCCTTGGAACAATTATCTGACTGATGTAAGGTGCTTTACTGCTCAGATAATTAAATTGCAAGAAGAATTTTCTTAGTAATTATCAATTTCTTCTTTTTTGTTGATTACTGTATATGTATCATATCTTTGTAGTACGAGCAAGCAAAGACAACGTTCCTCTTGGCATGCAAGAACTCCCCATCCTGCATATCTTGGCTCGGCGTTGGAATAGCTTGCTATCGGGTGAGTATAACCCCCTCTCAGAGTCTGTCCTACCCAGGTAACAAGGCCAGAGATGATTTCCTCATCTTGACACTCCAGTTGTCTGGTGAGAAGGGGCTGACACTAATGATTTGTGGCAGCAGGGATTGTGCTGTTTGGGTTGGATTTTGTGTGAATTATACAAGCATCAGTAATGGAAATCAAGGGATCCATGGGAATAGAGGATCTTAACTCGTTGAGAATGGGCTGATTTTGCTACAACACGTATTTCCCATAAATACTTGCCCGAGTATACTCGGGACTCGTCCTCAATGGGTTAAGTCTCTAGATGAATTATTTGTGTGTTGTTCTTTCCAACAAGCTCCTTAAAAGTAAGACTGCACTTGAAATTTATGAAAATTACTTCTTTTGCCATTATCTTGTAATTCCCACCTCTTTTTTCTAACTGGAATGACCACTGAGTCCAACAGAATTTTATGGTCCAGTTCTTGGGTCACTTTATCCTCGAATATTTTTTTTTAATAAATTTATTGCAATGTGATGACAATTTTCCTGCTTTTGGTATGAGCACACTTTAACAATGTAGTACTATAGTACATGTGAAAGTGCCATCAAATTCCTGTGAAGGCATTGTCTTGAATAACTTGAACTATACCTTGCGAGTGATAACAGGCATGATAGGAAAAAAACCTACTTGAAATGATACCAGGGCACACTTCTCAAATAGCATGCCATAGAAAAACAGGTGTGATGTTCTTACCATGCCTCTCAAGTTAACTTAGAATTAATCTAGTAGAGAATTGCCCTCAAGCATTATTTTGTCAGTCTTAAGATACTATCTTCTCTGTTTGCTTTGTTCTAATGACATGAAGGAAACAATGAGTCATGTTTGCTTACTGTCATGCTCATTTCCTGAAGTAACCGAAACTCTTACTTGAAAACCAGCAAAGCTACAAGGAAATACTTTGATGTTTTCTGTGAAATGCAATGGAGCATACTAGGTTTATCCTTTTGTTTTTGTATAAGAAGTTTATCTGTTATACCAATCATGTTTCCAACTTTGCTGTCCGTACAGCTGGGTGAGCTCTCAGAAGCAGAGGACGCCCTCTGTGAGGCAAACATCTTAAACAACAGCGACCCCGAGGTCTGGGGCTACCTCTCCCTGGTGTGCCTGCGGACTGGACGCCAGCAAGAGGCTGAGCAGGCCTACAAGTATGCCCTCAAGGTTGGACTCTGTGACGAGGACCTCCTCGGAGAGGTGCATGCGGTGCAGGAGGAGGTCGGATTTGGCAATCCTCAGTTCTAGAGGGCGCTGTTTGCAGACTTGAATCCTGGACTAATAAAATATTGACTGGCTATTGAGGCAAGACAGGCATCTATGACAAGAATTAAAGAATGCTTACTGTCAAAACTGTAGAATGTGCTCATGAATAATTATATGGTCACTTGTATACTGCAACTTGTCATACAGCTTTGCCTTGTGGATGTTATGACAATTTCTGTCTAGGAAGTCACTTTCTCACCAAGTTCCATCACCTGTATTCATATTGAAATAAGGTTACCACACCCCCAGCAAAGAGACCATTACTGTAGTCGCATTTTGTGATGTTGCAAACCAACCATCATGGGATAGTCATTTCACATGCTTGTTGCAAGGGAGGACAAGGCTTTCTCTAGAATATACATGTATCAAGTGATGGGTGAAGGTAATCATTTTCCCTTGTAGGGTAGTATATTGAAACCAGGAACTACATCTGCACCTGTGTTTACATTTTAGAAAAGACATTTGCCATCATTGATAGTGACAATGATTGCAGTCACCATTGATGGCAACAACTTGAATGCTCAAACTGACTGTGTGTCTTGTTGCTTCTGCCCTAGGAACTTCAATGAATGTATTTTTACGATTGCTGTCTATGAAATGGGACACCAAAGTACTGGGACTTTATTCATTCCAATTTATTGAAGCCAAACTCAGTGATATACAACCAGGTTCTTGTGTTGTGGTGTACAGACACTTACTTTAGCTCACACTACCAGACATTTCATACATTTATACTTAATCACTTTTCATAATGAAACAATCCTCTGTGTGTGAAGTTTTCCCCCTTTAGTGTGCCTGTCTGAAGTGTTAGCATTTGTCCTGAAAATTCTTGATGTTGGGCTTAAAATCAGAGAGGCATGAGGTATACAAAAAGTCCATGGCAATAACTCCCATTGCTTCTCAGTTACCTATAGCATCAAGTATAATAATGAGATAACTAGTAATTGCATGCATCATTCATACACCAACATGAATATGAGAATTCCTGAAGTTTACTCTTCTTCTTGAGTATTCTGATATATCCGTCCACTTCAAAGAACATTCAACACCTATATGCAATCTTTCAAGACTTAATAATGTATTTCTTATGTCATGTACATATGTAAGTTGGGATTTTTTTTTTTCACTCTCTGTGTAAATATCCTTCATCATAACATTTACTGTGAATACAGTTATCTCCATATGTAAGAATATATTGTATAAATATAAAAGCAACCCTCAGCAAAGATTTAAAGGACATGGATTACATCTGTGCCTTCATTGTTGCTGGGTTTGATTTTTATCGCACTCTGTTGATGTTTATGTCTTTTTTTTTTTTGTTGTTGCTGCATGACTCTACACACGAACAGTGCATTGAGAATGGCCCCATAACATTCCTACTTACTTGTAGGGGAGTGCCGGCGAAAATTCATGCTCACTCAACTTTTTGATCGTTGAATACTACTGCTTGTGATTTAATGACTTGTTTTCTTTAAAAGAAAAGAGAAGATGATAAGATGACCTTGCACAAGAAGAAAAGCATTTTGTCACCTGCCATGCAACTCCAGGAGCACAATTAATTAAGGGCAAGTATAGGATAAATGATGTTAGTTTGTGTGTGCATGTGGTTTTTTTTCTCTTGTATGTGTGGAGAGGATATGGGTTTTCTGTTGTATGGAAATGCCAGCACGCGAGCGCCATAATTGCTGAAATGTCATTGCTGTGGTTTCGTAACGATACTGATGCCCAAGAGAACGACAAGGATGAAGACTGAAGGTCCAGTAATGTCCGGCAATATCCATTAACCCTAAGGCCATTAAGTGACTGTCATGATCCTCTGCCATGGCCGCCTTCATCTTCTCACAAACAGTAGTGTTTATCACTACCAGTACCTTCACATTTTCCCATTTGCAAAGTTATGCTCCACTGTATTGATATTAACACTGTAGATGTTTCCTGGGTAATCAGATAATTCATAGTATATGTGTAGCACTTAAGTGAAAACATATCTTAATGGGATGATACAGTATTGGTGGAGGTGAGAATTGGGCTTTTAACTTTTTGCAAGATACCAAGAAAACACTTATGATATAGTACAGAGCATACCATTTTTAAGAGGAATTCAAAGTTTATTTGATGAAAATCGGGTTTGGAATGACTGAAACATCCAAAAACATAGTAAAACAAAGCGATCGTAATAAAAATAAAGTGTGGGTCCCACACTTTATTAGAATCGCTCTTTTTTGGATATCTCGGCCATTTCCAAACCAATTTTCATCAAATAAACGTTGAATTCCTCATAGAATTACATGCTCTTTCATAAGAGGTTTCTCATTGTTTCACCAAAAAATGTTAGAAACCTGACTTTAGGTCTCAACCAAAACTGTACGATCCCTTTAAACTTTTCAAAAAGTGTACGACCATAATTTTTTTTTTCTTCACACAAAGTCTTCATGAGTGATTGAATAGCATTATGGCAGCTGGGAGAAGACAAGTGTATTTACATTAAACAGAGAGAGAGAGACACACACACACACACACACACACACACACACACAATAAGCTGTGCTCATTCTGTTTGATAACATTGGGACGTAGTACTGTTGGTTACCGAGCTCGAAACAATGGTAATGAAACACAGACACAAAGCAATTGCTTTAACATCGTCAGAAGTTTCTAGAAAAATGTTTCCTTCCTATCTTTATTCATCACTGGCTGAAAATATTTCATCACTGCTACAGATGAGACCCCCTTGCACCACACTATTCTTTAAAAAGGTGAAAAAATACTTGCATCATCCCGCTGGCATTTCTCAGCTTGCTCACATGTTAAGTACAACTTGGAAAGAATCAACATTTTGCAGCGACATAAAAATCGATACACTGTTCATGTGTTGATCCTTTACAACAACTGACTTACGAGACATCATTTCTTCAGAAAGGATTCCTTGCCAGAGGTGCAGTGTACGACAATCACATAAATGTTTTTTAATTCAGTTATACTTGGTATTTTTCTTCTTTTGCCTATGTGTACACACACACACTGTAACATGGATGCCATGGATGCCTACCTGGCAAGACAACACAGAAGAAAGCTTATGCTCTACATTCTGCCAATATTAAGTTCACTGCCGAAACTATATACATGGGAGCATCCAGTACGGTTACCACAGAAATATGCATTTGGGTCTATAGTTGCTGACATAACTCTTATTCAGAGAAAAGGTTAGGTGATACAGTCGTGTATCAATTTTATCATAGGAAGATACAAGGTATAATGTGTACTGGGAGGAGTAATAGCTGAGAGGTGAATAAGGTCATTGGCTATCCAACCACAAATAGTTTTTAAAGGAAGAAGGTATTCTATCTTATCATCTTCTTTTTCAAGAGAAAACACATTCTCCTTTCTCATTTTTCTTTCTCTCCTATAGCATCTCTTCATGAGATTTCTTCTTTTTTTTTTTTTAAAGATGGGGAAAGGGGGTTTATCTTCAAGCCACATGTTGCCATCTACAATCCAAACGCCAGCAATGTCCCTTCCAAGCAAATATAACATGATCACAAACCTGAATGAGATGAGTAACTGGTACATTCTGATCAAAGGTGCACCTACATGTAGTGACATTATTATGCCACTACCAAGAACACACATACACACTGTACCTAGTGTGTGTTGCCCGAGTATCAATTCCAGAAGATTATTTCACATACACGTGTTAGGACCAACGAATTCAACTCGTATGATGCAAAAACTGTGCTTTGCATCCAGACATGATTTGCACATAATGAAAAATAGAAATGTAATAGTTTAAATTCACACTATTTACACAAAATGTATGATTTTTCTACAGCAGGGAGACCCTTCAAAGTCTGTAGGAACACACTAAACTGCACCTTGGTGCTCTTCTATAAATAAGTCAAATTTTAGGACAAATTTCAGTAGGATCACCTTGAATATCAATCTCTTGTTTGAAGTAACAGGCCTTCTTGGTTGTTTATCAAACATTACCTTCGTCATATACAATGATGCAATGCACAGAATAATAATACAACAATCAAACACAACAATAAGCAATTAAGAGATAAGGTGACCTCTTTCAACAATAAGCAATTAAGAGATAAGGTGACCTCTTTCTAATTGTTTCAAGGCATGACAAACCAATGGCTGATACTTCCAACTGAATATCTGATGAGAGAAAAGCCTCTACTCCAAATAGTTAACAAGCCATGAGGCTCAAGAACCGAGAGATAGTGGTATTGCAGTTCTCAAAGATGATTCATTTTAATTTAGAAAAAAAGATCTAAGAAAGTTACAGGAACATTACTCTGACAAAAATAAAAAGCACCTACGATACGAGCTCCATAATTGCTTTTTCTCTCTTGGTCATGGCAAGATGATGATGATAAAATCAAACTAGCTCTTGATTGAACTACACAGGATTTCAAACAGACACGTTTCAGATTCCACAAGTTTTATTCCACTCTTAAGTCTTAGCAGAACACAGTCACCTTTACAGGCATGTGGTTCCATTTATTGCACTTTTCAGCAGGCCATAACGGCCACATAATATGTATAACTCGCCTCAGTACACAAGAAAACATAAAATTTTGATATTTTCAGCATTCATTTGTCACGAGACAGGGCTACTTCTCAGGGGCATCGTTCTCAGAAAATTATGTTGATTGAATGAACACAGAATATTGCGCGAAACTGTAAACTGAGCAAATTGGACAGACTTGAAGAATTTTTTTCTTTCTGTTCTGATTAAATTCAATGAAATGATTATGCCATCTTCACAAGTTGACAAATATGCATCATAGAGGATGTCTCTCCATTGGAAATGGACAAAAAACAAACAAACAAAACAAGCATGTCATATATCTCAATAAATAAAAACATTCCCTTTTCTTGTAAATCAAGCATATTTGGGTAATCATCAGTCTACATGGCTTTGAAATGAGATCCATCAATAGCTTTAACTTCATAAAAAAGAAAGAGAGAGAGAGAGAGAGAAAGAAATGTGTGTAAACTTGAACAAAACCGATGAAGGGTGATGCATCCATGACATTGTGTAGGGTCGGCTACCAATGCATGATGGTACAAGAAGGATTTCATGAAATTACATTTACACTTTCAAAATCATACATCTCATTAAGGATAATCCCATTTACAGTCATACTATCATGTTTGGGTTTTTTTAGCGTTCTGCATCTAACAACTTCAACTATTCTTTCCGAGGACAATGCCCTTATGACAGAAAGTTATAACAGAAAGTTGTCAAAATTGTTAAGTTTAATGAAGCATCTTAGACCTTGCCACATTTTAAAGCAGTTTTCTAGTACTTCATGTTTGAGGCATACACAATATCCAACAATAGTCATAGGTACTGAGGCTACATATAGATTCATGAGGTTGACATCTAATGTACGCTGTAAAGAGGGGCATTGCTGTGTTCTCCCCAGAAACTTCTCGCCAACACATGCACATAAAGCTACAGGCAACACAACATGATTTTCAGAGATGGTATCAGTGATTCAAGCAACACTAACGATACTACGTCATTGTTGACTATGGCGTAAACACAACAGCAGCAAAAACAGAAACAAAATCATCATGAAACAATTAGTGGACATGTCAGTAAATACGTTCAATCCACTGATGCAATACACCACACAAAAAGAAGAAATACAGTGTTTCTTCTTCACAAAAGAAACAATTTCTAACCCCTTAATTGAAAAAAAAATAGCAGCAAGTAGTGTACGAACAATAATCCCATGTCTGATATTCTATATCAAGGAGTCATGGAATTCGGACGAATGTAAGTTCAAAATATATTTACAGTGCCATGAAAGTTTACAAAGTGTATGTAAAGTTGATTCTAGTATTGACTCTAAAATTGCCACTCCCGCTAGCAAGAGATTGCTAAAGCACACAATAGTGACTGACCTATATCAATCATCTCAAATTGAGGTGAAGCCCAAACAATGCATTGCATCAACACATCTCACAACAGTAAATTTTCTAAAAGATTCTGAGTATCTAAAAAAGAAAAGTTTTCATTTAATACATGTAACCCTAACTACTGACAATTCAAAACCTAGAATGTGATTCCATAGGCCCGAACATTGGATTCAAATCAGTGCATTGATGAATAGCTTATTTCTCGTGTAAGAGTTACAATCAAATATCATATCTGTCACATTGTCATCTGTCACTCCTTTTGTAAAGATTTAAAGAAGGTTTTATCATGTACTACACAGTTACCTGTATTTGCTTCAACGTTGCAATTGACTGCCACTGAAGCATGGCAGACGGTTCCAGAAGTATAGTAAGGGTACTAGATCTCGCGCAGGGACTTAATGGTCGTGCATAGCAAAACTGCGTATAGCAAGCGATATTATGCGTAGGACTAAGCGCAAAATTTGCCGATACGCCCATGGAATAAACATACCTGACAACCGCTAAACATGAGAAGGAAGCAGGTAAGAAATTTTGATTTCGAACAAATTTTTCACTAAATTTCCATTTTTTTACCTTGTAATTTACTTACCTTTGCTTAAAATCTGTTTTAAGGATGTTGTAGCCTAGACGTGTCGTCTCGCTTGTCTCGTTCATAGCCGATAGAATTCTTAATTTGTTCGATCGATCGTTTATAATATTCTACGAAAGCCGAAGCACGTTACAGCCGCAGAGGGGCAGACACTTTCACGCATGAAACTACATAGGGCAGCTGCGCGACCTTTACATACCCCGAGAAATTGAACGCATAAAATTAAGTCCGACATACAAACGGCGACAGCGCACTTCTCCGTCAACGTATCATCAGGAGATTCTGGGAGGTGACTTTTCTGCATTTTCGTGATATTTATTGAGAAATTCAGATACGATTGTGGAATAATTTCTATTATAAGAGCATCACAAATTTTCGTGAGCGACATCTAGACCCCTCAACCATACAAGGTATCTCTTCATGTCTGTCAGTTCTCTCTTCTCAGTCTTTGCACGCAAAAGACTTAATGCAACAACATGGCTGCAGAAACTGGACGTCATGCAGGGAATTCCTGCAGCAGCTGGCATTCAACATTGGACATTTGCTATCTATCCATCTGAGCCTGTTCATGCAATAAGGATCACGTGCACTCCACGTGCACTCTGCATCACTACTGTAACATCACTTGCTTCAATTGCACACTTTCCTTATTCCAGTCCAAGTTTGCTTGTAGTTGTTGTTGTAATTTTCAGTTATCCTATTTGATATTTTGTCTCTGCACAAGGCAAAGTGGAATTCATCCTTATGTAAAGACAGACAAGAGAAGGTTGCATGAGAGACTTGCACTTGTGACCCACCAGTTTAAGTATCATGCTGAAAATTCCAACGCACCATAGAGAATTACCAGACATATCAATTTCAAAATCAACAAAGTCAGATGATCTACGCATAGGTAGAAAAGTTGGAAGACGTGGAAATTCTGATATGATTAAATATTTCCTAGATAGAATATCAAAATACATTTCCATGAAATCTGAATACCATCAATGATCATGAGATTGCTGACTATCAAGAGGGATTCCAGTCCAAGGCATTGTCTTTAGATCAACAGAGAGGTGCATAATTCTTGACTTACACCTAGATATTGTCCCTCGAAACTCATGTATCCAATATCACTCCCAAGATTACCTTCATCAAACAAAACAAACTGAAAGGACAAAGCACAAAGACCAAAACAAGACAGATGCACCATGAATGAGAAACAACTGTGCACACACACACACCCAAAAGATCACAAAATATAGTGTGGTATCCATTTAAAACTGTGACTAATAATTTCAGATATTCTAAATACTTGGAAAGGTGGCCCTCCCCAAGGTTCAAATTGAACATTAGGGGACATTTTTGTGTCCCTTTAAAGTGCATGGAACTTTTACCCTGTTCAAGTGTCAATGATCCCTCTTAGAAATTGTAATATACATTGAAGGTCAACCAACCAGTTGAGAAGTTGATATCAAAGTTAGTCTCAACAAGTTGGCTGACTACAGATATAACTCTCCACAGAAAGAAGAAAAGAGAATCACTGTAAAAACTGCACAAATAACTGAGTCATCACGGATAAATCTACTTTGTCTTCCCGAGGGCACTCTACACATGAACATGAAATGCATCCCAATTTTTGGACAACTTTCCATAAAGCCCTTCAAATGCCCCGCCCCGTCTTGACCAGCAGATGTTGATATTATTTGTACATCATTCCTTGGGGCCGTCACACGGTCTCCAAGAAATCAAACTGAATGCATGGGTGTGTGTTGAGGCACAGTCACATTTAGTCCCCTCTGACTGAGTGTTGCATTTGTTGCATTTGTTTTATTCATATGCACCAGTTTCTTCAGTCAGCATACAGTCACTGTAAATGCTTATTTGTTTCAGCACACTGACTTGGACTCATGGCTGCTTACATGGTTTAGGTGGTCCCCTGCAATCAAGTTCTTTTCTTGTTTTCCCCCAGTAAGGACCAGTAGTCTTTTGCCGGAGCCATCGACCAATTTTAGTTGTCCCCCGAGTCTCCATACAGATATGGCACTGTAGGGCTATCTTGGCACTGACTAAAGAATTACTCAGCACATTATGGCTTGATATAATTATTACTTCAAAAACATTTTGATGCAACATTCACACAAATTTTGTCATACTATTAAAGGCTGCAAGATTCTAGCCATTAAACTTCTTACAACATTGATTCATTCTGAGAAGTAGGTTAATATACAGCCGATTTTCTATAGCAAAAGCACATATGTCATAAGCCCTGTAATATCATATTTCTCATAATTGTTAGCAGCTTTTTAAGTTTGTATTTTGAGGGACAAAAAAAAAATGCACATTTGGGTTAAAGGACAGTAACATTGCCGCAATGGCACAGGCATATTATGTATAAAGCACTGCGCTTGTTTACTTAGTCTTTAATTGCATAACCATGTTATGTGAAGAGTAGAACCCTGCAGATAGGATGCATGTCTTCCAGGCACTGATATGGCACAAGAAGAAAGAATTCCAATCCCCTGACTAAGAGGACTTAGGATAAATAACCTTGTCATAAAATGCACACAGTGATTCACTTATAGGGTATAGAAATCAATACTTTATGGGGAGGGGGTGTCTTCCTTGTATATACGCAATTAAAACAACAGTCTTCTCCTCCTCCTCCTCCCCCCCCAAAAAAAAAGGAACAACAAAAATGCCACTGTTTGTATTGTCTCATATTCGTAGGATGCAATGTGACACAGTCTAGGGGCAACTACAAGTAGGGACGGTCTTGAAGATACAGAGATAATCCATTAAAAGTGATTCAGTGGCAACATAGCATGTAAGAGATATCTACCCACAAACACACACTTTGGCAAGTTTTGCATCGCAGCGTTACTTCCACTTGTCACATGTCCGACATTGTAACCTGGAGAGATTGTAACCTTAAGTCTTTGCCGGTAATACGTCCCCACCGGGACATGCGACAAAACAGCTACTCCACACGTTTCATCCCGTGCCGTACTTGGTGACGTCAAAGGCCCCCTTGCGGAAGAATGGGTACCAATCGCACAGGACCTGCTTGGAGAGGACCCGGCCCGGCCCAGGAGCGATGGGGCACTTTGGTATCCTCTGACAGACTGTGACAAGGTTCTGAAGATATCTCTGAAATTAAAAAAGTTAAGGACCCCAAAATACATTCAGATACCACGGTGTCAGACAGCTAGTAATTTGCTATGCACACAGAATGAAAACAAACATTTAACATTTACTGAATTCAAAGTTAAGGGAAGAAATGAAATTGGATAACCTGGTCATCAACTGATGAAAACAGTATACTTACGTGTAATGACAAGGTTCTCATGTCTGGGCTGGCTTATGATTTCTATGATGCAATGTTGACTTATGATATATGTACGATTAGGATCTCATTTTAAAGGATGAATTGATTTTTCTTATCATCGTTATTATGTTTTTTCCTCTTTTTTTTTTTTGGGGGGGGGGGGGCAGGGCATGAGCATTGACATTTAAGAATTTAATGAGCACAATACAACTACAGCAGCCAAACACTAGCTGTATCATGTTTACAGCACAAAACACTACGAGATGAGTGTGTAAGGCAGTACATAAAAAGTCGAGACTTTACTAGAGTGATATTCTTCTTTATGTTTGGGGCTCACATACACCCATAATTCTAACATGTTTAAAATTCTGTACATGCCTCCCCACCCCCTCAACCTTCCCCCCCCCCCCCCCCCCCCCCCCCGTTAGAAACAGGCAAATTTTTTCTCTCCCTGCCTCACCCTTCCCCCTCCCTTCCCTCCCCTTCCCTCCCCCCCCCCCAAAAAAAAAAAAAAAAGATAAAAATCATGATATATAGACAGCAAAAAAAAAAAAATACATCAAAGTCTGGTTCTCTCACCTCCAACTCCACCCTCCTTCTCAGGACCACTCTCTCAGACTTGTTGCCAAACAGGTGTCGAGGAGGGAACGGGATCGCCCCAACCTGAACGGAAGAAGAGAGAGATGCACAAAAATTTGAAGGAGGCGCCTTGCATCGAAAGTGGCATTATTACCACCATTTGCACACAGCACACAGAAGCTGTACTGTCATGGGCATCAGTGCATAAGATCCTGTTTAACTAATAATAACATGAGAGAGTGAAATGAATGGCTGGATTGCAACGATGTAGAGCAAAGTCACAAACAGATTCAAAATTGCAGGAGCATGACGAATCTGATGTTCTAATTGTCGCATGCACACTCAGATAATCAACACTGAAGCTAAGGGCAGCATATATTTTGAGTCGTAATTTAGCATTTCTTTGTAAATGTGCAATGGGCACACATAATTTTTGGAAATTGGTGCTACACAATATCTAGTATGATTTTCATGAAATGTAGACATGACTCTGGAACAAATGACAAGCAATGATAAATTCATGATATAATCATGGTAGCCGCATGACACATAGATTTGACATTCCTGTGCTTCACATGGGTAGATAAACATTTTAGACAAATCTTGCTACATACCAGCAGCATTGAGAGAAACCGAAACACATCCAGCACAGCCTTGATATTGATGTTTGCTTCCTAACATCTGGTTTTTATGCAATGCACATAAAACTAAAATAAAAACTATAAAACTAAAATCTATCTAAAGTATATTTCACTGCATTCTGATCTCTAACATGATATCATGATTAATAATAAGTAGGAATGTTGGTAAATCTTTGGTTCATGTCAGCTTGGCCTAGGGCAATCAGAATTACCACCAGACAAGTACCATGTCCAGTACATGGTACTTGTCTGGTGGTAATTCTGATTTGGTCCCTTGAATGGATATTTGCCCTGTGTCTGAATGGTCAAGCAGGGAAAAACATTGCTTTCATTGCCCAGGGTAACATGGAACACAGTCAGTAAAATTAAATAAGGAATTCATGCGCTGTTAATGAGTCTTTAGAAACCATTGTCATGATGTTTACAGTTCTCATCCTGTACAATGATGACAAACTCTAGTTGAATACTCAGTTTTGAAATTCATTTCATTCCAGGATGGAAAGAGTTGGTTTTTCTTTCCTTATCTTCTCTGGTGGCACAATTTTTAAGTCAGATGTGCAGTTAGGTCCCAAGATAACCTTACCTCATTGTATTTTCTCCTCATGTAGTCGTGCAGCTCCCTGAACTTTCGGTAGCGCCGAAAGACCACCCATGTCTCGTTTAACACTCTTAGCTGTAACAACATGGAACAATGAATTTCACAAAAAGTTACCTGGACCATCCTGAAATGAGACTTTGTCTAATGCCAACTATTGGCATTGGGCTCTTTACAAATAAATTCTTTAACACATTTATAGAAATTGCAAGCACTCAAAGTCAACTTTCACATCGTGACACGCCATTGCAGAATTTCCATGGTGTCAAGTATATTAGCAAATTGTGCTGCTTTGAGGGCTTTGCACAGCATAGCATTGGGTGTGTGTTATATATATACTAGTAAACAATGATAATACATCTGCGTGTATATGTGCAGTTTTGGCTGAATATTGAGTCAAACTTACTTTAAATCTGCAAAACTTGTGTGTTTTATAAACATTGATAGACATGCAGTTTTGGATGCAAATTAAGTCAAATTTGTTTTCATTCTGCAAAACTTCACGGACTAGAAGTAAGGTTTTGAACAATTTTCAGTGCTAGTATTACTAACAAGCAGATTGTGATTAAAACAGTGACATAGACATCTAAGGCCATCATTCATTTTGTGCTCTCGTGCAAGAGAAGACCAGAGTAAAAAAAAAACTAGATATATCACTACGGCGACTGATATGCCTCCACCATAATGCATGGTTCTCCTAATAGGTCTATAGTACAATGTCTTGACAATGTGTGATGACAGTTTCACACAATTGGCAAAATATTAAAATGACAGGTTTGCCACAAATGTGCTGAATGTTCACTTTCCTAGAACTAGGTTCAATTGGATGAATGATTAAAATGTCAGAGTGCAGGTATTTGGGGAACTGATGATTTTTACTTGACTTTTGACCCTTTTATAAGTTTATGCATTGAGTAATTTTCAAGGTATTGAGAAAAAGTATAACTTCAGTATCAAATGGGAAAATAGCATTATCTAAACCTGGCCTTTGACCTTTGACCTCACAGTTCCAAAGAGAATCACTGTTAGGTTGAACATGCATAAATATGTAAGTTTCATGATGATACCTTGAGTTACTTTTGATATATGGAGGAAAAAGTGCAATTCAGCACTTTCACTTGACCTTTGACCTTTTGGCAAGAAACTTCCCACAGAATATATATTGGGTAATACATGCATACATCAAGTTAAAACAAAAACAAAAACCTTCAGGCATTGCATAAATATAAGGAAAGTAGTGATATTTTGAGGAGTTGACCTTGACCTTTGACCCCCTGACCTTTGAACCATGACCCCCAACTTTCCTAGATAATCACTGCCCATTGGAACAAGCATATTTACTAAGTTCCATGAAGATACCTTGAACCATTTGCGAGATATGGAGAAAAACATGAATTTTCAACCTTTTTTTCACAAAATAAACTGTGACCTTTGACCTTTGACCCCGTGACCCTAAGATCCAAACAAAGTATCATCCCCCCAGGATATACCCTCATACCAAGTTTGATGTAAAACCACCACACGGTTCTTGAGATATCGACAAAAACAAAACGGGACGGACGGACGTACGGACGGACGACCCGAAAACATAATGCCTCCGGCCACTTCGTTGGCGTAGGCATAAAAAGAAAAGAGAAAGCTCACATGGAGTTCAAAGACAAAGAAGGAGTTCCAGCCATGTCCACGCTGCATGAAGCGTGGTATGGTGATGCCGATCGCATCTCGGATAGCTTGTGTGTGTGGGGCCTCCATGAAATCCTGATTAGTACAAAGAAAATGGGTCCCAAGTTGGAGTCGTTAAGAAGTCGCCTTGAGCATAGCTATCTCTTTTAAAATATGTTGGTATGCATGTATGTATCACAAATGTAACACTTGCCCTTGGTCAATCTTTTCTCCCTACATGTCTTTTTTCTTTGACAACTATTTTTGAAGCGCATATGGCATAGAGGCTAATAGGCAGTCCACATTCCATGATCTGTTTACAATGCCTTTTGATATGCAGGATTAATACTGCTTCTCAATAATCTTTACATTGTTGAAGAAATTTACAATACAAATTGATCACATAAATAAAAGCAAATATTTCTTAGAATTGGAGAGTTTGGAGATAAAAAAATGGAATACCAAATGGGAAGAGATAGGATGGCTACAAACATTTGACCTCTATTCTGGCAAATCAACAATTTATGATTGATTATATATACTCAATGTTATATGATGTCTATAAATCATTGAGTGCAGCAATTGATATACTAATGAACTCACAGATATTCTCCTTTGCTCTGTTGTGTAAGAACCATCTGCACTAGCATTCTGAAAAAAGCAAACAAACACACAAATCAAACAATGTAAAACAAAGAAAAACATTTTTGGTGCAATCATACCTTCTGAGCTCCCTCATTAAAAATCAGTTGTTGTTTTTTTTAATCAATAAATGATAATATGATCATAAGAAATAACATATCTATCTGGTCATGACTACAAATACCCTACCACAAAATGCTAGAGTGGAAAATCCCATTGTAAAATGCAGGGCTGTTCACACACACACATTTCTTGAATTCATACACACCTCTGTACATACTATGTAACCTTGGCTCATTCACAACCAAATCTTGTCATGTAATGATAAATCAACAACAATACCAACACAAAAAATAGCTTTTTACAAAAGACACATCAAAACCTAATTAAAGCAAAATGTAAATGGACAAAGAACCAGTTCATGGAACATCGTTCACTTACCAAAGATAATCTCGATGAGCGCAAATCAGTAATTGAGTGACTGCCCCTGGAAAGACGTGAATTACAGTGTATGTCACTCTATCATCTACACTAACATGACCAAAAAAATAAAAATAAACTTGAGAAGACAGTATCGTACATTCTGATAGAACTGACACCATCTAACACAGAATATCAAAGCATCTAACACAGAATATCAAAGGAGCAATACAATCTAAAGCAGAATGCTTGGTGTTGATAGGAGAGACTTTCCTATTTCTTAAAATACATTGAGGCCTCAGAGGTTTACATCATGAGAACAAGGTATTTAGGCTGGCTTCTGCCATTGCTCAAAGAATGTGGAAGTACACCTGGTTGTGCATGCACTCTTTCTTTATATAATAATGCATCTTCATAAACACATTTCTCTGTTTAAAAGAAAAAAAAAAAAGAAATTGAAAAGAAACAAAGGGAATTCAAAATTGTCAACCTACAACCATTTAAACATATTGTTCAAATTCACGTCAATCAGTGGCACAATAACTGAATGGCCTACAGTGATCTTCTGTCTACTTTAAACCATGGGATCACAAAATTGGAGTCGACACTTCATGCGTAACTTATAGAGCCAGATAAAATCTTCATGTGCAATCCCTAACATTAACAGAGACACACACTCAGAAGAAAAAGAAAAAGAAAATAAAGAACTTAGCAGCTTCTTTCCAATTTCTGATTTAGTTGCTATGGTTACCTCATGGCCAGTTGATGCCTCATCTCCGCCATCTCTCTCTCATGGGCATCGCGCAGGGCGGCCATCTGCTGCTCCTTCTCCAGCCTCTCCTTCTCCTTCTGAATGAGGGCGCTATTCTCCCGCTCCATGCGCTCCTCGAGGAGACGCTTCTTCACCTCTTCTTCGATAAGGCGGTTGATCCTATCAGCAGGTTTTAAAAAGAAAGAATAATTAAAACTGCTCTCCAAGGTAACAGATTACAGATAGCCATCTTTCACAAACCTAACTACAAATTGTGGAGGCAAGATGTTCTTCTTTCTTTGACTACTTTCATACATCTTTGACTACTTTTATACAAGCTTACAAATTTTCTCTTTTGAATTCATACTCTCATTTGAACCGAACATAGCAATTGCCCTTTAATATGCCTTTTGATTTGCCTATTCTTTCTTTCTCTCTCGCTCTATATTTCTTTCCTAAGCAACCTGATATTATGTATAAATAGGGGTCAGTATTTTACAAGGCTCATTGCTCTATCCTGTTGACATCCCATTCCCACCCCTTCCCAATTCTCATAAACTCATGTACTGTTTCTTCCTGTTTTATCTCTGTGCTATTGTCCTTTTTCTTATTCTAATCAGATAAGTGTACAATTGTTACATTATGGGGGGACTATCTAAGCATTGTTTGTTTCCACAGCAACAACTGTCTGTTGTATTTATGATGAAGGAAAATAAAACTTGAACTTGAACTTTTGGGATGGGTTTACATACAGTGTATGAGCACTGACAGTACTACATCAAAATCTGATCTGATAAAGGGAGTTGTAATTCTTAGCTAACTTTAATTTGTATGACATCCTACACAAATAAGTTGAGGCTCTGTGTTGCTGAGGGTTTGCTTGCCTGACATGCAAGCAGAACAGAGCAACTAATGTACACATTATTATCAGTCTAAACTTTCAAGCACATCAGGGCTAGGCACTATGGAGAAGGTATGCTAGAACATCAATCATGCCATCCAATGGGTTAGCCAACACGTGACTGGACATTAGACTACCATGGTGGTTGTGAGGCTGCACACTACATACAATTACATCCAAAAACATATCAGACTGGAATAGTCAAGAGGCTACTTGTTTTCCTAGTAGTAATCACCTCTCCTGGTTCTCAAGGTCGCTAAGTTTGCTCTTCTCTTCCTCTATCTTCTCCAGTTCTCTCTTCCGCTCCTCCTCAAACTTCTCGCGCTGCTTCTGCAGCTCCTGCTCCGCCTGCAGCATCTGCTCCTCGTGAACTTGAACACTCTGGTGAAGTACACGAGAGGAAATATGTCATCTCCACGCATCACCACGTATGGACAAGCATGCTTGACTTAAGGCCTCCATACACTATACAAGCCAATCGGTTGCACAACAACTATGGCAGTAAGCTGGGTCATATACAACCTGTCATGTGACTTGACACCACATATTATGTGATCTGACTACACAGCTAAGCTTACTTATGATTGTACTAGTGTCAATATATATACTGTCATGTGATTGGCTGAAAGTCCACAACTAGACATGAAAATTTTACATGTCAAATCCCTACAACTGGCATAGCGATCAGGTCTCACAACTGAAAACTGACAAGGCTGGTGATGTCATACTTCTTGTCTTCAGGCCTTATGATTGGTGAATCGTGTAAAGTCTTGTAGTGTGTGGTGGGCGTTAGTCCCAGTCATATTTGTCAAAGGTTTGCATACACACAGATGGGTGCATTCTAATTGGTTTTATTATGCAAAAAGAGCTAATGCAGCATGCTTCCAGGGTAACCATGTCATCTTAGCACCAAAGTTATGTTACCTATTATCACTGCTGGTTCTAAATTTATGATACTGTCTCTTTCTTTCATCTAAAACCTGGAGGATAATGTAATGTTAGGAATTAATCATGCTATGCTCGCTTTCTTGCACAATGAAGAATACCAGTGTACACAAAATCAATGACTGAACTTAGTGGAGATCTTTCTTTCATACTAAGACTGATACTGATACAAAATAGGGGAGGGTTGGAGAATGAGCTTGCTATGAATTAGCTTACCGAAAGCTTTTGGTCAAGCTTCTTCTGCTCCTCCCTGAACTGGCTCTCCATAAAACTCCCAGTCTGGTTGAGTTCTTCCAGCTTTCCTTGCTGCTTGACGATCTCCTCATTGAGCTTCACCAGCTCAGCCTCCGTCGACGTCACCTTCTCCTGGTAGCTCTGCAGGATGTCCGCCTGCTTGTTCTCCATACTTTCCACCCGCCCCTTCTGCACCTTGATGGCGGCCCCACCCTCATCATGTGCATCCACCTCCGCAATCCTCTGCTCCACCCCAGCAATCTCACCCTGGAGACCTTGCTCGCGGTTCTTAAACTCGTCCTTGAGGATTGTCCGTTCTGTATCCAGCTGCTGCATGGCAGCAGCCTCCTGGCTACACAGGTCATCCTGCTGCTGGTGGTAGTTCTTCAGCTGCTTCTCCATGTTGCTGAGCTTCTTCTTCTGCTTGTCCCAGGCCATGGATCGGTCCACCACCTCCTGCTCGATGAACTGCAGGTTAGCCGCCTCGATCTGCAGCAGGCTTTTCCACTGCTCCTCTAGCAGCGTCTCATCTTTCCGTTTGCGCTGCTCCAGCACCACAAACTCGTCCTCGATCAGTTTTTCGACATTCTCCTCCTCTGCATCAAGTGAGTCTCTCTCCTCAAGGACAGCTTTTTTCCTCTTTCCAACTTCCTCCAGGGACTGTTCCAGGAGTGTACGCTCCTCATCACCAGTAAAGAGTCCATTCTCCAGCCGATGCTGCCCCTCCCGCTCCCGATCATCGAGTCCTTGAAGCTCGCTCTGCAGCCGCGACCGCTTCTCCCAAATCTTGCCCACCAGAAACTCTGCCTTGGCCTGGATGTTTTTCTCTGCTTCCTCCACAGCATCCAGCTGCTGCTGCTTCAACTTCTCAAACTCGTCACGAGCCTCGGCGATCTGGCCGCTCTCCCTGAACAGTCTCTCTCTGGCAGCATCGTCCATCTGTGCGGACAGGCCCTGGGCAATGTCTTGCTTGTCCCGGAGGGCATCCAGCTTCTCTCGTTCCACCTGTAGGAAGTGACGCTCCTCATCCCTCTCCTGCTGCAGCTTCTCCTTCTTCATGTTCACTTCATCTTGCAACTGTTCAACAAAACATTGGTCATTACAAATCATTGCAAAACATTGCAAAACATAGCTACTTAAAATGGTAATACCCTATTATTCATACTGAGAAAACTCCCTTGAAACATTGACAGCTGCATCACATATACCATACCTGCCAACATTTCAAGATGAAATATCTTACTAGTGGATTGCAAAAATCTTATTTTATATGCAAACTGAAGTTAAAAATCTTACTTTCGGTCAAATCTTCAGAAAATACACATGAAAGGTATATCTAAATATTTTTTAAAAATCTGATTTCTCTGACTGAAAATCTGATTTTGCTATTTATAACGTAAAAAATCTTACTGAATCTGATAAAATCTTACTAGTTGGCAAGTATGATATACTGCTATCATCTCTCAATCTGCAAAGGTACTTACGGTTACTTGCAAGTTGATTATTTGGCCTTTTTTTTCATTAGCATTCTGTTCATTCCAAATCATCTGACCTCATTGCATGTTTGCATGCCAACTCGGGCACATTTTAAATTCAACAGGAAGGCCATGGTGTCACAATATGGATTAGTGGGGATTAGGTCACTTCTATCAATCAACAAGTAGTTGTCGGATGTCTGTGTCAATCTTTGCAGAAGGCACTTCAGCAGATGTGCCACTTGACTTAGCAAACAAACATCAGTAAGAATTGAACAATTCTCAAATGTTCAGGTGGTAGAAGGCTTAACGGTGCACCCCGTATTCTTTCTAGGGTGTGTACATGTGTGTGGCCCTAAAAAGGGCCTATCCACTGATGATGTTCGGTAAGCATGTTCT
Organism: Diadema setosum; assembly: GCA_033980235.1. Taxonomy (NCBI): domain Eukaryota; kingdom Metazoa; phylum Echinodermata; class Echinoidea; order Diadematoida; family Diadematidae; genus Diadema; species Diadema setosum. Next base: position 20,464,506 of record CM067059.1, read on the forward strand.
GGTCATTATGCAAGAATATGTGGTGCATCGTTAAGCCTTCTACCACCCAATGTTCTACAGCCACGGAAGCCTTCAAAGATTTATCTCCAATGTTCTTGATCAAGACAAGGAAGGGCTGAAATTGACTACAGACATTGTCATGATGATGGGTAAAAAAATCTCTCAATTCACTACATGTTCTTACTTCCTTCTTCAACCAAAGCAACCGAATGAACAGTAAGTAGAGGAATGTAGACAGACCTTTTTCATGGCTTCCCTCATCTCCTTCTCCCTCTCGTCAACTGCTCTCAGATTTTCTTCCAGTCTCCGCTTCTGCTCAGCGAGTTGCTCCTCCAGCTCTTTCTTCTGCTCCGTCAATTCTCCAATTGCTGCCAAGACTTCTGCTGCCCTCTTTTGTTCAAGCTCTGATAACTTGGCTTTCTCAATTGCAACATCCTCTGTAAAAGAAGGGTTTCCAGCACAATTTGACTGTTGTATTCCATTATGATGTCACTGCATTTTATGAAAGTGAATTTCAGATGTAGGTGTAGAATCAGAGCAATTTACATATCTCCACTGATGGATTATTTTGGTTGGCTTGTACAACCATACGGATATGTCAGCTGAAGCTTACAGGAAATACAGCAACTCTAAATAAATATTTTTATAAAGAATTAGGAGCAGATATGGATCTGGGTATGTTATTTTCACACCATTTTCTCTTATTTGAAGTCAGTCTGCCCATGGTAAGGAAGCTTGTATGAGCTCCACAGAAGGTTTTGGCATAAATATGCATGTGGAAAACACACAAGGTTCTGTTTCAAAAGAAAACAATCCTAGCACACATAAGCCCAATCTCTCAATGCACTTGAAATAATCAGGTTAGCACACACCAGCCTCATGAACGTTATGAGATCGAGAAATCTCTAAATTCCCTGAACCCTAACAATGCAGATGCTCTGTCTTCACACCACACACACCTTGGATGTCCTGCTGGCTCCGATTCATCTGACCCTCCAGTGTGGTGCGGATGTGTTCCAGCGAGGCCTTCTCTCCCTCCAGCTCCCGGAGGCGCTCCTCGATCTCCCGCTGGTGCCTCGTCTTCTCCCGCTGGAACTCCGCCAGCTGCTGCATGATGTCCACGCTCTGGCGCTTGAGCCGCCGGCGCTCGTGCTCCAGGCGGCGCTCTGCCTCCGCCGTCTGCTGCTGGGCCGAGAGCCCTTCCTCCCGCAGCCGATCCAGCGCCACCAGCCGCTCCTGCAGCCCGCGCTCTTGGGCCTCTTGCTCCTGCTGCCTGGTAAGCTCCTGCTGACGATGCATCTCCTCCAGCTGCTGGATCTCAGATCTGTGTACGTGTGTGTGTGTGTGTGTATAAGAGATAGAGAGTCATCATGAAACATACTGACACATGGAGAGATATATGAAGAAAGAGAGAGATATATAAGGGCATAAAGGGAGATATATATTATACGTGTACAATATTACATATATATTCACAATGATTCCATTTCAGAGAAAAAGAGAAGAGAAAACAATCCAAAACAAAGACATCAACACATGAAGGATGTAAGAGAAGAAAAGAGACATCTGTTGTGAGACAAGGAGGGAAAGGTAAATAGAATTGAAGGGCAAAGTTAAGAAAGATAAAGGAAAAATGTACAGACTGGATGACAGAAGGGGGACACAGATGGACAGCAACAGCAAAGAGAAGAAGTTTCAAGGCAGGAAGATGACACGGTGATGGGAGAGAGAAGACTGAGATATTCAACAACACATAACGGCAGAAAATAACAAACAAGAGAAACTGAGAAATACAAACAAAAATTTGTTATGGAGATGCACACACACACACATACACACACATACACACACACACACACACGTCTATGGTGGAAACCGAGGACCTGTTTTACGCGCAAGAATTTTACAAAATAACCGAGGACCTGTGTGTAAGTAAGACTCTTTTCAACCGAGGATGTATATTACCATACAAGGAAGGACTTATTACATTAATGCTAATCGAGGACCTAAAATATGTACCCCGACATGCAAAAGCAGAGCATTTTTATGATCTGTGAACCAAGGACATCCTTTTTCCACCATGGGTAAGTGCACACACACACACACACACACACACACACACGCAAGGCAGGCATAATAACATAGGGACAGGGAGACAGCAAGACCAGATAAGTCACAGAGAAAAGGTAGAGACAGACAGAGACAGGCAGATAGTGAGGCAGAAGAAAGATTTCTCTCCAAAAACCTGACCATAAAATCATGTACGCTTTTAACGAGTAGAGATCCCATGCAAGGCAAACGGCATAACAAATCTATAAAGTTCTTTTTTGTTTTATTAATGCCTAGTCCTGCTAGTATATGAAAGGATAAGGCATACATACTCTAATGATATGGTATGTTTAAAAGGCAACAAAACATTGTAGGAGGATTAGATTCAGACACCAACGGATAAAATGTGATGCCTATACAGTTCATTCAACATGTTACACACATCCCCTCGTTTAGTTGACTAGAATGTTGTTTAATATTCTCTTATTATTAACCACATACATATTTGAAATAGTGTAAATTCCATCAATACATGCAGTGATATATAGCCGACTTCACCATGAACAAGATTACACACATACACACACACACAAATCATGGCCATCAAAGGTCTAAGTTTGTAGCATGGCCTTTCCGAGGGAAGCTGATATATTCCCTGCATGCCATTGTGTGCATGCTGTGCAGTCAGCGATGGAAGCAGATGAAAGCGGTGATGACTGAATGTTAGTAGGTGCATGGTTTGGGCTCAAAGCAAGAACCTTTGGCAGAGTATCATGAGAAACTTTTCGCTGTGATTGAAATTTCGTTTTACACATCATTTGGTGACAGCTCCTTCAGAGAGGAGAGGAGAGAACAAAAAAGTGTGTATACTATAACCAATTTCTGATAATGTCTGCTTTTTTCCACAAACTTACAAGATGTCGCCACCAGCGAAGTGATATTACATAACACCCGTAAATGGGCATTCCAGACGATTTTCACAATTTCACATCCTGCAGTACATAAATCAACAGTTCCATGTATAGATTTGTGGAATTTACTGTGGTCCTTGAGCAGAGTAATCAATACTCTGAAAACCCAAAACAAATTACACTGAACAAAGATGACATAGGAGCCTCACCTACTTCAGAAATGTAGCAGTGTAATTCCATTACAATACCACATGCTTAACAAGTTCATCTGTGTAGAATTTATGCATGCCTTCTTTTGTTCTGCTTCCTTGAGCCCCAACTCATGCATTCTTATTGTGAGGCTGCCAAGTCATCATCCTTGTTCATTGTGATTTGTTACAAATTTTGAAAACACTCATATAAATTCCTCATCCCAATCACTACAAATTCTTAATCTCTGCACCCAGTGTAACCAATTTATAGTTGTTCATATGTAAAAGTCTGAAAATCATCCGGAGGTCTCCTTCAACTCACATCCTAGACAGGGAATGCACTTCTACAACACACAGTCTGATATCTGCCATTAAGTGACTGGGGAATGTATCACAGATGCAACTGAATGATCAACTTGTATTTAATCAGTGACATCACGATTCACCAGAATAAATTTTGCTAATGCCACCTCTTTCATCTGACTCTGGGCTGAAGGAACGGTCTACAATGATCATCAAATGCATTACTTACACAGACAATTTCATAGAAAAAGAAAGTAATACAAGCATTGTACATTGTATATGTGCAAGATATTTGCTACAGATATCTTGATATCTAATCAATATCTCCACTGTATGAATTTTTTTTTTCATATCTATTACATGCAACAACACAAATACCATTTTTCCTGTAATTAAATGTATCATCTTGAAATATAGGTCGTTCTATTGCAACTAGGCATTAAACACTAAATATTGCGATCTCCTTGTACGAATATCATATTTGCCAATGTATGAACTGTGCCCAGTTTTCAGCCATCAGGCAAAAAAGACAAAAAGAAAAATTAGTACCCTACCTGCAATACTGATGAGCATCAATTCACAAACATATTGCAACTAAAGAAACTGTTTTGCTCTCGTGTTTACTCTCTGTACTTGTACATGCACTGATGATAGGATACCATATGGGAGGACACAAAAATGGGTGAAGTATGCTTCTAGCACCACTTGTAAATAAAGTCATGGTGGCTTTGTTTTTTTCAATTCTTTTTTCTCTCATTGCCGCCTTACCACAGACTGGTGCAGCCTCAAAGTGCAGCAGCTTTTATCAAACAGTGAAATAATATTGCTTTAATAATCTCATTTCATTGCTTTTTCATTTGTATAGCATTTCATTATTTCTTGAAGACAACATTTTCACCAAGTAATGATGCACAACTAGTGGTAAAATAATGTCAACCAGATTCAAAAATTCATGCTTGACAGCTCGACAACACATGTGGTAGGATAGCAAACCCTCCCCCCTCCCCCCCCCCAAAAAAAAAAAAAAATCTTAACATTTTTCCACATCTGCTACATGAACAGACCACTTCGTAGAAATATGTAAGTGATCCACTGCCAACATTTCAAGAATAAACCAAAGTGATATTGAATGTAGATTTTGATATGCATATTCTATAGTGAATAAAATGAGATTTACAGATAACTGTCCACACAAATATTGAATGATTAGATTACCTGTACTCTAAGAGTTTCTGGCTTTGGGTTATAAATATCTTCAGATTTGCATTTCTCTGGATTGCAGATGCTAGCAAATATCTCAAATTAACACAACTAAATAAAGTAACTGCAAGTAATTAATGTAGTATAGGTAAATGACACTGGTATCATTTCTTTTTCCCTCAGATGGTTTGAGAGCCATGTCAAACTGAACACAGTATTGCTAAGATGCATATTCCCCCCCCCCCATGTTTGTTTGTTTTTTTTTTATGTTTGTTTTGTGTGGTTTTTTTTGTTTGTTTGTTTGTTTGTTTTGGGGGGGTTTGTCAGCATCATGGCATTATTTAATAACAGGTTTAGTAAAAGTTAGGGGTGGACATACAGTTCCAGTAGTGTTTGAAGTCTTTGTGAGAAATATTCATATTCCATTTTTTCGAATATCATATAAGACAAAATATGAGATAGCTTCTATGGTATATGTTCTCCCAAATAACTATGAAATAACATAATATTGTGGAATTATATTCAGTGGGAGGAGAAACCTGAAACACATTACCTTTGCAGAGGTGTTACTTTTTCAAAAAAACAACTCAATATATCAAGAATTCGAGATGTAATCATCAGTTGGTGGAATGTTCATTTGTAGCACATATACAGGATAGGAGTTACAAATTTCATGCGTTAAGAGTCGTAACCATGATGAAGAGATATATTGACATGTAAATGAATAAAGTTAGAACGGCTGATCAGACTGATTGTCTGTGGAAAGATGCTTCTACATAATTATACACACAAGATTTAAGTAGCACACCCGATGCTTCTGAATTCCATGCTTGTTAACTGACCTTGCATTGATATGATATCAAATATGCAAACTATATATGCAGATACAGCACTGTGATACATATGTACTCCCAAATTCCTCTGTACAATACTCACATGATTTGTGCGAGTTTGTGTCTTATCCTTTCCAGCAAACTACATCAGGTAGCATTTATTGTGAACAAATATATGGTGAAATTGAATGGGAATCCACCGACTGCTTATCACAATTCTTTGCCAAAACATCTCTTTGCATATTGGAAATTTTCTTTGAATAAGACAATACTGGTATGTGTCTGGGTGTTTCAGACAATGTATACGCTACCAAAGATTATTTTCCCATTGCTTTTTTTCTCAATTCTGGTTTTGTTTTGTTTTTTCTGCCTTAGCTGTATGAAAAAAACAAACAAACAATGACTGAAAGATGACCAAATCAAGATCCACACCAACAGTAAATCTTGCTGAAGTGAAACAATAAATGAATATTTAATAAAAAATAAAAAATAAAAAAACAGAAGAGTTAAACTGGCAATTCAATCCTGTGGGCAAGAATAAGTTTAGTGCGAAAATAATGACAACTGTATTCATCACAGCGCCTGGGCCCCATTAAAAAAAAAAAAAGTTAGGATAGCAAATCTTCCCAGAATACCAACTTCTTGTAGTAACAGCCAATCAGGACGCTGAATTTTTGCTATTACCATGATTATTGCCGATTGTTAATGAGACAACTGCTATTCTAGCCAGAGTTGTCCCTCAAGGTAACATTTTATGAAATGGGGCCCAGGCATTTTGTTCTTGAACGTGATACTGTATAAGCTGTTATTTTCACGTACAGATATTTATCGCAAATGAGGAAGTCACAGACTTTGTCACGTGATGTTGTTTTCGCGAGTTGACACCGAAGCTATCGTAAGTGCACTATCACTCCAGCACGTGGTGACATTTTTGTATGTTGTTAAATTCGCGGTCCAACAGTGATTTGCGAAATTTGCGAAAATCAAACTCTCGCGAAAATAACAGCTTATACAGTACATGCTTTGACAAGTAAAGTATCACATAGTCCAATGGCTGATACAACAAATAATTAATGGAAAAACTAGATATATCGCTAAGGCTACTGATATGCCTCCGCCATAATGCATGGTTCTCCTAATAGGTCTATAGTACAATGTCTTGACAATGTGTGATGACAGTTTCACACAAGTGGCAAAATATTAAAATGACAGGTTTGACACAAATGTGCTGAATGTTCACTTTCCTAGAACTAGGTTCAATTGGATGAATGATTAAAATGTCAGAGTGCAGGTATTTGGGGAACTGATGATTTTTACTTGACTTTTGACCCTTTTATAAGTTTATGCATCGAGTAATTTTCAAGGTATTGAGAAAAAGCATAATTTCAGTATCAAATGGGAAAATAGCATTATCTAAACCTGGCCTTTGACCTTTGACCTCACAGTTCCAAAGAGAATCACTGTTAGGTTGAACATGCATAAATATGTAAGTTTCATGATGATACCTTGAGTTACTTTCAAGATATGGAGGAAAAAGTGTAATTTAGCACTTTCACTTGACCTTTTACCTTTTGACCTTTGACCTTTTGGCAAGAAACTTCCCCAAAAATATATATTGGGTAATACATGCCATACATCAAGTTAAAAAAAAAAAAAAAACCTTCAGGCATATTGCATTTTAAGGAAAGTACTGATATTTTGAGGAGTTGACCTTGACCTTTGACCCCCTGACCTTTGACCCATGACCCCCAACTTCCCTAGATAATCACTGCCCATCGGTACAAGCATATATACTAAGTTCCATGAAGATACCTTGAACCATTTGCGAGATATGGAGAAAAACATGAAATTTCACATTTTTTTCACAAAATAACCTGTGACCTTTGACCTTTAACCCAGTGACCCTAAAATCCACACAAAGTATTATCCCTCAAGGATATACCCTCATACCAAGTTTGATGTAAAACCACCACACGGTTCTTGAGATATCGACAAAAACAAAACGGGACGGACGGACGGACGGACGTACGGACGGACGGACGGACGGACGGACGGACGGACGGACGGACGACCCGAAAACATAATGCCTCCGGCCACTTCGTTGCGGAGGCATAAAAAAAGTTAGATGAGTAAACTAAAATCTTTGATGATGGTGGGTCGATGAGGCAGTGTCAATTATTGTGGCTCTCACGGCAGTGACAACAAAAACGTCAACGACACTCATCAAGCAGCGCAGTTTGCAAATTGGCAACGTTCACTACCAGCTATTTTCACATTCCTGATTTTTGCATGCTGTTTGACTGTCATGGCGATGAGGTTAATACGACATCAAACAATATAAACGAAAATAAAAGAAGAAATGATGAAGAGAGAACATGTCGCAGGCTCCTGACCTCTTGAGATTCAGGTTATTCCACTCTTGCTGGTTCTTTTCTCTGATTCTAAGGCTGCAATGCAAAAATACAGTTTTGCTTTCACAAATCACATCACAACATTCACCAATTAAAAAAAGAAAAGAAAATGAGAATACATGGACAAATAGCAGAATGAGTTGATTTACAATAAAATAGTAATAATCAACATACAGACATACATTGTGAGAAAGGAAGAGAGCAAGTGACAATGAAGAGTTAGGGCTAGAAAGAGAGAGATAGAGACAGATCTCAAGGAAATATATTAAACAGCAAATGCAAGTTACTTTAATGTCATGGACAAAAGACTTACAGGACTGAGACAATGTAATCCGAAAGAAACTGTACAATACGATATGATTTAGGGGGCCAAAGGGTGAAGTATTAGGGTTCAGACGCCAGAGTACACAGTGGTCTGAATTCATCATGGCAGTTTGAATCAAAACAATGGCTTACATTTACTTCAAGGATAAAAACATGGGAAATTTGCTCACCTTGTGATATGCATATCTCAGTGTGCATTCATGATTGGATGTCAATTAGCATGTGCAATGTACCGTGCATACATAAGCAGTTGAACTTTGCATGTTATTAACCTTTGGACTAGATTTCGAACTACTTTTATGAATTCCAGCTGGAAGGTCCATTAACAAATTGTCTGCAATCATTCAGAATTTCAACAGGGGCAATGATTTCACAATTCAATAACAGATTAGTTGTGTACTTGCTTTTGCTCAACAGTCTTGGCGATTATTGCATTTGACAACAATCACAAATATCTTCTTGGTGTGTGTTTGCTTGTTTTGGTGGGGGTTTTTTATTTCGGGGGGGGGGGGGGGGGGTATAGATTGGACTGTAAGATACACAAATGCACAGACAGTATAGGATAATGATGACAAACTTGAAGTAAGAGAAAAGAAAGGAATGGCCTTGCAAACATGGAACATTCCAAAGGTTATTCTCTCACTGAAGAAAATGAAGCCAGCATTTGAGCAAGCATTTCTGACACAAGGCAAAAATGGAGGAGAGACGAAATGCACCCTTCTTGCCCAAAAGATGTTGCAGCTGATGACAAACCGTTTGTCTCTATGGAACAAATCCACAAGCACATACTATCCATCTTCACAAATAGTCCACAGACTGCATATGGAGTTTATACACAGTGCTTTGGTGGGTAGTTCTCATGTCACTGTGCCATTTCAGGTATTTCTTTTTCTTCTTCTTCTTTTTTTTTTTTTGGGGGGGGGGGAGCTAAACTAATTTTGGGAAAAAGGGATGTCTGTGCAAGACAGCAAGATCAGTCCCATAATGCGTGATGACTCATTCAAGTTGACACACTGTATACACCATATATTCAAAAGTCTAATTCTTCACAAATCGGGACTTCCCCACAATTTTGCGAGTGGTTGAACATGTGATTGTGACGCACACACAATGAACAGAGAGATGTACTTTTGCACGTCACACTTGTGTCAGGATCAGAGTAAATGCTTTTGAGTATTGTTAGATTCACGAAGAGTGCAGGACTTAAAAAATTCACGAAAATAAAAACCTCACAACATACATGGGGTATACAATACTGTGTGTGATGTGTGTTGTTTGTTTAGTACAGAGACAACGTAGGATTTTAAGCATTGGTTAATTCTTATAATTCATATTTTCATGATGCTCAACTTAACCCAATAAGACTTTTTCTCATGAAAAGCTGAAGAAGAGTAAAGCAGATACACAGTATATGTATAATGTATATATATATATCACTGCACAGAACTGCAACTGCATGATCATTTTTTATGACAGCAAGCAGATGACAATGCTTATTTAACACAGGAAGTATAAAACACTTAAGAAATAAGAAAGGATTCCCAAGTTGATTGTCAAGTGACAATTTATAATGCTGCAAACTGCAATGTGAGCAACAGTATGAATACAAAGCATACAGGAAGGTAAAACACCAAAGTAATAGCAAAGCATATCTACGATGAGGACAAATCTGGTCGTTATGGTTACCTTGCAAACAGCATCACCATTCTGTTTTTTTTACCTTTCATCAACATCTCTCCTGTTTGCAGAGCATCTTAAATTTGAAATTACATGAAATTTTCATATGATGAAATGTAAATATCTTTTTCTCTGTCAAAAAAACACACCACTTTTTTGTCTGTTTAGAGTCCTACAGCAAAAAAAAAAATAAAAAAAATAAATAACAGAGGACAAGTTTATTTGTTCTCTCACCCAAGTGGAGAGAAGAGCGAGGGTGCCAACAGGTTGTCCATGGAGCGGTACAGGGAGAGGTCATTCATGGACTTGGACTTGAGCTCCCGACGGAGCCGTCTGGCCTCAGCAGGGTGCTTGAAACGGAAGAGGTTACTCTGGCCGATGGACACAAAGCACCCTGTAGGAGATGGGAGTGGGGGATGAGATGGGGGGGGGGGGAATAGAAGGAAGATGGGGATGACAGAGAGAAAGACAGAATGTGTGTGTGTGTGTGTGTGTGTTTTCAAAACAATATATATATGAGTAGAAGAGGGAGAGAAAGACATTAGAGAATAAAGGGGAGAGAGAAAGTGTAGATAGAGAAAAGGAAAAAAGAAAGATGATGAGGATGAGGATATAGAGGAATGGTAAGAGTTGTAAGTACAATGTATATTATACAAGAAATTCAAAACTGGGAAAAGAATAGCATTCAAAGCTACGCAATCCTTTCCCTATCAATTTTGCTTCATTCCAAAATCTTGTAACAATCTCCAGAACCTTAGGAGATCCCTTAGATCCCTATCTCAGCACACAGAGTTTACGATCAACTTTCAGTTTGTGACATACCCAAACAAGGAAAGATCGCTGACCTTTGTGAACTTTGATACGTCAAGGAATATCTTCTGCAATTGCTACAGAGGGATTCAAGACTTGCTGCAAATGTCAGGGGGGACATGATTGCACCCCTCCATCCCTCCTGATACACATATTGCAACAATAAGAGGTTATATAAACATACAAGAATCACACAAAAATGCCCCCCAAAAAATAACAAAACAAAACATTTATGACAAATGCAAGAGGATAACATAAAAAGCAATGAGACATCTATGTGGTCTTACCTTGAGTGAGCTTCATCGGCTCCGTGACCAACTTGCCATTGACAGCACAGTCAGCCCCCGGGATGGGGTGGAGGAAGACACTGCCGTTGGTACAGATGAAGCGACAGTGCTCATCCTGAATGTCAAGACCGCTCAGCACTGGAAAGAAAATAAGCAACCAACCGCACATTATGCAGGTTGTTGGATGAATTGAAAGATATTGCAATCTGATTCTCACTGCATTTGAATGCTCTTGATCTTCACTATTCTTGTCATTCATTCCCGGCAAGGTTTTGCATAACAGCTCCACATTAGTCAAAAGTTAGCGCATTTGCACTGTTGTCACAGCAAGTGAGATGCTGAGGTGTTTTTTTTTTTTTCCTACCAATGATTTCATTGATTCCCTTACTGATGCAATTTTAAGGTGTGAGCTTTCTTCAATTTGTCTCCCTTACAAATTTCATTGTAAAGGGAGACAAATTGAAGAAATCTCACACCTCTACCTTGCACAAATGAAAAACATTTATTATTTGTTTTATATAACACCTAAGAATAGATCCTTGTCATTTGATGTTTCATGAATTTAGAAACAAGAGAGAATGTGTAAGATCTGAGATCAAGAGAGTATTCACTGATCGCTATACACTAGCGCGCTGTCGGTTAATATGCTTCATCGCATTGCACACTCCAATGCAAGCATTTTACGTACATAGTGTGCTGGGCTCTGGAGCAAATTGCAGAGATCCATGACTGCACAGTAAATGGAGCCACATTTGCATGAATGATGATGTAATAGTAAGATGGGACAAATGATCAATATCAAACAACCAATCAAATGACAAGGATCTATTTATGGTTATATAGATCACTCTGTGTCTGTTAGTTTTTCTCAGTGGGTCTAAGGCAATTACCCCCTGGGCAATTACCTCAGACCCTTACCATGACCCTAACCCTAATCCTGAACCTAATCCTAACCCTAACCCAAACCCTGAAACCTAAACCTAACACTAACCCTAATTTTTACTCTAACCTAGTCACTATCCAGTATTTAACCGGGGGTAATTGCCCTGATATGGTATCAATCTACCGGTATCTATCCATCTATCCATAGTTCTTTCTTTCTATCTCCCTGGATACTCTTGATAGATGATGACAGAGATGGTCTATCTCTGTTGACTGCTTTTATTCTACTCTACGAAATAGTAGGAAAGAGCAGTAAGAATCATAATGAAGAGATATGTAATTATAGCACCAAACCACAAATTGTGCTTTCTAAACATTGTGGGTTAATAAAGAGTGTAAAGAGTCAGAACTCACTGATGTCATATTTGTTATCAGCATCCTGGTGGCCCACGGTGGTCGTACCCTCCTTGATGTGGTACAGCTTCAGCCCCGTACTGAGAGGGTCGTCGTCGATCACGCTCAGGTGAGGCAGCTCGGAGTCCAGGACCACACCCACACCTTCTGAGCGCAGTGCAAGCGTGCGCTCCTATTCAATGATCACACAGGGACAGGAACGCGTATGCGAACATAGATAGGTGAATATGTTATACATATATCATTTGCAATGTACTGTTCTTATGTGCTTGTGTATGCATACATGTGTATTTGTGGAAGCAGGTGCCTAACCTACTGTAACAGACAAACAAAAATGAAGAGAGAGCTAATCTGTGTTATCTATGCATTGATTCTACACTTCTTGATTTGATTTATCAAACAGACTAGCAAATATAAACATACAGTATGAATACAACATTTACATATATATATACAAATACACACACACACACATACTCTTATACTCTGATTTAAAGCAGAACTGCATTTGAAATCTACTTGACATAAATGGAGGTTGAAAGCGGCTTCAATATAACTTAACACCAAGTCCACAAAAGATTACCATAGATTCATACTAGAAGCAGAGTTGATATAAATTACTGTATATTTGCAGAGAAGAATTCAAAATTATGCACCCAAGTTATAAAGTACCACGACTGAGTAACAAATCAAATTTGGTGCAGTAATCTTTTCACCGTGGACTCCCCCAAGATGACAATGGTTTCTGGTAACCTAGCAACAGGTTATAAAAGAATGAGGGGAAAAAGGTACATGATGATGACATTGTATCATCTTCAAATTGATATCTCACCTTGAGAAGAGTTTGAGTCTCCTTCCACTTTGATGCCCACTCTTCTGTCAAAACTTTCACCTGTTCACACACAAGAAAATTACATCAATATTGAGATGAAACCAACTAAGATACTGGTTCACTGTGAACAAATTCTCATAAAGAACTTAGATCTCCTCTCAGTCACTAAACAGTACAAAATAAACACAATTTAACACCGTAATCATTAAATGACATGGAAAATGCTTCATGCAAGATTTGATTTAGTTTTCAGGCATTCTCCAAATATAATGTACATTTCTTTTTTTCCAGCACCTCATACATGAAAAAAAAGAAGAGAAATTAATGAATACAGACATGAAAAAAGTCAAATTTATACCTGTTATCAGAAGGTAGATGTGAAAGCCTACCTCAGGTTAGTGACAAATGAATGTTAGTCATGATAGGAAGCATAATGAAAGAATATGCAACACTGAATTCCATGCAAGCAATGCTGTTTTGTTTTTGCTTTGTTTGAATAAGGTAATAATAGGGCAATGCACATTCATGACTCATTCTTTTCACATTAAGCAAGATCTAATTGATTTTTCATTAAATGATATTTAAGAGCCTGTGTATTTCTACATTATATAACACATGAGTATGTGTCTTATGCACAAAGGCCAGTAAACATGGATACACACAGAAATTGGGTGAGCAAACGAATGTAAAGCTGACAAAAAATATAGATAGATAGATAGATAGATAGAGCTAAGACCAATATACACTTAAAGGACCAGGCACTTGATGCAGTCCATATACAACTTGAGTATGTAATATTCTACACACAATTTTTTGGTATCACTTCAAGCTATCGTAACAAACATCAATCAAGTGATGTTTCATGCATGACAAACATAACCTACCTGAGCCATAAACTGGTATACAAATCATGACACACTTTAAACAGATTTAATAATCATGTGTTATAAATGTAAGGCTACAGATTAGCACAAAAATAAAAAGAAATGTATACTTTGTGAGGGTTTGGTTTTTTTTTTGGTTGTTGTTGTTTTGTTAAGAATATGGATAAGATGGTTTTGGCATTCTTAAAACCATCATACATTAACTAGACAGTATCACATTTAAAGGATTAACAAGACAGGTTAAGATGAATATAATAATAATAATGTGGAACATACCATAACTCAGATCATAATGAAGAGTTAATATAGCATTATGAGTAAATGCAAGATGGGTTTGGACATTAAAGGCACACATACAGGCAACACAACCATCTACTGGGTGCAATAGAATAGAAACAAACAAACAAACAAACAAACAAACAATACACTCAAACAAACAGACAAACAAATGAATGCTGCAGCCGATTGCAGGGTAAAAAAATAATCAAACCTCGAAACACGCCCTTAAAACAATGGCTTCATAATCATGAAGAGTTATTCATGCAGTGAAATTAGATGAAAGAGTAGGAATGCAAATGATGGTATTTGTATGTATGAATCCTTTAAAAGTCTATTTCCGCAAAACACTTTTTATTGTCACACTGGTAGCACAAGGCGGAGTACCCATAGATGATCAGTGTACAACCCATCGCTTGAGAACCCGCGAAGGGGGGGGGGGGGGGGGGGGGGGAGGAGGGGCTGGATGCATGCACATAACATCATTAGCCAGGGTTACTTTTCTGAAGCCTCATGAGACGTGTTCTTTGTTCACACAGATGCTGCAAGCCTTTAACAAGTTCTGCAGGGGTTTTTCAGCAGCGGTCATCCCTTGGTGCCCATACATGCAACCAAGATTTACAGTTTCATAAGTTAATAAGATGCTCCAATTATCCTCAGTGACATCATACTCATGTCATAGAAATAATGCAAAAGTTCGGGTGTTCACAACAGACTGGAATAGATGACAACTAACCCTTTATGTGCTTATATAGGCACTTCAACTTGCAAAGTTTTTTTCATATGCAGTCAGTAATCCACTTGAATTTAACCCAGTTATAGATAAGGTCAAAGCCCATTCAGGGGTGCAGCACTGAGCCCCAGTCCAACATTTAGGCCATGGTGACTCAAGAGAGATTAGGGGGATTAGGTAATCTCTATTCATTGACAATCAGGCTGCTGACATCTGTACAATCGACAAAGAAAACACTGCAGGGTACATGCTAATCTGTGGGTTGGGGGGTCAAAGGAGGGATCTCTTTAGTGCTTTTTCGATATGATGTAGCCATAACACCAAGGCCCTAATGCATAAACTAATATATCTAAAATCATAATTAGGAGCAGATGACCGATTTAGATTGGATTAAGATTGGGTGGTCTGATATCATGAAAATTTTCCATAGTGCTTTTGAGCTCCAGCCCAGAGCTGACTTTGTCCATTTGCCTTTCTTATATTAATCTATAACAAATGATTCAAATAATAACAAATCGTCTGGCCACACTGCATAAAAACTAGCTGGTGATTGGTCAAAATGCAATCACATGACTAAATACAGTGAGAATGCGACATCACATCAGGTAATATCATAGAAAAAATTTGACAGGCTGTTAACAGGGCTGGGATAAGAAGATGACGCATCATTACCTGTTGACCATATATATCATATTACCTTGTGTGTATTTCCCTGGTACTGTAAGACAATATCTCTAGGGGAAAAATCATTAACTCCTGTGTGAGAGTGAGAAATATTACATTACACCACCTCTAAAAGGGCATTACAGTGAAAAGACCCAGGCAGCTAAAGTGTTCGCATATTTGTGACTGTATGTTTGAGAGTGATTGCATGTATTTCTGGGAGAGAGAAAAAAGAAATGGGTGAATGATGATAAAGTGGACAAGAATGTAATCCATTTACCTCTGCCATCCACTCTCTTTTCTGGAAATATGCATTACATTATATAAATATTGCATAATTTTGAATACATTGTACTAGATTGTATGCATGACAAATTCACAATTAGCCCAAGTGTATTTTCATTTCAATGAGGCCAAAGGCTAAGAAAAAATAGAATTGCGCAAGGGCTATGTATTTGGAGTGTATATTGGCTGGTAGGCTAGCGCATGAAAGAACATGTACTATTTTTCACAGCAAATAAAGTGTATCTTAAACACTGATTTTTCTAGCTCTAGGACGGTCTAGACCAGGACCATACATTCTGCACAAACAACTGAAAATTCTAATTTCTAACTAGACTACAAACTGCAACTTTTTCATGGTTTGACATACATTTGTACCAATACCCTGCATGCCTACTACACTGTAGCAGTCCATTAAGAATTAAGTCTGAGTTTCCTAAGAATAAGGGGGTACAACCACTGTAAGATTGAAATACAGGTGTCATCCAAGTCTAAACAGAATGATAGGTTCCATACATTGTTGTACCTTCCCCTGTTGTGTTAACCCTAACTAGGCCGGGCTATTCAAGTAGATGATAGAGCCGGGGGGGGGCCTCCCAGGCCCCCCCCCCTCCGGATCTCGGCCATCGACCGCGCGATCGCGACGAAAATTGGCACACACATTGCCTATGATGTAATCTAAAGTACCATGAAGTTAATTTTTTCAAAAATTATCATTTAAACTAAATTATGCTAATTTATGCATAATGATGCATGAAATCAGACAATTTGGTATAAATCACTAAATAAAGCTCAAAACAGGCACATTTTTTGTGTAAATATTCTTTTTAGTGTCCTTAGCAAATGTAAGAGAAAAAAATTGCGCAATCAGAAAAAATTTCCTAAGTATTTTATTGTTTTTTGAATTTCTTATGTATTTCTTTGTTTTTTCAACTTTATGTTTTCCATTGTTTTTTCGACTTTATGTTTTCCATTGTTTTTTCGAAGAAAATGCATTATTAATTGATTTTAATCAATAAAACCCCAAAATAATCATGCTTTTATGAAATTTGCCTGTAAACACAGTTTGCATTGAAATTGTACACAAATTCACGTTTTTGAGCAATTTTTGGTCTGACATGCACGTGCATATTTATGCGCAACTTCGGAACCACGCACCCGGGCATCGCAAATTTGGTGTCAAAAGATGCGGGAGACTCGAAAGAAAAAAGTCATGAAACGTCGCGGCGATAGCGATACATCGCGCGAAACGTCGAGGGGGGGGGCCTCGGAGGCCCCCCCTGGCCTAGTTAGGGTTAAGACCTGAAATGGGGCCTTCAGTTCACATTGTTTGCCTCTAAGACTATACATAAAATTGTGACATTACGTACCGACTACACAGAGCATGCAGTAATTGTACAATTGAGCTTGAATCGAGCGTAAAGTTACCACTGGAATTTATATTACATGCAGATATTTTATGATACCTGACTGTCAGAACTGAGATGAAATGTTTGCACAAGGGAGATGCTTGCTTTTTACAAATGTCCACAGTCCATGTAAGTTGTACATCCATATTGAAATAGGCCAGTTTGCATAATTCATAAACACATATATGCAAAGAGAGGCATACACAAACACACGAAAAGAAAAACACAGTCTATCAACACAGCCAACGCATACACACAGATACACACACATTAAAGGACAAGTCAACCTTCATAAGCATGTGGTTTGAGTGAATGCAACAATATTAGTAGAATACATCAGTGAAAGTTTGGGGGAAATCTGACAATCCGTTCGAAAGTTATGAATTTTTAAAGTATTTGTGCAGTCACTACTGGATGATAAGACTATTACAGTGTATGATGTCATATGTGTACAACGATATAAGGAAAATAAAAAGAGATTTAACAAAACTTTACTTTTTGAATAAAGTGCACATTTCTTCAACTTGTTAGACGTATGTTAAGGGTAATATTATTCCCCCTGTCTTCTGAAAGAGAGAAGTCAAGTATTCTTTTGTTATGAGAGAAAAGTGAAAATATGTTGAATTTTCTTTATTCTTTCTTTATATCGTTGTACACATGTGACATCACAAGCTAGTAGTAGCATAGTAGCATAGTAGTCTTCTTATCCAGCTGTGACTGAGCAGGAACTTCAAAAATTCATAACTTTTGAACGGATTGTCCGATTTTCCTGAAACTTTCACTGATGTGTTCTACTAATATTGCTGCATTCTCTCAACCCACATGTCTATGAAGGTGAACTTGTCCTATAACTTTCTTCACACTGAACACACTGCATACACACACACACACTGAACACACTGCATACACACACACACACACACACACACACACACACACACACACACACACACACACACACACACACACACACACACACACACACACACACACACATACACACATACACAAATGTTTTCTCTTGCGCATGTACAAATCCACCATGGATTCTGCCTCCTCCTAAAAGGACCAGGGCATGGCAGGTTGCCTCCCCCAGCTGATTGGCTGTGCATTCACCATGTGACACAGTGACCAATGTCCAATGGGGATGGCCATCCTCCTCTCACCCCCAAGCCCTTTGTGACAAACTGTGAATGCCCCGATTACCTTCAGTCACCATTGAGCCATGACGGCCATCAAATGCATGGTATCAAGACCAGAGGAAGTTTACTGGCCATCTCTCTCATGATATCAGTAGTGACTCTGGAAGGGGTTGGGTCCATATATATGGTTTTTTGACCAAAATGTGGAGTGGTTTTGCTTCTATTTGCTGTGCTTCTGTGACAACCTGAACCTTCAAACATTGGTGACTCTTCCTCATCATGACTCATCAGGTCAGTGTCTCATAAGTATTTATTTCTACTGGCAGTCTGAAAATCCTACTACATATCAGAAAAAAAAATACAACTACAGCTGAATGAGATTAATAATCCCATCTAAAACTGTGGGAGTTAGCTTAATCCACAATATTTTATATATGTTTTTTATTTTGAAAATGCTGTTACCATGGCAATGCATTATTCAACATTGATTAAAGGTGTACTCTGCTCATCAAAATTTAAGTTGGTCACACATGCCAAACTGCAAGTAAAATGCAAAAAAAAAAAAAAAATGAGTGAGTTGAGCTAAATCCACTAGTAATTTGTATGATTTTCATTTAGAATATGCTGCTACCATAGCAACATTGTTTGACATTGATGAAAGATGAAGTTTGCACATCTATATAGCATAACAGTCACATGTGCCTAATTTCAACTCAAATGCTGAAAAACTGAGGGAGCTAATTCAATTCATAATTTTTTTGTAAGATCTATACAGTAAAAAAAAAATGCTGTTACCATGACAACACATTGTTCGACATTGCCTGAAGATGTGTTTTGCCCATCTGAAATTTATTTTTGTCACATGTACCAAACATCGAATCAAATTGTTCCAAAACTGAGGGAGTTAGCTACATCCACTAGCAATTTGTATGATTTTCATTAAAAATAATGTTGTTACCAAGGCAACTACCATCTGACAAAGACTGAAGATGAAGTCTCCACATCTATATACATGTTACACCAGTCACATGTTCCAAATTTCAAGTCAAATACTCGAAAACTGAGGGATTTAGCAAAATCTACAATATTTTGCCTGATTTGTTATTGCCACAGCAACGCTTTGTTCAACAATGACAAAAGATAAAGTTTGCATATTATCCGCATACGATAGTGGTCACATGTTGCCACACGATTTTGCAATGGACTGCCCTATGGACTGACTGTCTGACCAACCACCCGGCCATCCAACCTCAGAGTTATTCTTATTTACCTCAATATATACACTACATGTGTGGGTGGGGTATTCAACAACAACAAAAAAAAAAAACACTCATCAAAGATGAATTATTGTATGGGGTACAGAATCTAATTAAGGTGAGTGTAATACCTCCTTGGTCTCATATCAGAAGAAGAGAAAAAAAATGAAATAAAATATCTTACATATTCCTCTCCAAAAACTGAAACACAATTTACTTCATTACGTTCAATCAGAGATATTAACCATTAACCATTTTGCTGTTTCCCCCTTATGAGCAGGAGACATACCAGGTATGACTTCTGTATAACACATGCTCTTCAGACTGTACACCAGTATAGAATGTCCTTATAGACATTATAAAATTAATTTCTTTCTCTCTCCCATCTCCCTTTT
Organism: Diadema setosum; assembly: GCA_033980235.1. Lineage (NCBI taxonomy): Eukaryota > Metazoa > Echinodermata > Echinoidea > Diadematoida > Diadematidae > Diadema > Diadema setosum. The sequence continues at coordinate 20,484,670 of CM067059.1, forward strand.
TTTACCAAGAGATCAACTTTTCTCTTGCACCCCTAAACGGAACAAGAATATAGTGGAATAAGCAAAAAATTTTGATTTAAGCACCAATGTAATTCTGAAAGATATAAATACCTATGGACTCAGCTATTAAACCCAATGGGCACTAATACCTGTAACATACAGCACTACACACAAGGGAGCTTTAGATTTTTGCGACACAGACTTTCAAAGGAAAAAGACATACTCTGTGCACACGTAAAACTGCTCATCAAAACCCATCTCTATATATAAATTGTAAAAGTGGATATTTTCACGTGACTAATTTTTCGCACTTGGCTTGGTAAGATGAGTTTCATGTGTTTTCAGTTCCGTGGAATCAAGACAGCAACTGCTGGATCATATGGCAAAGCAAAAATGTTTGCTTGCTTTTATTCTCACGTTAGTTTCTTGTTGCGCAAAATGCGCGAAAATTTCCACTTTCACAGAAGCTCACATCATCTGAGTTTTCACCATGCGTTCTGGGCTACTTTCACGTCCACTCAATTCACAACGCAGAGAGCTACTTGATGCACTGATCATATGGAGGCACTATTTAATTTTTTAGAGGTTACGACCTCAGGTAATGTAAGGCTATTATGCAACACGATGCAGGGAAAGAAGAGAATGGCCGACGCAATCGTTGTCTAAAGCGCCCACGTCACAAATCGTAAGCTCCCTACAAGCAATGCAGAAGATGAAAAACAAGACGATGTCACATTAATCATATTTACACTTCCAGTCACTAATATGTTTCTTCCTTAAAGGTTCCCTGAAATACAAATGCATAACTTGCATGTTCCCTCGCCATGTCTTTTGTTAGTCACATTAATATCACTGAAACATGCAAGTTATGCTGAGTAGAAGTAAGGTGCATTCCAATGCCTTTTGTAAAACATATCAGTACTTTGACAATGACTGAGAGATGAGGTCACAGCAGAAATATTGGTACGGAAGGATTTTTTGTGGACTTATCCAAGTAATCTGAAGAAAAATAAAATAAAAATTATTTAAAAAAATATGGATGTTATTAAAAATTCATTTCACCACAAAGGTGATGTTGAGGGTATCATAAGTCAACTCAAATCAACATGCATTTGTATCTCAGAGAACCTTTAACCCTTGATGTGCCCAGGCATAGTAGCTGCCGAGCTTCTTCATAAGCATTCGGTAATCCCACCAAACTTGACCCAGTTTTAGATTAGACAAAGCCCATTCAGGTATAGCAACAGAAAGGCCATGGTGACACAATGGGGATGAGGGTGATGAGGTAATCTCTTGCACCCATCCAGCCAAAGAAAGCACTCCAGGCTGCTGTGACAATGAACACACTAAGCACAATAAGGGTTAACTCCTTCAATGCCCCTCATTACCACCCAGTATCTGCAGCCTTGCACATCCCACTTTTGGTCTCTTCCATTCATTCATTCATCTTTTACCCCCATCTCTGCACCCCCACTTCAAACTGAACAATCTCCTGTGGTTTCTGCACTTTAATGTCTATTCCTGTTGGGGTACTTAATACAAACCTCAAAGGCATGATTTACCATTTGCAGAATGATGAAACAAAAACCTGGCAATAGTGCTTCAAAATAGTTCTACAATGTGAGTTAAGGATAGAAACAACCAATGTAACAATTTGAACTAGTATAATCGATGTTAAGTATTGTTCAGTATACAAAATGTGAACAATAGTAGAAAACCAGAAATGTCGCTATAGCGACTGATGCCTCTGCCATAATGCATGATTCTCCCAATAGGTGTATGGTACACTGTCTTCACAATGTGTTATGACAGTTTCACAAAACTGACAAAATACTGAAATGACAGGTTTGTCAGAAATATCTTGAATGTTCACTTTCCTCGAACTAAGTTTGCTATAATTGTCTAAGAGTGCAGGTACCTGTATTTGGGGAATTGAGAATTTTTACTTGACTTCTGACTGACCCTTCTATAAGTTTATGCATTGAGTAATTTTCAAGGTATGAAGAAAGAGTGTAATTACAGTATAAAATATATTTTTTTTTTTGCATTTAAACCTGGCCTTTGACCCTTAACCTTTGACCTTTGACCTTCTGGCTGGAAATTTCCCAGAGAATCTCTACTAGGGAATACATACATGTAAGTTTTAGTTTTAAAAATAATAATGCAAGCATTGCATATAATAGTATAAGAGGGAAATAGTAACATTTTGAGGAGTTGACCTTGACCTTTGACCCCCTGACTAGTGACCCATGACCCCTACATTCCCTAGAAAATCCCCGCCAGTCAGTACATCAGATGTACCAGGTTCCATGAAGATACATTGAACCATTTGCGAGAAAAGTGAAATTGTGACATATTCACCTAACCTTTGACCTTTGACTTTATGACATGAAACTCTCTCTGGAGAATTTTTATGCAGTAGTACATGTCTACACTAAGTTCCAAGAAAATACCTTCGAGAATCGCATGGATATGGGGGAAATAGCAATGTTTTTAGCATTTGACCTTGACCTTTTGACCTTTGATCTCTTGCCAATGTCACTGAAATCTACTCAACTAATTGCCCCATCATACATCATCCTTGCATCAAGTTTGTTGAAAGCTGCTTCATCCAGTTTTGAGTTATCAAGCAAACAGATAAATTTTAGGATTTGACCTTGATATTTGACCTTTGACCTCTGTCCAATTTCACTAAAAAACTAATCAAGTAATTGTCCCATTATACATCATCCTCACACAAACTTTGGTGAAATTTGCTGAATCCAGTCTTGAGTTATCGCGTAAACAGATACAATTTAATGATTTGACCTTGACCATTGACCTTTGGCCGATTTCACACAAAATCTAGTCAAGTAATTGCCCCATCATACTTTATAATTGGACCAAGTTTGGTAAAATTCCAGTCAATATTACTCAAGTTATCGCGTAAACGAATGCAGACGGACGTACGTGCGGACAACCCGAAAACATAATGCCTCCGCCACATAAAAATGTTTCCAGACTAAACCGTCTAGTTATGGTTTAATGAGAAAAATAGTGATATCTCCCAATATTTTAGGCTTTATTGCAAAAATCCTATAGGGTAGGATATTTTGTCAAACAACTGACCAACATGTAGATGCATCAAAAGTGATATTTTGAACATCATTTGAACGTGCTCCCAAAGGTAAACACGACCTTTAACTTCAAGGGGATGTTGATAGAAGCAATAATCTATGAGCTGAAAATGTAAAAAGCATAAAAAGCAAGAGTGTTACAAAGTGACAATGTAGTATCAAAATACAAAACAACTGGGAATAAGATGCACTTTTGAAACTGGTGTATGACAGTGTAGCATAAGCTCACAAAGACACTTCAGTGTTTTTGTTTTTGCACTATTCCACTCTGCTGTTCCTTTTGTCATTCTCAACCTTTCCTCTAAGTTTTATCCGTTCACAACTTTCTGAGTTATTTTGCATAGAGATGAACAAATGAACAAATAAACAAACAAATAAACCAGCGCCGATGAAAACATAACCTCATCCCTTGGCGGAGGTAACTAGCAATGAAACTGGAATGATTATCCAACAAAGTGACATTTCAAAACTCATTAAGTTTAGAACGGAAAATGCTCAGCTTCGAAGCAGATTAATCACATGGTTTGCTTTTAAAAGATTCTCAGGATACATATGGATGAAATTGGATGATTACATTTATATACATGTATGTAAATACAAAATGGTCCACTTTTCCTTTCAACTGTTAATTTTTGTCGTGTGTTTTGGCTGTGTATTTTACAGGACATTGCAACCATAACAGAACTTCTCAATGAGACAACAGAGTTGGTTCCTCCTGGCGTAGTGGTACCAAACTATACCTTAATAACGATAATTTGCATCCTCATTGCGGCCATTACCACAAGCAATTGCCTGTCAATCAGAACCATAGCCTCCACGTCCAGTCTCTTCAATCAAACAGGTGAGTGGCGTCACTCTACCAGAGAGCTGTCAGGCGGCAGCTTAATTGCTCACAAAATTGTGAGGCAATTCACAACCGTTGAAATTAAGTTGTTTGTTTTTCATTCACTTTGGATCAATTGGTCATCTTTCCACCAACCAGAAAGGAGTACTATAAGAGGGCATGGAAATGGTAATTTCAGAGAAGTGATATTTAAAGGCTATATTGTACAAATCCCACAATGCATCACTTTCATTTTTTTTTCTCTCTAGTAAATGAGCATACGACATAATGTAAAGTTAGGGGGAAGTAGAGATAGTAAATGAACTGTAAACAACAATCATCTAGGCGTTAATTTCATCAAGTACTGAAAGACAATATGCTTGATAAGAAAACAATTTGGCTAAGAAGAAAACATTAACATCATCTCCCTAATATCTACTGTTCTTATTCCTCCCTCCTCATAGGATTCTGTCTCATCAACCTGGCTATTTCTGACATCACAGTTGGGGTATTCTGCCTTCCATTTTGCTTCCCTGTCACACAGATGGGAGACAAGTATTTCTTCTGCCGTTTAATGGTTGCTACATCCATTGTCGCTGGCGTCGTCTCCGTCGTGACACTCGCCCTTATTAGCGTGGACCGCTACGTCTGCATCTCGAGGCCCTTACGCTATCAGCGGCTCTTCTCCAAGCAGCGCATCACATGGCTGCTGCTCTTCACTTGGATCTATGGAGGAGCAGTGGCTGCTTCTTCTGCAGCTGTGCCGCACTTCGCTGAGTTCCAGCCCAGAGTTTCCAACTGTGCAGTCACCGTGACAACAAAGGGGACCTTGTTCTACTCTCTCACTCTGCTTACATGTGGCTTCTATGCCCCCCTCTGCATCATTTGCTTCTGCTCCTACCGGATCGCCTGCATCAGCTGGAGAGCCCAGCGGAGCATCTATCTCCAAAGGGCAGCCATACAGGCTGGGGAACTCGACTCCGTCAGGGAGACTCAGCAGCATGTGAAGAAGGCATTGAGGGTGTTTGTTGTCTTTGTAGCCTTCCTCACCTGCTGGGGGCCCTATGTAGTGGGGATGCAGTACCGCGCCATCACTGGAAAACAGTTCCCGTGGCAGCTTAGCGCCGCATTTGGGTTCCTGGCTAAGTTCAACAGCACAATGAACCCGTTCATCTACATGATCACAAATTCTACATTTCGCAGAGTCTTTTTCAAAAAGCACTGTCCATGTCTCTGCAGAGAAAGGAAAACTGCCCGACACTTGACCCCTGCACGAGGAGCCACACAAACATATGTGCACAGGTTTTATAGTCAATATCATCATCATTTCTAAGGTAACTGTAAGCATTGGACAAACCTGATTTTCCTGCAAGTGTTATGAATGCATTGCAAGCCTACTTTTTCTCATGATGCTGCACTTTTTTTTCAGTCGCCTATTGCAATATTTATGCTGAATATCTGCAACTGGGTGAGATTAGATAGACATAATAAAAGAAAACTAGAATTAATGTTACTATGGTGACTGGTATGCCTCCACCATATCGCATTATTCTCCCCTAGGTCTGTTGTACACATTGATAGTGTGAGATGACTATCTCACATGATTGGTACAAAATCTAAATCACACGTTTGAAAGTTTGATGGCACAAATATTTCCTTACAGAATCATTGTGCAGTAATACCTGTACATACCCAGCTTAATTAAGTGTATGCATTGGGTAATTCTTAAGATATGGAGAAAATAGTGTAATTTCAGCATCAAATAGCAGACTTTGGGATGTTCACCTGACCTTTGACCCTTGAACTTTGACCACAAGATGCAAGAATTCTTGAAAGAATAATTGTCAAGCAGAACATGCATGTACATAAAAGTTTAACACAAGCCATTTCCAAAATATGGAGACAAATGCGAAATTTTAGCATTTTTACTTGACCTTTGAACTTCAAACCCACGGCTCAATGCTTTCCCTAGAGAATTTCTACAGCTGGTAATACTTGTATGCACTCAGTTTCATAAAAATACCTTCAAGCATTGCAGAGATTATCAATGTCACTTCAAAATGCCCACTCAAAGCAATATTTTGTATGTCTATGTGATATGACATCATGTTGACATCTGATTACCATACTATCAATTTTTATGTACTATCAAGAGACACTGGCCACTACAAATGACAGGCTGACAATACGACTGTGTAGGGCTTAGGTTCTCTTAGCTCTCTAGCACTCAACACACCAAAAGCAGACAGGGCAGCACATGTGTTACTTGGAACAAAAAGAGACCATCGTGTTAAACGCATTCTTCAAAATTGACAGAAGATGTGTTTTGCACATTTAAAAAAATGCAATGTTCATTTTTGCCAAATTTTAAGTTAAATGCTTAAGAATTGGGGGAGTTAGCCCAAGCCACAATATTTTTGTATTTTTTATTGAGAAAAAAAAAATGTTATCATGGCAAAAGTGTTTGACATGACAAAAGATGAAGCTTACACACCTACATAATCATGGTTACATTTGCCAAACTTCAAGCCAAATGCTCAAAAAGCAAGGTATTCTGTTCAATCCACAAATTTGTGTGTGCTTTTCAAAGTAAAATGCTGCTACCATGGTAATGCATTGTTCAGCATTGACAAAAGATGTGTTTTGCATCCTGTACCTAAAATTTATATTGGTCCTTGCACCAAATCTAAAGTCAAATGTTCAAAAACTGAGGGAGTTAGCTAAATCTTCAATATCTTTGTCAGACTTTCATTCATAAAAATGTTGTTACCATGGCAACACATTGAACAATGTGGGAAGATGTCTTCTGCACATCTTTAATTCATATTAGTCATATGTGCCAATCTCAAGTTAAATGCTCATAAAGTGAGGGAGTTAGCTAAATCCACTTGTAATCTGTGTAATTTTCATCACTGCCCTGTCTGCTTTTGGTGTGATGAGTTGCTAGAGAGCTAAAAAGAACCTGAGCCCTACAACTATAATGCATCCAACACTTAGATGGATATAGGGCATAAACTCAACAGCTGGTAACATCTTTTCCTGTGTCTGTATGATCTGTAAATACAAGTATGTTTCCATAATTTACAGCAATGGAATTGCAAGCAAAGTCAAGCTGATGTTAACAATTCATGTCCTTTTAACTTGTCTTTGGTCTGTACTGTACTGTACTATACTGTAGATGCCATGTATCTGCAGGCATGATATTTTACGAACCAGGAGTTGTAAGACAATTGGTTGAATCTGAAATCGGAAAACACCTATTAGCAGAACTGCTGTCTTCTGCCAATGCTGCATGTTTGTACCTACAACTTGTACCGTTACTCTCACGCTTAGTACTCACACTCTACACTGGAGGGCAATATTTTATCAATTCATCTATTCAAAAAAAAAAATTTTAGCTCACAAAATTAATGATAGTAATACCCTATGAAAATATTCAGCATCCACAGTACTACTCATATGTGCATATAAACATGTATGTATTCTCTTATGCTGTACAGTAATACCAAAGTGAATTGATGTGTATTATTTGACTGGAAGTGAATAAATATCATTTGAAGAGGGAAAAAAAAAATGAGTGTATTGCATGTGTGTGCCATGAAGTGGAAGAGAGATATCCTGCACCCCTACTGTGTATGACGGTGTGTACGTGCCAATGAAATAATGACCAAGACATTAGTGTGACAGTCCACATAGCATCACAATTCACCAGAAAAACAAAAAAGATATCAAAACATGAGACAAATTGCTGCCTTATCTAGCATAAAAGTTGTAAAAATTAAACAAAGAGCAACAACCGCTGCAGCTTTTCTGCAAATCTAAATGATTATCAGATCCAACATACTATGAAATTCAAAGGTTGTTCTGCCAATACAGATGTCAGACCCTGAAAGTACCCCCTTGAACAAAAAAAAAAAAATATATATATATATATATAAAAATATAAATAAAGCAATGAAGCAGCAAAAAGAAAAAAATAAAATAAAATAAAATAAAAAATAGACAAAGTGGGAAGAAGATAAAATAAATGAGTCAGTAGTGTTCCATGCATTGTGATATGAGAAAGCAGTTTCAACACATTGCATTACAGGATAGATGAGATAGCATACTCAAGACTGTGCCAAGAATCACTGGGTGAAAGAGAGTTAATTCAATGGTGCTTTCTAAATTATGAGCTTTTCTGCATTGCAGCAATGTCCCTCTGTTAACTGCAGTTACCACTGAAGACAAATTATGCAGTAATATGCCACATCCACAAGAGCACAAGGATAAACATCAGGTCACGCACAGACAGACATACAGATCAAAAGACACATTTGCCGTAGGACTACCAGTTAACACCCGTGCAAAATGTTTGGTGATTTACTCACTCTTTCTTCATTCTCATGCAATTTGTCCTTCATATTACTACCAATCTGGAGATCGTCAAAGTCCTTCAGAGTGAGTGGGGGAAAAGGGAAACATTTGATTTATTGTTAAGTTAATTCTTTAATCTTAAGACAGGATGTTGTTACTAACATCAAACAAGATGCCATCTGCATGTTTAACTTTGCAGATGGCATGGGCAGCATGTCATCTTGTTGGCAGATAAAACCTGCGATTGTGGACTTGGGTTGCATGTGTTGAAAGCGATTGACAACTCACCATATAGAGATATGATAAGCACCATTATATCTCAAAACACAAACATTGTTAAACATGGGTCAGTATGATCTGGGTAGTATGTAAATTCATGGCGGATATTAAAAGGAACAAACGGCAGAGATATTTAAGTAACCGCTCATCTGAACTTGAAAATGTACAACTTGATAGCCAAGAACTTCTATCAAAAAAACATTTAAAAAAAATGTAGTATGTAGTACATACTGTTATTGGAACAAAAAGGGACCAAGAAATTTGAAAAACTTCTCAGATCACTTTCATATGAAGACATATGCAGCTCTCCATAAGGTCAATATAGAAACCTCAACCCTAAAATGAACATAAACATCATGGCGCCTTCTGGCATTCAAAAACTGCCAAACGGATGCTTGAAAAAGAAAAAAGAAAAAAATGAAATCCTGAGCAGAAATTGCAGTGCTGAAATCTATGCAGATGGGTCGGGGGGGGGGGGGGGGGGGGGGGGAGGCTACGAGGGTTCACTATCACTGGCAATGTTTTGGCCTCTATATGAAAGCAGCATAGGGGTGCTAAGGTGTTAGGGGAAGGGGAAGGAGGGGAAAGGTGGGGGTGGGGTGGGGGAAGGGAGGACGAGCCAAGCACAAGGTGTATCAGAAATGGAATGACAAAGCAGTATTCGGAAAGGAAAATGCTGTACTTATCCTCTTTCTGTTCATTAACATGACAAACTTCAAATCAACATTTGGGAGTCATCATCAACTAGGATTCTCCATGAAAATTGATTAGATAAAACAGAATGAAACTGCCTTGTCTATACACAAAATTACTTTGACACTTAAATTTGAATATATTAAGAATGCTAGAACAAATTCTCACAATTTGTTATCTTAGAAATCTATTCAACTAGTAGAGCCTGTTGGAAAGTTAAATGCTGCTATGAACTAAATTGAGGTTGGTTTTATCATTGTCCCAGGCCATCAGAAATATATGGATAACCTTCTGAAAGCAAAACGTTCTCCTAATAAAAATGTGTATATTTAGATATTTTTCTTCAAAGTGTTTTTAAAGTGTACTTTTTTTGGGAAAAATAAATCTTTCTTAGATTGAAGTTGTACTTGGGAGAGTGGTGTGGCTATCACAAAAAGGTCTAAGAATGACAGCTTCTGATAATCTCACAGAGAACATTACTGTCAATATCATATTTCATATGGGTGATGTAAATACTTACAGATGTTCCAAGCCTCCTCTTGAGTCTGGCGATCTCTGCTCTAAGCTCTCTGATCAACCTGACATTGGGATCCTAAGGGGAAAAGAATTAATCACTCTCAATGAACTGAAGCTAATGAAGTTACAAGTCATTTACTGGGACAACGCACAACAGCCCACGTTAGTCCAGCTGGTTGCAAATCTTAACTCTGATGACCAGTTTCTACATTTGAAATGGTGGTCCAGATTTTTTCTTTTTTACTGTGAAGGTTTTTACCATAATCCATGTCTGCTGAAGCAAAGGGCTGAAATCATGGTTTAAACCAAAACCACAATTTCAGGGTGAGGGTAAACTGAAGCTAGTCAAAGTCATCATAAGCCGAGGCAGTTAAAACCATGGTTTAAATTGGAGGAAATGGTCACTAGACACAGGTTAAAGATGTCAGACCCATTATGTGTGTCATTGTGTATCATTATACCAGGATACAGGCAACAACATACATGACAAAATAGCTTTGAGTGATTTGATTTATATTGAAGGTTCTCAGTTCAGCCCAACAAAAGCCACAAACATACTTTCATTTTCTTCATCCACATAAATGGACGAGCATACCTCATTGATGGTTGGTTTGTTGATAATATTCTTGGCACGGTTGGCATACCGCAGCGTGCTCAGTGTCTCCCCATAGTTGACATCTGCAGGGGAGATAGCTGTAGGAAGAAAGAAAAGGCAGAGAGAGCCAAGGTGAGCTTTAGCATACAAAAAAGCAATATAGGAAGAAAGAGTTAAAGCTGCAGAAAAACTGACAAATACAATCTATGGTTTATTTAAAAGGGGACAGAAGAGAGATGAAAGAAGCTGTCCAGTGCCCTGTTTCAATGACATGAGAACTAAATTGTGCCGAATGAAGAACCCAAAGTTGGGACAGATTCAGATCAGAGCTGGTTGGGAACGATACACAGACATTCACGATGTATTCTAGAATGTGGCACAAGATATTGTTCCCAAATGGCTTTAAATAAATGTAGTAAAACAGTTTCAAACTTCTGAGGACCACTTGATCCCAAAATTATCCCTAAGATGAGTTAAAATTGAACTTCGGATGGATTTTAGAGCTTAGTGAACCAGTCCCGGGTTTCTGAAAGAAGGACAATTGGAAATCCTTTACAAAGTATAGATATATTTCTATATTACATGTTGGTCTTAGGTTAATTTGACTTCGCTATAGGTTTTAGCCATCCAGTAATAAACTGGGATTCTACATGAAGGGACTATGTCAGTCACAAGACTCAAAACTGGACTAGATGGCAAATAGTCTATTCTTGGCAATGCCTTGCTACATTCTCTCAGACAAAGCCAGGATATCAGACACATCAGAAAATATTTGATTAAACAATGAAATTGGAAAACTACTCAGCTTTGCATCACAGGGTATCCTAGGGAATCAATCAATCAACAACCAAACAATCAACCAACAAATCAAGGGATTAATGGATTGATCAATCAATCATGTAATTTAATCAATTTATATATTGTAATCAATCTATTTATTGTAATCTACCTATCTATCCATCTATCAATCAACTACAAGATGTGAGAGAATGAAAGACAGATACAAAAAATGACTAATAGATAAAATAGATGAATAGCTATGTCAGTATAGAAGTATGATGGACCTAAAGAGATTGTATTACCTGGCCTGCAAATAAGTAAAAAGTTTGAATCAGAAAATCAGCACCACAAAATTCCAAGGAGCCACCTGTTCTGAGACCTGTGGCTGCACTGACCTTTTGAAAGTGAGAAAACCACTGAGTGAGCCAAAATTCTTGGATGACTCAGGGACCACCATGGTGTCTACTGCCCAAAAGATCTGATATTATCATACCAAAATACCCCCCCCCCCCAAAAAAAAAAAAAAAAAAAAAAGAAAGAGAGACAAGAATGATGAGCGTTTGGTACAGGAAACACATCTGCTGTGTTCTACACAACCTCATCACTTAATCATCTCCTCCCTCCTTAATTAACGGAGCAAGTGTCACAACATGTCTAGGAGTCACCTGGCACAACAAGGACTTAGTTTTCATTCATTACGGTTTCTTCATCTGGTTTTACCATAACCTCATGTTCTGACCAAAAAGAAAGAAGGAAAGAAAAAAAAAACAGAAATTCCATCCACAAGCACCTCTATAATGGGAAATTCTCCTGCCTGGACCCCCTAGCGAACTGGGGCCTCTTAACTGCATGATTATGCACGCAAAGAGGCAACAGTCACTCCTGTAGTATAGAAAAAGTAGAAGTAGTACTAGTACTATCTGTAAAGTAGCAGTAGTGGTGTAGTAGTAGTGCAATAATAGTAGTGGAGGTGGTAGTGGTAATAGTAGCGGTAATAATAGCTATTGTGTTAATAGAGGTAGTGCTAGTACTATACCAATCTAGATGACTGCTTATACTATACTATACTATACTATACTATACTACTGTAAAAGTGGAAATTTTCGCGGTGTTGAAATTTTCGCGCATTTCGCGCAACCAGAAACTAGCGCGAAAATAAAAACACGCGAATATTTTTGCTTGCCATACGTTCCTGTGCGTGATGTCTTGATTCCGCGGAATTAAAAACACGCGAAACTCTTCTGACCCGGCCTACCGCGAAAAATTAGTCACGCGAAAATATCCACTTTTACAGTATACTATACTATACTATACTATACTATACTGTACTATACTACTACTACTACTACTACATCTACAATACTACTACCACTACTACTACTACTGCTACTACTACTACTACTACTACTACTACTAAGTGTACTACTACCACCACCACCACCACCACCACCACTACTACTACTACTAATAATAATAATCATAATAATAATAATAGGTGTTACAAAAAACATTTCACACGTTTGATCCTAATAGTTCAAAAACTATATCAGATAACACTAACATTGATATGAGCAATAGCTGAACAGTGAACAATTTTGTTGGAGGTAATTTAAAAATGAAAGCGTAAATCAGTTTCATTAAATTCAAGATTTATTTTTAAGTTATATTTCAGATTTTGCTCTATTTTCACATTTTTTTGCACAGGGGTCACTTGGTGTGTATGGTAGTGTGTGGTTAAGACCCAAACAATGGTCCTGAACAATGGCCAGGATTTGAATGCTCTACTACATATTCATGAGAAATTCTACTATTACAGCTAGTCTTTACTCATCCTGAAATGTAATGTATACAAGCACATGAAAAAAATTGACCAAAATCGGGAACTTAACTTTAAAATTAATCATGGATTTAAAGGGAAGATAAACCCCAAGGGCAATGTGGATTGAGTGAAAGCAGCAACATTAGTAGAACACATCAGTGAAAGTTTGAAGAAAATCGGACAATCGATGCAAAAGTTATGAATTTTTAAAGTTTTGGTGTTGGAACCGCTGGATGAGGAGACTACTAGAGGTTATGACGTATGAGTGGACAACAATACCAAGAAAATATAAAGAAAATTCTACAAAAATCCATTTTTCATGAAAATTACAAATTTTATCAACTTGATATTGACATTATGTTAAGGGTAGCAATTATTCCCCCTGCTTTCTGAAAGCGGTTGGTCCATTGCTCTTTCATAATTTTTAGAAAAGTGAATTTTTGTTGAATTTCCTTTATATTTTCTTTGTATTGTTGTCCACTCATACGTCATATCCTCTAGTAGTCTCCTCATCCAGCGGTTCCAACACCAAAACTTTAAAAATTCATAACTTTTGCATCGATTGTCTGATTTTCCTCAAACTTTCACTGATGCGATCTACTAATGTTGCTGCTTTCACTCAATCTACATTGCTTTTTGGGTTTACCTTCCCTTTAATGAAACTGATTCATGCTCTCATATTCAAATCACCAACAACTAAATTTTACACTATTCAGCTATTACTCATATCAATGACAGTGTTATCTGATATATAGTTTTCAAACTAATAAGGATCAAAAGTGGGCAATGTTTTTTGTAACACCTAGTATTACTACTATTACCACTACTACTAATACTACTACCACTACTTCAACTGTTGTTACTACTACATTACTTGTGATTGTATATCACTATGCACGATACTTACTTGCTACCATGATAGTCTTGGAGTTTCCACCTAGGCTATCCTTCAGCAGCCAGGTTAGGACCGAGTCTCGGTACGGAATAAAAAGAGACTTCTTCCGGTTCCCTCCTGGACTAGTCACTGTATTGGAGGCATCGGCTGATTGAGAGAAGAGAGAGAGTGGACACCAATTTACAGGTTTGCACAGAAAATGGTAAGCCACAGCCACAACAGAGGATGGCACCAGAAGCACATTGGTCTGACAACACAAGACAGTGGGATGCCCAAGTTAAAGGGATGGTAAAGGAATGCCCAAGTTAAAGGGATGGTAAAGGAATGCATCTAAAAATATCAACAAGAAAATGTTACAAATATGAGATGAACATAAATGAGTAAGAGTGAACTCTCAAGGAAAAAAGTACACTATTTGCTCCTTTTCCATACTGTGGTAGAGGTGCTCAAACAGCTGTAACTCTTGCAATATTACACTTTATTGCACCTTGAAGGATGGCCAGAGTGTCAAATAACCGACTTTTGACACCCAAATATAGTTTGATGGGGTCATATATCACAATCACGCAAAAGTAAATATTGTTGCCACTGTACAAGTCGCATCTGGTAAACACACACCCACAAGCTTGGACAGCACATTACCACAAGCATGGGACATACCAGACTTTGACTGCCAGCCATGAGCAAAGCAAACAGAGAACGTCAACAAATACATAGGGTATACTTTTTTTTTCCCCTGGACAATAACAGACTTATTCCACACTAATGACTATTGACTGACCATATCTGATTTGAGCACCATCATATACAAGCTTATCAAGTGAGCAATATTGTGGTGCAGAGGAGCAAATATTGCAAAAGTCCAAACACCCTCAACAGTTACAGACAAAGCTTAGAGGCTGCCCATCCTGTGGTGAAACAGTTACAGCCATTGGAGAATGACGGGAAAACTACAAAAACTAATACATGCACATGTGTGGCATCTATACATCAGTATTTCCCTAAAATTTCATGCTGTATTTTTGATTGCCAACAACTTAAGCCTTTGTGTGCCCAGGCACTTCACTTTATTTGCCACACTCTTTCATCCACATTCAGTAATCCATCAAAATTTGACTTGGTTGTGAAGTTAGCAAGCCCAATCAGATGTAACAATGTGCATCAGTTCCACCCAAAGGTCATGATAACATAACATCGATTGGGGGGGGGGGGGAATGAAGTAATCTCCATCCACTGACAGTCAGTTTCTAGATATCTAAGCTCCATCAGCAATGAAAGCACTCCAGTATGAACGAAAATCTTTGAAAATAGTACAATAAAGTTTGACAAATCTTTGAGGCATTCTATCCACATTTAACAATGACAAAACTATTCTCTCTAGACAACATGAAGGCATATCTAACAATTAGTTTTCCATGCTCGTTCTGCAGCAGGCCAAAATGCAGTTTTAAATTGTAAAACTTAAAACTAAAAAGATGAATTTTCTACTCATGGCAACTGCAGAATCACAGGATATGCATTTAGACACTTTTTAAGGATGGATCACCCAATAGTACAGATTTCAGCAGGATTACAATGGCCTGCTGAATTTAACCCATTGAGGACGGGCTGATTTTGCTACAATATGCATTTCCCATAGACTCCTGCAAGAGTATATTTAGTACTCATCCTCAACAGGTTCATGTCAAGCACTAATGTCAGTATCTAACAGCACCAGTATTAAAAGTTCTTATTTCATTCAGAGCAGAAATGTCTGATGAACTGGACAGTAGGCCAAACATGACTTACCAAGGGCCGAGATTACGTTGCCAAGGGTAACCAGTGACTTGTTGATGTTGGCGCCCTCTTTTAACCTCTCTCCGGTAGCACCTGTAGCATTGGCACGCTCACTGGAACAAAAGGGGCCAAAATTTATTCGAAAATTAAGTTTCCAATCTTGAACTTCTCCTGTCTGAATTTTTAGGTAAATGCAATGTCCTACAGGCCAGACTACATCTGGGGGGTGTTTCATCAACGTTTGTCGGCGCTGACAACTTGAATCGCCATAGTAACAGTCAGTGACCAGAGCATCTCAGCCAATCAAAACCAAGGATTTTGCTGAAATTGGTCAGCGCCGACAGTTGTCGGCACTGACAAGCGTTGATGAAACACCCCCCTGAATGTCATAGTCACTTTCTGAAACATATAATGCTTATCTGCTGACAGGCTAAATTACCTTCTTCAGGGGAAGTTTGGGAAATAAAGTGGGACATATCATGAGATACTGGAAACCATGGGAATTCAAAAATTTGACAATGTTGAAATTACAGTTTGACTTTTGCCGGTTACACAAGGTGATGGGTGACATACATTTTGCTGAATATTAACTGCAAAATTCTACTGACGATTAACAAAACTGTAAAAAATAGTGCTACGTTGTGTATGATTTGACTTAAGTCATTTGCTTCACCACACACATCTTCATCAGCATCAAACAAGGTTTCCATTCTTTAGTGAAAATAGTTGCACTTTCAGTTCATATTCAATTAACAAATAGCAGCAGTGCTAAATAAAAAAAAAGCAAATTAAAAACAAAATGAAACAAACCAAATGCAAAATCATAGAACTCTCAAGAGCAAAGACTCAAGAGCTAGGACTCAAGAGCTAGGACTCAAGAACTAAGACTCAATAGCTAAAATGCAAGAGCTAGGACTTGAGAGCTAAGATTTTAGAGCTAATACTCAAGAGCTAAGACTCGAGAGCTAGGACTCAAGAACTAAGACTCAATAGCTAAAATGCAAGAGCTAGGACTTGAGAGCTAAGACTTGAGAGCTAAGACTCAAGAGCTAGGACTCAAGAGCTAAGACTCAAGAGCTAGGACTCAAGAGTGCAAGAGTGCAATGACTCATGTACAAGGATTCGAGTACAATGATTCAAGAGCAAAGACTCAAGAGCAAAACAGTGGATACAAATTGTCAATGATTAAATAGTCAGTAAGACATGTGTTACTTTGTCATAATCACAGCCCTATTTTAGCTTTCCCAATTTAGTTCATGTCTACTCATACTGTCATGGACAAAATAAAGCCATGAAAAGCACAGTGCAAATAGGATTCAACAAGAGTGATTTTCCATTTAAAAGACAAGTTCACCTTCATATACATGAGGATTGAGTGAATGCAGCAATATTGGGAGAACACATCAATGAAAGTTTGAGGAAAATGTGACAATCCGTTCAAAAGTTATGAATTTTTAACATTTCTGCACAGTCATTGCTGGATAAGAAGACTACTATAAGTTCATGATGCTGCATGCATAGAACAATATTGGGAAAATATGAAGAGAATTCCACAAAATCAATTTTTTTGCAAAAACATTCCCTTGACCTGTTACTGTCATATGTTAAAGGTGATATCATTCCCCCCCCCCCACCTTCTGAAAGAGGCAAGTCAAGTGCTCTTTTCTTATGAAAAAAAGTGAAAATATGTTGAATTTCTTTATATTTCCTTCATATCGTTCTATGCATAAGACATCACAAGCTACAGTAGACTTCTCATCCACAGACAGCAGCACTGAAACTTCAAAAATGCATAACTTTTGAACAGATAGTCTGATTTTCCTCAAACATTCACTTACTGTATAAGCTGTTATTTTCGCGAGGGTTTAATTTTCACGAATTTCGCAAATCACAATGAGATTGCAAATTTAACAGCAAACGAAAATGTCTCCTTACGCTAGGCTAATAGTGCATTTACATTAGCATCGGTGTCAATTCGCGAAAACTACATCTTGCAAAAATGTCTATGACCTCTCCATTCCCGAAAATATCTGTACGCGAAAATAGCAGCATATACAGTATGTATTCAATTCACATGTACAGTTCAGCCAGCGATCAAGTTCCCCCTAGATCGCGATCACAGGCAATCAGTGATCGCATATGATTGTATGCAAATCAGCATACAATCAATTAATTGCGACATATCATGTATGCGATCACTGATCGCCCGTGATCGCGATCTAGGGGGAACTTGATCGCTGGCTGAACTGTATATTAAGGTGAACTTGTCTTTTAATGCTCATGGAATCACTGTCCATAAAATGTTGTTGCTATTGCATGAGACTGTTTTGATATGGGGGGGGGGGGGTTGTTGAATTCCATGGACTCTCTCTCTTCTAATAGCTTCCTCTCGACCTAAGCAGTTTCGGTTTCCCACTTTCAATCTGCTGTCATCATATTTCTCTTCAATGAACTCACCTGCCAGCTAAGTCGACAAGGTTGATTTTACTAACCGTCTCACTTGGCATATCGGCAATGTATTTGGCCTGAAGAGGAGACAAAATAAACAGTGTGGTGAAATGATGTCATGCCTAATTGCAGTGTGCTTTTGGTAAGATCTTGTGAGATGACAGAGCATTGATAGTTTGAACTATGTGATTTGCCAACATTCTGTGCATTTTATACAAATGATTGACCGCTGATACTGATACGAAAACAAACTTGTCACTATGAGACAAACTGGACATTTAAAGTAATGGACAAAATCTAGGCAAATAGAAAAATGAACTCAAAACAACAAATGCTGGAAGACTTTGATTCTCTTATCTCTGCTAACAGAGAAAAGTGGGGTAGTGTGTAAAGGTGACAAAAAAATTACTAAACAACAAAAATAAGTTTGATATGGATAACACAAACACTACAAAATGACAATTTTAATTAGTTTCCTCTTGGATGAATTTGTCATTTCTAACATCAACATTGACATTTACAAAGAATAATTCTCACATTCAAATGAGAAATTTATCACAAAATTCTTCAGTCTTAGAATTGAATATATGAGCAAATAAATAAATATTAAATAAGATAAATGTAATAACATGACAATAAATAAGATAAATCAAAATAACAAAAACGTGCATAAATACATCAAATAAACAGACAAAAAAAATGCATGACAGGTAATAGAAAGGGAATCACGAGTTTCAGAACTTGCGTAACTTCCACTTACTTGAGTGAAGGTGATTGTGAAGATGGCATGGGATCTGCTACTGGTATCATTCATGTTGGTGGAAGCAGTTGTCCTGAGAAAACAATTACACAAAGACTTTAAGTATATCTCTGAGGCAAACTGCTTGCTGCCGATGAGGCTGCAGCAACCTACAAGCTGCATTCACATATTGGCGATAAAAAAGAAATAGCCCTGCATGAGTAGGATTTTATTCTATCAAAACTTTAATTCACTCACACCATATAGCTTCTTACAAAAGCCAATGTTTTGCATGAGATAGCGCTACTGTGTGATGCACCCTGGGCAGGTTATTGCCATAGCTGCTATAGCTACGATGTAAATAAACGTACTTGTTCATGCTGCGCTTTGTGTTTAAGACTTTGCCTTATCTCCTCAAAATTGGCATGGAAGCATCAGTGATTAGTACTTAGCTTATGGCAAAAATACAGTTGTGACTTGATTGAGGAACACAGTATTGCTTGTAAGATTGATTGAGTCATTGGGTGCTCTAGAGTTGCTCATTGCTATTTTGAATAGTCCCATACACAATTATGTGTGCTGGTTGAGCAGGTGATTCACTGGGTTGGAAAGACCCATGATTTAGTCACATCAGATTAATGTACCACAACTGCAAACCGGGTTTTCACACTGAAGAATGTCTACATTTCACGATCTTATGCGTGCTGGATAGACTTTACATTTACACTTTCAAAATTTACCGCTGTATATTTCCTTTATCCATAAGTGACTTGACATCATAGTAGTCTGATACAAGGTGTTTGGACAGATCTGTTGACAGAAAGAAATAAAGAACAAATGCATTTTACACCAAACTGGTAATTCCTGACCAGTGCACACATTGTGTATCCACAAATATTAACATAGAAATGACCATGTGATCCAGTAAATACACCTTCAAAACCATGGATTAAATGTTGTATGTTTCCCTGTCTAATCTTCATGATTCAACAAAGTTGTGATCACGTACTGCATAAGATGTTATTTCGTGTACAGATATTTTCGCAAATGGGGAAGTCACATACATTTTTGTAATTTGATACTGAGGCTTATCGTAAGTGCACTATTAGCCTGGCATATGACAATATTTTCGCATGTTGTTAAATTTGCCGTCCACGAGTAATTCACGAAATAAGCGAAAATTAAACCCTCGTAAAAACCACAGCTCATACAGCAACAAGTAAACAGGGAACAGGATTTTATGATGTAAAAGTCATATTCATGGTGCTTCCAAAGACATTCAGAGTGCCAGTAGGCATCACTGAAAAAACAAACAAACTGATCATCTTTCAAACAGGGGTAATGACAGTAGACCTGGACTACTCTTAAGTGAGCTTTCTAGGTGACATTGCTGTGGAACTTGCCTTGCACGTAGGGTCCATCTCTTGGATGTTCCCTCACTCTCAGTGTGTGCTCCCGTCTTGTCTTCAGCAAGTCTCGTACACGCTCGCAGTAGATCTCAAGGTAGCTGCCAAAAGAAACACAAAAAACATAGATCACTGATTCATGACATTTTATGCTGACATGTCTTCAAGATATACATCCACAATTCATGACATTTACAGACATATTTTACAAAGGGCTATTGCAATCACATGGTAATTATTCCATGCTTCTTGCCATTCTCACCACCAGTGACAAGTTGCACCATGAGACCTGCAGAGTTAAAGTACAGTGTACCTGTTTAGCTGGACTTTTTGTTCATGAAATTTGAAAACACTTCTCATAATTCATTTCCTCCCACTTCTTTGCGCAGAAGAGCCATGTAACATAATGTAGCTATACATAAACAAGAATGGATTTGTGGACAACCTAAATATTCTTGCAGTGCACTGATTGTATAATCAGATGGAAGATGAAAGATGAAACTACAGCAGCAAATATACACACAAGATGTACTTGTACATGTCAATTTCATATAATTAGATGATTGTTGAAATTTTATGCATATTTTACTACACACTAATGTTTTGCCCCCACCAAAAACAAACAAACAAACAAACACACTATTCTAGTTATGTTCATGGGAGTTTTGCATCATAAAATTATCACAAAAGAGTATAGTTCATGTCAAACTTATGATGCAAACATTGCTTTTCAGAATATTTCTCTTGCAAATGGTGAGAACAATGATTCTGGCACACACTTCTGAGCCAATAAAAACAGTACGAATTGGTCTATTGTACTCTATGACAGCAAATATGTCTGGCCCTGTGTACATGGTTGGCCAGTTGTTCCTTGTTTGTGTACACAGTGCGTCACACTTCCCCTTGACACTCCCCACGATGTAGGGTAATAACAACATTGCACAGGCACTAAATATACACCTACAAGGTCTTATGAGTGAGCCCTAACAATAGCAATGTTCATTTCTTGGAAGACAGAAATGGAAGGGATGAATTTCACAGCAAAGACAACATCATGATAAATAGACAGGACCAAAGCATCAAGAGGATTTGTTCTCTTCAACTGAATTCATATCAGCTTCAAAGAGTATTTCATGTGTTTCTTTTACATGCCTCTCAGCCAAGATATTTTCACACAATCTAGCTGCTTGGTAGCTGGAGACACATACTGTAAAACTTTTATCCCTAAACAAAAGATTAGAGCATTAAGCAAGTACTAAATCTTTGTAGTTGACTGAATGGTGGGTATGTTAATTTCTGGTGGATACATGTAATATTTACTCTTATGTCAGTCATCTGTGCATTATACTCCCTCCCACTTCCCCCTCCCATGCCTTGTTTCTGTGGTTAAGACTGAATCAGATATGGCTCACAGCCAGGCTCAGTTTGTATCACTGTTTCCATTGGGAGTCTATGACTACTTGCTTCTGTCCCCTTCTTACCCTCTTCCCTTCTCTCATCATATCTCTCTCCCTCTCTAACTTTCCTCCCCTCCTTCTTTTCTCCCCCGTCTGCCTATCTTTCTCTCTGCCTATCCATCTCTTTCCCTCCGTCCCTGTTTCCTCCTTTCTTCTTCCTTCTGTCGATCTGTCTCATTGTACCATTCTCATTGCATTCAAAATGGCAAATTATTTCTGGACGTGATAAGGATTGCGACACAAATTCTGCAATTTTTTACAGTGAGAACAGAAATAATGCATTATTTTGCGAGATTTGGGTCACGATCCAGAATGTAATATTTTGTATGATTTTTTTTTTTTTTTTTTGCTGCAAAAAAAAATACAGCAACCACAAAAAATGTCAAAATTTTATATTCTGCAATGCGACGTGCTCATTGCTCCTTGCTATACTTACTGACTGTGGCATACTGACTACTGACTTAGCACTGTGACATAGACAAGAAAGTATACTATTCATAACATGCACAGGTCAGCTCTTCGCAAATAATCGCATCCAAAAAGTTTTAAAATCTTTTTACAGTGAGAATGCTGAATCAAAGAGACATGACTTTGATGGCGATCCAAATTTTGAAATTTTTGCCATGAGAACGGCACTATTCTCTCTCTCTTCTCTCCCTCCTTTACAGTATATTTCTCCGCCTCTAATCATCTCCCTCATGTATCTCTCTTCCTTTCTCCTCCCTTCTCTCAAATGGTCTCCTTCTTACCATTCTTCTCTCCCTCCCTCACCTCTCTCTCTCTCTCTATCTCTCCCTATCTGTCTTGATCTCTTCCTCTTCTTTCCCTCTGTCTTCCATCATTCTCCCTCAATTTTTTCCCCATTTTTCTCTGACTTGCTATTCTTCTCGCTCTCTCCCTTTACTTTCTCATCCCTTTTTCTCCCCCTCTCACTGTCTTGTGGTTTTGATATTTGAGGGATTTGAAACAATTTGTCTCCGAGCCTACCTGACTTCTGTCCTGTATGACACATCATCGTCTGACTTAATTCTGGCAAACAGACCCTGCAATTCATTCAGGGAGGGGTAAAAATGCAAAGATTAGTAGGAAAGAGCAGAGTTTCAAATCTGAACACAAGATCTGATAAGAGATATATGATGCCAAATGAACAACAACTTTAAAAAGCAATTATATATAATCCTTGAAACATTCAATCAACTCAACACTAATCATAAACCTGAAATCACACCACGACTAAAAACTTCTATGGGACAATTTTCAAATTCCACATACATACTGTACAGCTAGAAAACATCACACATATATTCAAAAGTTCAATCATCACAAATATGACTGAAGACAATGAATTGCGATGAACATCAAGTAAATAATTCCTTTAAGACAAGACATGTCAGGAACAAGAAAACAGGAATAGGTTAGTCAGGGAGGATCCTTGCTTTTCCTCCAGACTTTGAAACTCACCTCACATATTCTTGGGATGAGGCCTGGGCCCTCCTGCACAATGAAGAACAAGAAAGAAATAAAAAAAAAAGAATTAGCACAGACACCAAGTTCTTCTACTGTGAACATCATTACTGAATGGATAATGTGATGACAAACCACCTTGAAAGAAATGGTAGCATCATGAATGTCATGTGTTTCATAATAATGATCACGATAATGATGAAGATGGCAATGATGATGACATGGACAGAAGTAGTAGTAGTTACTATACAATGATAATAATAATAATAATAATAATAATAATAATAATAATAATAATAATAATAATAATAATAATAATAATAATAATAATAATAATAATAATAATAATAACATTCATAATCATATAACCTAATATATTTCATATATAAAAGGCAGATATCCCATACTATCATTTCATTTGGAAATATATCATTTTAGATGGCACTGTACACAGCTTGCAAAGTGCACACGCAGAAAATTTATACATGGGTCAGGTGTGTCAGTAACATCGCAAATGAAGCAAAATTGAAAACGTGAGTCACCTGCCTAATGCAGTCAACACTACACCATTCCTGCCAGAATCCTGAATGCAGAGAACAAGCATCTAACTAATGTAGTCAACTTCATTTCGTTTCTGCATCATCTCGTATGCAGAGGGCGGTCATTGATATGACTGGACACAGAGTTGATGCATGGGTAATTCATCACTAGTCATTAGAGTGAAAACAAAATCTTATTTCCCCCGGTGCATCATCCGACCACATCTCTTCTTGCACCATGCATTCATCAGTCTGGTGGCAACGTGGTAAGAAGTATGAGAGACAACCCTCTTTTGTCCAGAAAACAAAACATCTTCCCGAGCAATGAGATATTATATATGACATGGAGACAGCTTTCTTCCAAGAGAACATTTTACATTGGCACAGAAACGGCATCAGACCCCAATGCTCAGCAACCATGATTGCATTCATAATGCAAACTCACTCCAGAGTTTAATACCTACATGTATTTAGCATTACTTTTCCTTGACACGAGAGGGAGAACACGACATAAATGACACTCCTTGCAAAACCTTCTTCTACCTACATAAAGGGTTGAGCAGTGTCATCATCAGTTCATCAACTTGACCAAGAAGGTTCTTCTTTTCACTGACACATTTCTACTTGTCTGTCTGTCTGTTTGATTGTTTGCATGTATGTCTGTTGGTAAATGTTTGCTAAAAGTTGTGAATGGACCCAGGGGGAAAAAAAAAAGGTTCCAGAAAAGTTAGAAATGGGCTTCAAAACAAATTATTAGTTCTAGCAGTTAAATTCATATCACTGCCCTGATCCAGGAATCATTCTTCTTCTTTTTTTTTCTTCTTCTTCTTCCTTTTTTTTTTTTTTTTTTTGGGGGGGGGGGGGGGGTAGCATTCTTTATAATTATAGGAGAGAGGCAGTTTCAAAATTAACTCCATAACTCCAAAACAGAATACCTGAGATGCCTGATACAAAAAGGCAAGGCAACCTCATCATCGGTTCTGTGTTGGGGTCTGAGTTTGGGACTCTTTGTTGATGCCAAGTTAGTTCTTGGTTTAGTAAGGTTACAGTAGGTCTATGATCTGGATTTCTGGCATCATGGTACAGGTAACAGTACATTTTATATTATATGCTTTATAAAAAGCCAACAAAGAATCCATATCTTGTCTACTGGGTAGAAAAAAAAAAATGTCATATCTGATTGTAAAAATTGACTAACTCCTGCAGTAAACGGATTCACAATTTGTCTGATTCATCCATGATTCAAAATACTGTGATAGCTTGAAATATGGCCATCACGTATCTTACTTACTCATTCATGCTTTCTGATCAAAGTCAGAAGCAATGAAGCCAGCACACACTTACACCTTAATCGTTTGCCCTGTTTCAGGCTATTCCCCAAGATGAATGACTCATACATGTAGGCCCTTAATGGGCCTGTGAGACCGTGAAGAAAATAAGAATGAAGTACTGCTTCATCAGCTATAATGTGAGAGATTATTAAAATTGCCCTGTAAAATATTATTATGTATAATAACATTGCAGAGGACCCTCCCCCCACCCAAAAAAAAAAAAAGAGCAAAAGGGTATACAGTATGGGAGTTTGTCTTACTTACAAGCTATAGGCCTATGTACAGGGTGCTACATAAGCACTTGCCCGATTGCCCGGGGCAAGCAAAAATCAAATTCGAGCAAGTGTTTTTGAACAATGAGAACAAATGCTTGCCCGAATTGGGCAAGCAAAGTTTTGAAGCCGCCTTTTTTCCCACTTATTCCCCCCCAACAAACCCACAAAGTCTACCATACAGAAGCCCAATACAATGACTCCTTAGTGATGCAAGACACTTCATATTTCATTTCAACAACTTTCCAAAACTTACATGAAGCAAAGCAATGTAACAACAACACTTGATCAGACCAAGTTTGTTACTCCATTGTTTTGAGAATCAATATGCGCTGTTTATTCAAATGATTGTGTCAAGCCCTTGACTTACACATGATTTTCTAAATTACTTCCTTATATTTTGGACTTTCTTTTCAGGCAAGCAAAATTATTATTCGGGCAAGTGTTTTGCAGCAAATTTGACAATCTGCTTGCCCGACCGGGCAAGTGGTTAAAAAAAGTTATGTAGCACCCTGCTATGTATATCTCTGGTATTGTCATACAATATCATAATACAACACTGCTGCTCTGATAAAGGAAAAATGAATAGTACAAATTATATGAAGATATCACACCCTTTCTGCATCAGCAAAAATGAATTAAAAACACCTGAATCTTGATATTGGTCACCAATTAAGAAAATCAAACCTGCAAATTGCTCTTACAGAAAGGCAACTTCACTTGTGCAAGGTAAACAACATTTCATGTTCACATAAGCTAGTAAAGTAAATAAAAATATGTGAAGTCACATATCAACCCTGTAAGTAGGAATGGGCCCCATCACCCACAGGCCTCACATGAGTACGGTACACTAATTGTTGACCAAACTGTGTGTACATTCATCTCCTGGTTTAATGACCACTCAAGCATTGTTAACCTTCACTCAATGACCCTATTTGCTGTTTTATGAGCTGATAACATCTATAGGTGGTTTTGCTAAAACCTGAGCGGGTGAAACCTGGCTGAATGCAACAATTTTCTGTCATATAATGATCATCCCCAGTCTTCAGAATTAACAACATTACAACATTCCTTCCTTACCAAAGTACATATTACGTGGTAACCATATCAAGTGTTTCTGGTTCATGGCTGCATGATGACACTGAGTATTTGTTTGTGCTTTTCTACAAAAGTACAATGTATCAAACTTCTTGCAAGTTAAATCCATCATTATGGAAATGAGTAAATTTTCAAGAGCTTTTTCAATCAACTGTGGTTGCTTGTCTTGATTCTGAAGGGATGGCAAGCATAGCATTATTGAAAGACTCCTTGAAAAAATGCAAACATATTTTTTAATCTGCCATTGAAAATGGTTTCCAGAGGAAGGGGTTGCATATGACATCTCCTGTTAATGATATTTTCCTCAATAGTTCACTTCAGGTAGTTTTGGATGTTATTCATACTGTAAGCAGATATATTTGGTTCTGTTGATATACAATGTACACTGAATATAAAAAAAAAAAAAAAACATGAGAAAGAGATACTTTCAATGCTTTGTCAATATTGCATCAAAAGAAAAACAAAACTCATAGGCTTGTGTAAAAGCCAATACATCAACACACACAAACATACACACAAAAGTTGTTCATTTAAAGTTTTCTGCTTTACATGACTACAGAAATAATGAAGATTTCTAAATAAGACACATGATTCTCTCAACTTGTTCATTTAAATATTACAAATATTATGTTATTGTTAACAGCATTTTCCATCAGCTTGTGAGAAACTATGCCATTGTGACATTTGAAGGGGATCTTAAGGGAAAGCTCTCACATTGGATATGCTATAAAAAGCACTAAATTCCTGCAGCGATACTGAGATTTCCTTTTCATTCAAAGCCAGGCAACACTGCAGAGCCATCGAAGGAGGTGTCAAAACAGTGCAAACCATGTGTCATCACAGATTCACTATGCATGTTTGATTCATTAAGCCCTGGTACTGCAGATATTGGTGTACAGAAAAACATCATAGGCTAAACATCTGGCAATATTTCTCTGTTTGAAGAGAAATGAGTCACAGCTATGGCTACATGTACATCTGCAAAAATGGAGAACCGAATAAATCCATCTATGGAGAGTCCATATTGAAAGCTCCCAACACACACACACACACAACAAATTTTTCAAAACTGTTGTGTATTGCTTTGATGTTCTTTTACATACCAATAAACATTGGTCCTATATGAAAGATTGTATGACCCTCTCCCTCTCCCCTCCCACCATTTGTACAAACTACATTGTATGATCTCCTATCCTAACCCATAACGCAAACCAGATGCTGGACGGTGAGTGACCGAACAGCTCACTTGAGCCATTTGGTTCAGGTTCATCACCACACATGGTAAACGTATTTACTAAATGAAAAAGCAAAACAAAACAAAACACACATCAAAATTGGGGATCACCATATCAAAAAATGATTCTAAGTTTCATGCAAGCAAGTCATGAACTGTATATGCAACACTGACAAGAAGTATGCATCACTCATGTAAGCATCATTTCTTGCATTTTGTATGAATGCCACTTATGAATAAAAGTTTGTCAGTTTTGACCCCCTGCATATGTAAATAAATACATAAATATTATTATAAATGAATATGAATATTGAAATATTTTATAAACAAATGAATACACAAATAAATGCATACATGAATAAATTGGAGAGTACAAAATCGATAAATGGGAAAAATAAGTGAATTAATCTATAAATACATAAATAAATAGATAGATAGATTAGACTTAAATACAAAGGCAGTAAGAACTTACCGGTTCACCCATCATGGTGAAAGATTTTCCTGAGCCAGTTTGCCCATAGGCAAAGATGCAGGCATTGTAGCCCTCAAAGGCTGATTGGAGAACATCTTCACCGAGGTCCGAGTACACCTTAGGAGTCAACCCAGAAAGACAGAAAGACAGACAGACAGACAGACAAGAGGAGCACAAGTGAGAGAGAAATAAAGAGAAGTGATTAGTTACTTGTATCAAGGGGTGCGTTCGAACGCTCTAAAGCGAACCAAAGCGAACTGAACTAAAGCGTACCGTACCGTACTGTGCCAGTTTGGGAGCGTTCGAGTGCTCTGTTGAGAAAGCGTACCTCTCGAGTTACTTTTAGAAAAGGTCACGCTTGTTTGTAGCAAGAAGGTCATTCACCTTGCGCTTGACCTACTTACAGCTGTCCCGAACAAAGAGAATTATGTTTTTGCATTGTGACATATGCGCATGATACGCGCATGCTTTACAACGAACTTTTGGTACGCTTTGGTACGCTTTTGGAGCACATCGGGAAGTGATCCACTTTTGGCTCGGTACAGTACGGTACGGTACACTTTAGGAGCGTTCGAACGCTCCCCTGGCGCGGTACGGTACGGTACAGTTCACTTTAGGAGAGCGCTCGAACGCACCCAAGAATGCTAAAGAAGCAGTATTTGCTCCATTGCACTTAGGTACCAAGAAGGTACATTGTATTTTGTATCTTGGATTATTTTGAGACAGTTTGTCCAATCATCAAAGACTGTGGCAATAGAAATAAATTTGAATGCACATGAGTAAAATTGTCTTCATTTTGAGTTATCAATCACATTGCTTTACAAAAACACAAGCATTCAAATTGTCCCATGATTACACACTAATATTACCTTTGATCTTTACAAAGCATTCTGTGATCTAATGTTCAACTGACTAGCATATGGTGTACAGTAAATGACATTAAAGGGAAGATAAACCCTATGAGCAATGTGGATTGAGTGAAAGCAGCAACATTAGTAGAACGCATCAGTGAAAGTTTGAAGAAAATCGGACAATCGATGCAAAAGTTATGGATTTTTAAAGTTTTGGTGTTGGAACCGGTGGATGAGGAGACTACTAGAAGCTATGACGTATGAGTGGACAACAATACAAAGAAAATATTAAGAAAATTCTACAAAAATCCATTTATCACGAAAATTACAAATTCCGTCAACTTGATACTGACATATGTTAAGGGTAGCAATTATTCCCCATGCTTTCTGAAAGCGGTTAGTCAAGTGCTCTTTCATAATGCTAGAAAAATGATTTTTTTTGTTGAATTTCCTGTATATTTTCTTTGTATTGTTGTCCTCTCATACGTCATAACCTCTAGTAGTCTCCTATTCCAGCGGTTCCAACACCAAAACTTTAAAAATTCATAACTTTTGCATCGATTGTCCGATTTTCCTCAAACTTTCACTGATGTGTTCTACTAATGATGCTGCTTTCACTCAATCCACATTGCTCTTAGGGTTTACCTTCCCTTTAAGGTAACACTACCACCTGAATGAGTGCACATTGAATATCAGTCAGCATTTGTCAGACAGCATTCACCTACACTAACTTCACATCTTCTGTGACAGGAGATTGATAGGATAATTTGTGGCGCGTGACACAATTGACCATTTACTGCAGCCAGTGATTCATGACTTGGCTAACATATGCACAGCTTTTTTCCCCTAACTCTTTTCCATAGAAGGGTCTGCCACTCAATTTCCGTAACAACCTTGAATCAGTCAATATATTCCACTCTGCCAACAGCGGCATGCAGTGTACAGGAGTGTACAGCCTGCCGCACATATTCACTCAAGGTACAGTACACAAAATTTACCTTCAGCATCTGCACACAGGTATCCTAACACACAGGATGTATCCACGATGTCATTTACAACAACCATGGATCAAATTGACTGAAGTGCTTCTCTACAGAAACACACATTGGCCAAAATATATAAGAAATGATAAAAAATGAAATACATCACATTTACAAACTACAGCACCTGTACAAGACTAAATTCACTGAAGTTAATAAAGAGATATTTGATTGATCATGGAGCTACTCCATGATCATATTGCAAACATTTGCACCCCTGCAGGTTAACTAGGAACACGTGTGCTGAATATTTCTAATAAATGAGATAATCAGCGATTAGTTTTGATATGTTTAATCATTGCTACAAAGCAAATATCTGCCCTGCTTCTGAAAATTCATCATGTTTTGTCTTTAATACCCATATTGAAAGACTGTAAAAGACTGAACTTAATATCTTAATATCTTTGCAAGTTACTTACTTGTAAGAGAATAAGCAAGTAAAATATAAAATCTTTTTATTTCCTTCCCCTCAATTTTTTGCTAAATTGCATTTCTTTTATCTCTGGGATATATTATACATTGTGTTGGTATAGTTGTAGGTGTCAAGCTCACGATGTATTATACTAGATCATTTCAAATCAATGTACAACATGTATCTCTGGGGGGGGGGGAAATGAATATAAATTTTTTAAATGCATTCTAAAAATACACAATTTATATCATTTTCAAGGTAAATGAAAATTAGGTGAGAATGGAATTTGAGGAACATTTCAACAACACTGAGCCAAAAATTTCCAAGGATGCGGATTGCTTTTTCTCACTAAAGAGAACAAATACAACATAACAAACTACCAAGGAGAAGAAGTCATGGCTTTAACAGAATATTTCAGGCAAATATTTCCTGAAGATTGGCAAATGAAACTAACATTTTTCAAAAAAAAACATACTTGCTTTCCTTTCTGTCATGGAAAATCTCACAGCTTTAATTATGCTAACATAATCCCTACAAAATGAAACAGCCTCTCTATACTGGACATGGACTGCCAGAAGCAGTGTACAGTGTATAATGCTTGTCCGTTATCCAGTGCTACTTAGCAGTTAATTACACATCACACCTAATTATCATGAAATGGTTAGATGCACCAGACGAGATGGACCAAGATGAAGGTGATAATTAGATACCAGTAGTACATCATTGACTGCCTTTGAGAGGCGACTTTGGACTTCTCACAATTCTGACTGCCCTACTGACAGATATTTGACAGTGATGACGAATGTGACAATTTTGCCATTTAGTCCATATAATACAAACAGTAATACTTAACTAGCACAAAACCAATAATCACACAGCTGCACTAACCTTCTGTCTCAAGGTACCTTGTCAGGATTTGGAGCATACAGTATTTCTGTCAAAATCATTTCAAAATTTCAAATTCCTCTACGGGTTTGTTCAGTTCACATTTTTCATTCCATAATCACTTCTGGATGTGTGAAAGCATTCCTTTCTTTGGTTCTTTACTATTCCACACATTATGAAATCTCAAAAAAGTCATTGAGGCACTAAAAAGTTATTTTTGTATTTTAAGCTATTTGTTTTTCAGTCATACTGTTGTAATGTCAGTCTTTTCTTTGTTTTTCTCGACAATTAGAGAAATAAACTACCGGTACCATAGCATAGTTCAGAATACATTTGCTGCAGTGAGCAATTCTCCTTTATAATGATTTTCATTATATCATGAGTCATTATTGTCCCATTGGTTTACTTGTAAAACAGAGGACAACATTTCACATTTTATTGATAACCTGCGCAGCAATAAACGTGCATATATATGCTTCAGCACCAGCACAGTATTAAACATGCTCAAAAATGTTACAGGATCATCATGCAAACTGTTCACAAGATCACAGATCAGTGGAAAATCTCACAGGAAAATCATGTTAGCTGCTCCTACTTTGGAACATTCTTCTCCTACGGATTGTATAATATCAGGCATTCCACCACTGCTAAGAACTTCACTTGCTTATAATACACAGTGCTATATTTGTGGTTTGTTGTGGCACACAACTGTATACACTGGAAAAACTGGAAATTTTCATGGGCTTTTATACTCTCATTGCACTCAGTCTACATTATTCAAGATGTAATTTACATGTTTTTCATTTGCCATTTCTAGCCACTTTTTTGCCACTTTTCTTGTGGCAGTAAATACTTACAATGACAAAACAAGGTTAAAATATTTGCATTTCTTTGGCTCTCATTGCTGGCATTAGAGCATGAAATGCATGCAAATTTCCATACCCTGAAATGTTCCGGATTTACCATACTGGTATTTGTCCAGCTATTATGAAAAGTTACCCTAAAAAGAAGTGACCATATAGTCAGTGGAGGCTTTGTCACACTACTTGCACACAGAGACTATGCCCATCACTTAACTCCTAATATGTTATGGAAAATGATCTCAGTCTTTTTGCATTTTGTCCTGAAATGACCCTGGAGACCACTGAGTCACGGACTGTAAATGTTTTCCACCGAGGTCATGCCGAGGTCATAGTCAGGGTGAGGAAGCTCCTACCCCCTCCTGTTACAGAGGAGTATCCAGTCAAACAGCAGTTGAACAAGGAAGGAGAACATTCCAGGGGTGTGGGTTTGTTCCTCACAGCCTTTCCCTTCCCCCTTGCCCCCCCCCCCCCCCCCCATTCACAAACTCCAAACAGACAGTACTATTATAATATGTTTACCAGGAGCACACCTACATATATAAGTTTTACAAAAAAAGTAATTTCTCTTGGACAATGTAATTTCACCCAATATGTCTCTTGACATTTCATTCATAGTTCCAAAAACGTATGTGTATGTGCATACGCATGCATGTGTGTAGATGCATGCATGTTGTGTGTGCTTGCTTGTGTATAGAACATCTGCATATTTGTACACGACTAGACGAGTATGATATGCAAGATTATAATCATGTGTGTGTGATGTGTGTGTGTTTTTACAGGATGATGGGCGTTATCCACTCTCTGACCTCATACCCTCTCATCCTCCCTACTACAGATGATCACATTATATCACTTTAGATTAAGTTCATGTACTCACAAGAAGAAACCCTCTCCCCAGAACATGTAACATTGATTATTCTGATCTGTAAACATTTTATCTCTTTGATTTCATTCCTACCCTAGATTTCAAACATTTTCCATGCCGACTCTTTACCAACCATTTCCTTACATTATCCTTACACCTCCCATCCCACCCCTCCCCCCATTTCAGACATCTCAAAATTTGAAATCTGTTGCTATGCTGATGATTGGAAGAATGCTATGGTGAGGTTCAGGCACTATTCTCACAGTTGTTTCTACATTTGTTACGGTGTAAGGGGGTGTGTCAATGTACCCCTAAACCGGTCTCCCCTTGAGGAGCTGGCTAAAGATCCACCCCTCACCTTCTCCTGAGATGCAAAGTGGGGATCCCCCTTCTTGACAGACCAGTAGGAGTAGTCATAGGTGAAGGTCTTGACTCGCTCTCTCCCTGTCACTCTTTCTGATGATGACGGAGGTATCTGGCAACAAACAAAGAAAGAAATAAAGAAAGAAATAACAAAATGCTAGGAGAAATAGTGAGAACAGAATCTGCATCAAATTCTACTACTCGTCAATCTGTAAATTGTGAGGGCAGCCACATGGATTGAGGTCAACTCGGTCAGAGAAGGAAGAGTAGGAGGATTGGCTGGTACAAGAGGTATTCAATATCAAGAAACATATCTTAGTAAGGGATACAGTTGGTAGACGGATTGACTGACTAATGAATACTATAATGATTAATGAAAAGAAATGGAATATTGGCTAGCAAAGGGGACGCAGATATTCTATGTACACAAACTTAAAGATAATAAAAAGTTTTGGTACCTCAAAAGTTTCCCTGAATTTCCGTATTTTTCATATAACTAACACTGTGAGACTTACTCGCCCCAAAGTGCTCTCATTTCTTAGTAATCATGCAATTAACTGCGACCAGCAGCCCCATACGCATAGCGCAATGGGGCTTCGCATTGTAGCATTCAGGATCATGACAGATTTAGTATCGCGGGTAAATATCAACTTAAAATCCAAAAAATTCTTCAATTTGAACACTTACCAATTAAGTTGAAGTCTTGAAAACAGGCTTCGGGCAACGTTTGGTTCTGCCAATAGTCCCTTTCTGTTCGAATTGATGACTGAATATGACTCTGTCGAGAGGACCTTGGGAGAGCTACATACACTGATTTCTACGGCCAGCGCATACGCACACATCACATGCGAACAAATTTCAAATCCATTAATGGATGAGATGTTTGTGTGCGCATGCGCTGGCCGTCAATTCAGTGTAGCTCTCCCAAGGTCCTCTCGACCAAGTCACATTCAGTCATCAATTCGAACAGAAAGGGACTATTGGCAAAACCAAACGTTGCCCGAAGCCTGTTTTCAATACTTCAACTTAACTGGTAAGTCTTCAAATTGAAGAAATTTTTGGATTTTAAGTTGATATTTACCCGCGATACTAAATCTGTCATGATCCTGTAAGCTACAATGCGAAGCCCCATTTAGCTATGCGTATGGGGCTGCTGGTCGCAGTTAGCTACTCAGTATGCGTATGGGGCTGCACGCTGCTGGTCGCAGTTATCATGCAATAATGGTTTCGTACAATATGTGTACTACCTGGCCGCCGTACGGCGACGGCTCTGGTACGAAACCATTATTACATGATTACTAAGACATGAGAGCACTTTGGGGCGAGGAAGTCTCACAGTCTTAGTTATATGAAAGGTACTTTAACCTGAAACACAAACTAAGACAAGGAAATTCAGGAAAACTTTTGAGGTAATACCAAAACTTTATATTATCTTTAACTGAAGGGATGTAGAAAGAAAATAAAATGCCATATGACAAGAGAAGCATATGTATATGATTGTCATGACTCTTAAAGGTACTGTTTACCATTGAAAGCAGTGATTAAAAAAAAAACAGTTATCACATTTGATGCATATATCGTCGCCGGTCACACGAACCGACGAATCCCTCAGGTTTGCGTAGGAATGACAATTCGAGAAAAACGCGTTTGAAGTTAGCCCATTTTTGACTTATGGTTGCTACACTTTCATGTCTATAATTTCCAATTATTTTTGTAGTACACCAGACTTCAATTCTTGCTCTAACTTGTGAAGTTTTTATCGAATTGTATTGTTAACAAATAAGCGGGAAATCGTCGAAGAGCTGCATGCATATATTTTCGGTCTGCAAAGAACGTTGTCATTTTCCATGTGTGTCCATATGTACATGTACATTGAGCGTTGTTATTGTCAACACATGTATTACATAGTACGCGCACTATGCGCGCGGTCAATGAACTGTTGAATCTCAAAAACAACACGCAAGTCAATGCGCACTGATTCGTCGGTTCGGTGCACGCGGTCACCGAACCGTCGAATCGCCTGATTGTTTAACACACGTGTCTATGGGGAAAACAAATAATTTTCACAAATGGAATTACATACTTCTACAAAAGTGATAACTACGTAAAAAATACACCGAATTACACACTGAGAATTTCAGAATATGTAGTATGGAATGTCTACTATCGAAATGATTGAAAATCTCAAAATCGAAAATTTGACTCAAAATCGAGTGATTCGTCGGTTCGTGTGACCGGCGACGATATATAGGCCTATGTGTAGGTCAGTTGTATCACATAACATCCTACCATGTAAACATTTTGCAATAAAGCCTGAAATGTATGGAGATATCATTATTTTTCTCACTAAACCATAACTGTAGACAATTTGTTCTAGAAACAATGTTATCATAACTATTGTTCACATTTTGTATGGTTTAACATAACATTGATTATACTGATTAGAATGTTTATATTGGTTGTTTCTATCCCTAAACTCACATTTAGAACTATTTTGAAGCACTAAAGCTGGGTTTTTGTTTCATCAGTAAATGGTAAATGGAATTCCTGCAACAACACAAAAGTGATACTACAACATAAACTCTGACAATATGAAATGATTGTGTCATTTTTAATTAGCCAATGAAAATCATGACATCTCCTTGGTAAAATTAAGTGCATTTCTGACTGCCAATTTGTCCAATTACCGCACTGACTTCAGGTAAAGTCTTGTAACTTCTTGCCTTGTATTTCAACCCAGTAGTAGGAGCTAAATAAATACTATGGTAAACCCAGATCCCCAAATTGATGTCGGCATGTCAACAGCTGAATTGACTAGTGCTTGTTGACAACACACACATTCTTGTCTGCCCTGGTTGGACTTTGACCCTTGGGTACCTGGGATGCAATAGCCCCTCCCCCTCTAATAGCCCCCCCCCCCCCCCCAACAACAATCCCCTGTCTACTCCCCCTATTCATAGGAACGTACATATACAGTGCATTTACTATGGTATTTAGTATACTACACCTGTACATTGTAGGGTATACCAGATTGACACCATCTGCAGTATTTATCAGGAAACATTTCCAGGGAATAATTTTCCTTCTTAAAATTGAATAGCACTTTTAGTCGATGGACATACATTTCGAACAAAATACAGTTAAACTTGCATAAGTCGATCTTCTCGGGACTGAGCAAAACACATCGACTTAGGCGATTTTCGACTTGTGCGTAAGTCGAAAAAAATCGACTTACAGTTTCACCATAGGTACATACATGTATGTTTAATGTACATGCATGTTGTCTACTCTGGAGCCGAGAGCTGGAGCGGTGTGCCGCAGCACGGGTCGCCCAGCAGGGACGCGGCTAACTTTGCATGGACAGTGCATTAGTATTGGCACAGGTCCGATTACTTTACACCCTTATTAAACCTTGGGGAAGTGAATATGAATGATATTTGAGCAGTGATTGATTCCAGTTTACCATACCGTGGCTTGAAATGCGTGTAGAGATGCAATTCTGATTTATCTGTGCCCGTAACTTTCCCCCTACTTTCCGCTTTGAAAACCCAGCAGCTTCATCCATTATACCACTCCACTGCACAGCGCTGCAAATGCCAAGCTACATGACTGTACACTGCAAGCTCAATACTGTACATGTAAATGAACGCATGTGTACTGTACGAACGCTGTACGTATGTACGTACGTAGCGCGACAGCTGACAGGGCTGTACCAGCGGACCTCCAAATACGAAGAGAGTTAAACGATTCCATGCGATCGCTTTGAATTTTGATTTTAGATCATTTTTTTTTTGTCACCTCAAACTCATCTGACAAACAAAATAATGATGAGTAATAAATAATGAATAATAAATGACAGTGATTTATTACACAATAAAATCTTATTCGACTTAGGCACAGTGAATTCAGTGGTTTTTCGGGACTTTTTAAAATCATCGACTTACGCGATTATTCGACATATGCGACGTCGACTTAGGCGAGTTTAACTGTAGTGTACAAGTCTATGTAATGAAATTGCTATGCAAATAACATTTTGTATAGCAATCGTACAAAAAATGCATAGCAAATTGCTATGAAATACCAGGAAAATTATTCTCTGATTTCCATAGCAGTTTGACTCTAAGAAGGGGAGGATTGTCAATCAACGCTACAGGTAAAATCCCTCTCAGAATGGAGTAGATTGATATAAAATACAAATGTCATTTCCAAATTTCATACAATGAGGTCATCACCAAATAGAGGGGAAAAAAAATCAATGACACTGTACATCAGTCTCGTACCACATTTCAAGCAAGTCTACATTGTAATTTTTCATGAATTACACAGGACTTTCTGACAATTTCGCAAGTGTTTAAGAGTGCAATCATGTAAATACTCTAACATACCACCTATGTTGTTAAATTTGTGAATAGCATTTGACTCACAAAATCTGCATAAAATGAAAAAAATGAAAAAAATGTGACAAATGCAGTCCCACACTCATTACACATAACAAGAAATATTATAGAAGATAGTTTTTGAATTATCACAGCAGCTTTAATCTCAACAAATCTCAAGTTCATACAACTGGATATTTTACAAATGTATCTGTTTTTGCATTTAAACTCTTTACATATACAGTTCGACCTCGATTATCCGGCCTCCTTTTAACCATCTGACTATGTTACAGTTCAACCTCGATTATCCAGCCATGTCGGGACCGGCGTTCATCCGGATAAGCGAACTGGCCGGATATGGGAGACACAATGTTAATGTACATAGCTGCCGTCCAAGCTGCCGTCCTAGTGCACTGGCAGCTAGGCAGGTAGCGTACCCCACAACAGTGGTGTAATCTATGCTAGCCTGCACAAAATTGTAGTCCCTTACTTTTACAATGATAATGTGGTGTGAATTTATGTTAGTTCTGTCAGGAATATTGTAGGTAAATCGTGTGAGTTTTGTAGAAATTTTAATTGAGTTTAAAGTCACTGTTATTTCTCAACTTTTGGATGAAAAAAAAAAGTCCTTCACTGCGTGAACGCGTCCGGATAATAGAGATTTCCGGATAAAAGGAGGCCGGATAATCGAGGTCGAACTGTATCTCAAAAAAAAAACTAGAAATGCCATAGCGACTGATGCCTCCGCCATAATGCATGATTCTCCCAATAGGCGTATAGTACAATGTCTTCACAATGTGTGAGTCATGACAGTTTCACATAACTGGCAAAATATTGAAATGACAGGTTTGTCAGAAATGTCTTGAACTGGGTTTGCTATAATTTTCTAAGAGTGCAGGTACACATATTTGGGGAATTTCGGGGGAATTTTTGGGGAGTTTATGCATTGAGTAATTTCCAAGGTACGAAGAAAGAGTGTGATGACGGTACAAAACAGATTTTTTTTTTTTTTTTTTTTGGGGGGGGGCATTGAAACCTGGTCTTTGACCCTTAACCTTTGACCTTCTGGCTGGAAATTTCCCGGAGAATCTCCATTAGGTAATGCATGAAACTAATAATGCAAGCATTGCATATACTAGTACATGAGGGAAATAGTAAAATTTTGAGGAGTTGACCTTGACCTTTGACCCCTGACTATTGACCCATGACCCCTAAATTCCCTAGATAATCCCTGCCAGACAGTACATACATATGTACCAAGTTCCATGAACATACATCGAACCATTTGCAAGAAAAGTAATATTGCAACATTTTCACCTAACCTTTGACCTTTGACCTTATGACATGAAACTCTCTCTGGAGAATCTTTACGCAGTAGTACATGTCCACACCAAGTTTCAAGAAAATACCTTCTGGCATTGCATAGATATGGGTGAAATTGCAACATTTGTAGCATTTGACCTTGACCTTTTGACCTTTGACCTCTTGCCAATGTCACTAAAATCTACTCAATTGTCCCATCATACATCATCCTTGGACCAAGTTTGGTGAAAACTGCTTCATCCAGTTTTGAGTTATCACGTAAACAGATAAATTTTAGGATTTGACCTTGATCTTTGACCTTTGACCTCTGTCCGATTTCACTGAAAAACTAATCAATTAATTATCCCATCATACATCATCCCCCAACAAAGTTTGGTGAAATTTGCTCCATCCAGTCTTGAGTTATCGTGTAAACGGATACAATTTCATGATTTGACCTTGACCTTTGACCTTTGACCTTTAGCCGATTTCACCCAATATCTAATCAAATAATTGCCCCATCATACTTCATACTTGGACCAAGTTTGGTAAAATTCCAGTAAATATTACTCGAGTTATCGCGTAAACGAAAGCGGACAGACGGACGGACGGACAACCCGAAAACATAATGCCTCCGGCACCACTTCGTGGCGGAGGCATAAAAAAGACTTACACGTAGCTATCACTGATATTTACTCTGCCATTACAATTATAAACTAGAAATGTCGCTACGGCGACTGATGCCTCCGCCATAATGCATGATTCTCCCAATAGGTGTATAGTACAATGTCTTCACAATGTGTGATGACAGTTTCACATTACTGGCAAAATATCAAAATAACAGGTTTGTCAGAAATATCTTGAATGTTCACTTTCCACGAACTGGGTTTGCTATAATTGTCTATTAAAGAGTGCAGGTACACATATTTGGGGAATTGAAAATTTTTACTTGACTTCTGACCGACCTTATTAGAAGTTTATGCATTGAGTATAATTTTCAAGGCATGAAGAAAGAGTGTAATTACAGTACAAAATATATCTTTTTTTTTTTATTCAAACCTAACCTTTGACCCTTAACCTTTGACCCTTAACCTTTGACCTTTGACCTTCTGGCTGGAAATTTCCAAGAGAATCTCCATTAAGTAATACATATGTACATATATTAAATTTTAAAACTAATAATGCAATCATTGCATATACTATGAGGGAAATAGTAACATTTTGAGGAGTTGACCTTGACCTTTGACCCCCTGACTATTGACCCATGACCCCTAAATTCCCTAGATAATCCCTGCCAGTCAGTACATGCATATGTACTAAGTTCCATGAAGATATATTGAACCATTTGCGAGAAAAGTGATATTGCAACATTTTCACCTAACCTTTGACCTTTTGACCTTTGACCTTATGACATGAAACTCTCTCTGGAGAATCTTTATGCAGCAGTACATGTCTACACCAAGTTTCAAGAAAATAACTGCGGGCATTGCATAGATATGGGGGAAATAGCAACATTTTTAGTATTTGACCTTGACCTTTTGACCTTTGACCTCTTGTCAATGTCACTAAACTCTACTCAACTAATTGTCCCATCATACATCATCCTTGGACCAAGTTTGGTGAAAACTGCTTCATCCAGTTTTGAGTTATCACGTAAACAGATAAATTTTAGGATTTGACCTTTATCTTTGACCTTTGACCTCTGTCCGATTTCACTGAAAAACTAATCAAGTAATTGTCCCATCATACATCATCCTCCAACAAATTTTGGTGAAATTTGCTCCATACAGTCTTGAGTTATCACGTAAACGGATAAATTTCATGATTTGACCTTGACCTTTGACCTTTGACCTTTAGCCGATTTCACCCAAAATCTAATCAAATCATTGCCCCATCATACTTCATACTTGGACCAAGTTTGGTAAAATTCCAGTGAATATTACTCAAGTTATCGCGTAAACGAAAGCGGACGGACGGACGGACAACCCGAAAACATAATGCCTCCGGCACCACTTCGTGGCGGAGGCATAACAAACAAATCATGGTCGGCCTTGGTACATTAGCTGTATCTCTCCTGATGTCAATAACAACTGCATGAAATGTTCCTTCAGACAAAACACATTCTGAAACACAACATTGATTCATACCAGTCACATTCATATGTATATGCATGTCTCTTTTTTTTTTCCATTTAATGACAAAAACAGCCTGCAGAAGAGACAAATATAGACACACGATTAACATGAAATGACAAAAGTATGTGGAAATAGGTTCATTTATTTTTGGAAGAGGCAGCTGGGATGGAATGGGGGGGGGGGTAGGAGGAGATAAAGAGAGACGGGAAGGAAGGATGTCTTGTGGTATCAAATTTTTGCAGAGAGACACCACAACCAGGAAGTAATTCGATGTACTTCAAAGCCGCCATTGATTCCCGGCTGAGAAGTGGAAATCCAAGTTATCAGCGTTTAAGCGAGTTTTACACAGATCCATGCAGACACACTATCCCTCACACGAAGGCAGACTCGGCTTAAATACACAAGAGTTCCTCACTGCCACTGGAATGAAGCAAAGGCAAAAAAAAAAAAAAAAAAAAATGAGGAAAGGGTTAACGAGAGCTCATTTCAAAAATCTCGTTGGATATTTGTGTGATCTTGCTGTCTGCTGCCTGGCTTTGATAAGTGAAACTCAGAGCTTTGCTTCCTGCTCCTAATCTGCATATGTTTGACACAGACATCAAAATGGAAAGAAAAAAAGAAACAGCCCAAGTGACCGTCAAAAGAAAAAAGGGTTGGAACTCCAAGCAGGAGATACAACATACGGGCACTGCTCAACAAATGTGCACACAAATCCAGCCTTCGTGTCAAGCTGATTAGAATGAAACTAGGGCTACACTCACATGAAACCAAACACATTGCTGCTAACAAGTGTCAATATGTATTTAGCATCGAACAGAAATCCGAGCCTTAATACTGCACAATGCACAGACAGTCTAGAACCTCCTATTGAATCTCTGTACAAAGAGCCGATTGTAAACTCATGACAGACTTATTATCAAACAAGCTTCACTGAACTGAGCAGGGTTTGGGTTGGAATAGTATCCTATAAAAACACATGTCAATGATGCTATGATGGAGTACATCTTTATTCCATTTCAAAGAGAATTTTATTGGCATGTTTTGGAGACACAAATGAGTCATCACTGGCATCAGACATCTTGATCACCTTCATTCATCTCACCACCTATTTTACAAATTTAAAAAAATGAGCTTTTTTGGGGGGGGGGGGGGGGAGGGGAGTTGTGAGTTGAGTAAAGGATGTGACTATACTTTCAAGAAATGATAATTCTCCCACACAAAGCATTCCAAAGCAATAAATTCAGAGTGCACTTCTCGGCTCATAGCACTAACCTCTGCAAACCTTCACATTGCCGAGACTCAAAATTCATGTATGGATTTAACAATGGCAATGGATATGTATGTTTTATGCATGTGCCACCAATGTACTATGTGTATAATTCCATCAGCTCTTGCTACGAATGTCCATGGCAGCATGTGTAATTAATCAATATGGGTTTGTTACAAAAACTTTGCATCTCTGTTCAACAGGATTTAATTGGGCAGAATACAAAAATGTAGGACTGCTTTAATTTCATGAGACTGTGTATTTTCAATAGATTTTAGACATTGCAGTTGAAACAAAGCAAAAAACCTTGACTTCTTTTTACCTCATCTTAAATTCTGTTATAAAGATTGAAGATGAAATTGGAAACAAAGAAAAGAAAAGGCAGAATTTTTCACTATATTTCCAAGGGAGGGTTATGTGTGCTGAATGTCTATCTTGAAATCAACAACCTGTAATGTATGAAATGTGTAAAGATACTGGTTCACATATAGTATACTGACCTTTACCCTTGATTCCTTCAAGCATGCACAAGTTGATCCTCTTATTAAGAAACCAGGTTTAGATTCAGAAGTATTGGGAAATTACAGACCAATAGCAAAGCTTAAATTTGTTGCAAAGTTGGTAGAGCGAGCATGTGCTAATCAGATACATGCATATCTGGAATCAAATGAAATGTATGGAAGAGCACAATCAGCATACAGGAGAAATCACAGTGTTGAGACAGCTATGATACGTGTTTTTAATGACCTACTTCTTGCCGCAGACAGGGGCCAGGAGACCAGAGCTACCAAGTCTCACGCATTCTGCGTGAGACTCCAGCATTTAGGGGCCATCTCACGATCTCATGCATGGCACCCATATTTCTCACGCATCGGGCGAAGTCTGCAACTTGGGCCTATGATCAATGAGCATAGCTCAAAAGATTAAAGGGATAGTTGCAATTGAAGGTATATTTTCCTTTTGTCTTTCAAAATAAGTAAAAAATAGTCACTTAAGTATGTACAGGACCTGATCGCACCATAAAGAGCTAAAAATTGAAAAAGCTCCCTACCATGGGAGGCCACAGGGGGGAAAAACCCCTTCCACACCCTCGCTCGCGCGCTCATTCGTGTGCCGAGAATGATGCCGAGTCAGGAAAATCTCACTCATAAAAATTTTTTTAACTTGGCATCCCTGGGAGACACTGTTGGTAATGCTAGACTACTCGTCTGCATTTGACACTATTGACCATAACATCATGCTCCGCCGTCTGTCATCGACTTATGGAATTGTTGGTAGTAATGGTACTGCATTTGATTGGTTTCAGTCTTATTTTAGCAACCGAACACAGAGTGTCTCAATCAATGGTATTGCATCTGCCCCTTATGTTCTCAAACAAGGGGTTCCTCAGGGTTCTGTCTTAGGACCACTGTGTTTCATAATGTACACAGCTCCCTTAGAGGATGTAATTGACAAGTGTGGCATAAGTAAAATTACATATGCTGATGATACTCAGATTTATCTTTCATTGCCAAAAAGCACTAATTCTGATGTAGCAGTTGGTCAGATTGAATCATGCTTAGGCAAAATTCAAGATTGGTCTTTGCAAACTGGTTTGAAATTGAATCTTGAGAAAACTGAAGTTGTGCATGTAAGATCTCGTAACAAGTCCTCAACAACTTTGTCCATCAATGTTTGCGATACTCCTGTGCTGCCAATTTCTAAGGCACCTGACCTTGGTGTCATTATCCAAGATGATCTTAGTACGAAAACTCACATCAATAACATATGCAAATCTGCAGCCATAGGTCTACACAGGATTGGAAAATTGAGACACTTTCTCGATAAAGCAACTACAGAAAAACTGGTTCATGCATTTATTTTTAGTCATTTGGATAATAATAATGGTTTGCTCATTGGAGTTCCAGACTCTCACCTGAAAGGACTCCAACGGATACAAAATTCAGCCGCAAGGCTTGTGACAAGCAAAAGGAAATTTGATCATATAACTCCCATTCTTCGTAGTCTTCATTGGTTGCCCATAAGAGCTCGTATCAGGTTTAAGATTTTGACCCTTGCATTCAAATGTTTTCATGGAAATGCCCCTGCATATCTCAGTGAACTCATCAAGCCATATCATCCTGGTCGTAATCTGCGCTCAAAATCCAAAAATCTCCTCTCTTAAATAAGTGTCAAATCTAAGACATATGGTGATAGGTCTTTTGGAAAAATGGCACCCTCAT
This sequence comes from Diadema setosum, assembly GCA_033980235.1. Taxonomy (NCBI): domain Eukaryota; kingdom Metazoa; phylum Echinodermata; class Echinoidea; order Diadematoida; family Diadematidae; genus Diadema; species Diadema setosum. The sequence goes on from CM067059.1 coordinate 20,529,359, forward strand.
TATGGAATAATCTCCCTCTCAGTGTTAGATGCATTACAGATTTTGATAAATTCAAATCTGTGTTAAAAACTCACCTTTTTGACAATTGTTGATTACATGTTTGAATTAGAGAAATATGTGATAGATTTGGTTTCATTATTTTGTACACGCATAGAGACTATTTGTATGGTATTATGCGTTTCTAAGAACTGACTATTATTATTATTATTATTAAAGGCAAAAATTATATTTTGATGTTTTGCCTCTTTAAAAGCAGGCCAGTTTATCCAAACACCAACAACCCATACAAAGCACAATATTTTTGTTTCTCTGGCCATGAAGTTTGAAACGAGGGCGGTTGGTTTGAGCAGGGAGGTGGGAAGAGAACAGCCAGAGCCTTACGCAGACAAGTTTATATATTCCATAGTGCTCAGTGAGGCATTCACCTTGTACTGGTAAGGTTTGTAAAACCAAGGATGGTAACAGTGGATTTGACCTCACTAGAGGACAAGGCTATGATATGAGTATCCATCCAAAAGGGTTCTCCATTGTACAGTGGGTAGACTATTAACACTCGACTGTGTGTTGCTGTTGATCATCTGTAATGGGCAGTACACTGATGACTTTGCATCTCCGAGAATCAGTCTACACTGTAATTCTGAACAGACTGCAATTCTCTTCTGCCTGTCAGTAAATGCGAGTATAGCACAAGGCAATATTCCAATGTGATACACGTACAGCAATAGATAACTGATACATGTATGCGTAGAAGACAATCAACCTCTTTCACTTGCTTCATTCACTTTTTTTTTTTGATACTGAGGAGCGTATACATGATTCCACTCTTAGAGATAATCTAATGATACTCATCATTTACCATCATTATCTGACAAAAAAGGTGTCTGTCACAAATCAAAATATACAAATCTGCAGTACTAGTATAGAAATGAACTCTAAGTTATCTCAGTCTTCATTTCTTTCAACGAGCTTGATATGTTCTAAATTTGAAAATTCAAGCATTTCTTTGAAAACTACTTGGTATTCTTAGCAGAAATATCATTTAAGTCAAGTCTCTGTTATCCAGCCATCAGTTATGAATCTAAATCTCTCTATTTTCAGTATGGCACTTCCTTAACATAACAAAGCAATGATTCTCATGCAAATACAGGGAAATAAGAAAGTTGGGAGATATGTACATGTAAATGTCAATCACCATGTTACAATGTAGGCGTACGTTTATACCAACTGAAATGATGTTGCTAGAAAGAACAAAGACCAAAAGGAGAGCCAGTGTACAATGTATTTCGGCTCATATTCCATTCCACATTATATGAATTATGAAACATGCAAATATCATGTAAATCATTGTACAGTGAATAGTTAAAGATTTACAGTGTCCCAACGACAGTACTAATAGTGTATTTCCCCAACACAACTTGCTCAAAAGCGTTGTGGTTCAGTTTATCTTGCTTATCCAGCAAGTACAATATGTACTTATCCGGATGGGCACCAGTCATGACATGACAGGATAACTGAGGGTGGACTGCACTGTACATGCACCAGAAAAATCAGTTTATTTTTTCTCTTTTTCCATGTGTGGAAATGACAAAAAACGATTCAGTCAATACTCCCAGTACTACCGCCAACCTGTCTGTACACAATGCCCACGGCATATTTTGAGGTGGCAGTACTGAAAGGGTTAATGGTTATGCGAAGCATATTTACTATGCTGCACTTTGTAAATTCACTTACTTTAGACAGACAGTAGGCAGGGCTCGACACTAACGGTGGCCCAGTGGCCCGGGGCCACCAAAAACACACGTCGGGCCACCAAAATTTCAGAAATGAAGATATTGGTGGCCCCATCGGGCCACCAAAAAAAGTTGGATGTTTGCCTTTACTTTTGGAAATGAACAGCGGTAACAATCGGCTCCGTAAGATGCTAAAATAAATGTCAAATGTTTGCTTTTAAGTTTGGAAATGAATAACGGTAATATTTGACTCCATATGATACTAAAATAAACGTCGGATGTTTGCTTATACTTTTGGAAATGAATAACGGTAAGATTCAGCTCCGTACAGTGCTAAAATTAATGTCAGATGTTTGATTTTGCATTCGGAAATGAATAAGGATAACATTCGGCTCCGGAAGATGCTGAAATGTTGAATGTTTGCTTCGACATTCGGAAATCAGAAATGAATAACGGAAACTTTCGGCTCTTTACAATGCTAAAACAAATGTCGGATGTTTACAAATGTCTGCAAAATATGCTCATTTCAAACGTAAGTTTTGACCACCTAAATAGGCATCAACTTTTATAATAATCTATAAGCCTATTTGCAAAATCTTAGAACTCAGAATAACGGTATATGATGATGGGTTTTTCTATTCATTTATTTTAGACATGGGTACCTGTATCACTTCAGTAATACTTAATATTTATTTTTCTATGTTAAGTAGGACCAATTTAGTTTTTCTTATACATGTATGTTTTTCTTGATTTTGGGGGGCCACCAGATTTTACTTTTGGGCCACCAAAAAATAAAAATCAATGATTTTGGTGGCCCGATCGGGCCACCAAAAATAAAAGTTAGTGTGGAGCCCTGCAGTAGGTACATGTATGCCAAGCAGTGGTAATAAACCATTCATAGTGATTTCTTGGCTTTGACTGGCCATGGAGTACAGTGTAGTGTTGCCATGGTAGTTACCACTGATTGCAGAGTTACCAAAGTTTTATACCATGGGCCCAGATTTGATATCAGTTCCTGTAATTTCTAAAACTTTGATCTTCAGCCAACCAACTTTTCACAATGCCTTTAGGTCAGGTTGATGTAAATTTCAATCATTTTGCTAAGTTGGACAACTCGGTATCTGAGAGCAAGTTGAGCACTTCTTGTTCTTCTTCTTCTGTACAAGTGCATCCTTCATAGTTGAAGATCAGCGCACTGCAGACTTCATAATCCTATTTAAAATAACTGCAAGTGGTAAATACCTAACATCACCATGGTAACCACATGCTCAAGGGGAGTTTCTCCAAGACATAAATACACTTTTTATGCAGAAAGCTTGGGAAAATGCTCAGGAAAAGTTTGAGGAAGCTTTCAAGTTTGAATTTTCTCCTGAAATTTTGCACTTATGCCTCTTCATTTGCACGGATGTCTTTGTATTGGATTTATAATCAACATGAAGGAGTGTTCCCCTTTTAATCCCTCATCCCCTCTAATCCTCTGCTGTACTTTACCGAGGACAGATTTGCTGGCAAACAATGGGACTGACCAAAGCTTGGGGTCAAGCCAGAACCAGGAACCATGTGGGGAAATGGCAAGATGAACCCAACAGACTGTCTATCACAGGTCCATCACAGGTGGCCCATAATAGGCCTCTCAACTGGACAGAGTAACTACTCAATTCCTTGATAAGGAACTACAGTACCAGTCACTTTTTTCAGCATCATATGCCATGATTGACAAGAATTGAGGATACAAACAACTGTTTCAAGGGACTGTACAGTACTGATCGAGGTGGGAAGTCATGCTTTGAACATTCCTAAGTGAGATAATGAGAAACCTCTTATGAAATATGAGAGAGCATGTAATTTTAAGAAGGATTCAACATTTGACGAAAATTGGTTCTCAAATGGCTGAGATATCCAAAAAAGTGATAATAATAAAAGGCGACAGGCCACACTTTTATTAGGATCTCTTTGTTTCACCTTGTTTTTGGATATCTCGGCCATTTCAAAACCGATTTTCATCAAATAAACTTTTGATACCCCTTAGAATTGCATGCTGTCTGACATCTCGTAGAGTGGTTTCTGAATATCTCACAAAACGTTAAAAGCTAAATCCTTACCTCACCCAGAACTGTACACACCCTTTAAATTGTCATTAGCTTTCTGCAACCCTTCTCTTTATCTTTTTATTTTCTTAAAATTTTTTTATCTTTTTTTTTTTTTTGCTGAAAGTTATAGTGGTTGGCAGAGATTCATATAATCTTGGGTTCTCAGGAGCCATCTCTGGAAACAAGACTCATCAAAGTCATTATAGGGCTGCATGCACTAGACAGCCAGCATGTGTTGTACATTTGTACATGTATGTGACTGTGATAGTGACCTTTTCCTCATCATATATATTTTTCAATGAGAAAAAACCAAATTCTGGTTTGGGGAAATTAGAGTGCAAAAAGTACTGACTTTTAATTGTCAACATGAGCAAGCACACAATTAAAAAAAAAAGAAAAGAAACATATTCGTGAGTGTTTTCGAAGTGAAATTCATTTCAACTGAGGAAGTACAGCAGATTTACAGAGAAAGTCATTTGTCGTAATTGCAGAGTTCTAAGTGAAAGTAACATCTCTGATAAAATATGGGCAACAGCACATAAATGAAATGATTTTGACCATTTACATGCCAGCCTGTCAGATCCTAAATTGTTTTACATGTACACAACAAGTACATGTAAGAACCATCTTCTTTACTTTTTTTTATCTACAAATGTATGTTATCTTTCTGTTACAAAGTACAGCTGTATGTATATTTGTGTAAACTAGAAAAAAAGTCTTTAGTGATATATATACAAATGTCATTTTACACATTTCATGCATACATCTGACACATGTGCATGCTGAATGTGTATATTGAAAGCAACGCTTTCCTTTGCATGGTTTTCATTTGAATTCTTGCAACGCAACATCTGTTGAACAGACAGCAGAGTACACCATAATGATCAATATAATTCCTCCTATACTGCACACTGATCTCTCTTTAGGTCAGGAAATAAATGACAGTTTACAGGATTCCTCATGGTATACATCAGACCAGAGAGAGGGGCATTTCTCGCCATGGTGCCCTTTCAGTACACAACAAAACATAATTTTGCAAGTTTACTGAATGAGTCATGATCCATTTTTGTTTGTGTGTTTGTTTCTGCCTTTTTTATGCAGTGTTGAAAATTTACCTTACCTTCTCCTTGCTATGAGTAGAAGCTCCTTAAATGACGTTTTGAAATATGAAATTTAACATTTAACCCTTGCTTATCATGAATTCCATGTGGTATTCAAACAAAAAAGACACACACTCTCACCTATTACTCTAATTTAGCAAATATCCAGTTTCTGGTTTACAATATCCTGTCAATTGTTGGCCTGTGTTAACATATAAAATAGAGATATCTATCTGAATTCTACCACTCTTTGTGCAAGTGTCACATCACTCAAATTCATAGATCTATAGTGATGATCAAGTACAAAACAAGTTCAATCACAGCAGGCATCTGACAGAATGTAACACACGGATTATGACTGTCTCGCAGCAGAAGAAATATCAGCAAACACACCACTATATTTATCTTTCATATTTGGGAAAATGTAATTTTTATATCCTAATTTTACCATATAATGGCTTCTTGTCGTTATCCTCTGAATCAAATTTCAGGTTACAAGAATAAAAACATGCAGATCACTGTAGGATACCCAGCTTGACCTCAGTTCGTGGCCGGTTTAAACTGGTAAAGTTATTACTATCCTACTACCCCTGGGTCTCAACAAAGGAGATTCTCTGTTGGCAGGGTTCTCTAGCATATACCGCCAACGAAAAAGCCAGGACAGACAGCTAAGTTTGCCAAATGTTCATCTGATTTCAAGAATGGAAACACTGTATGTGAGCAAGCCCCTCTTTGTCGTCATCCTTCTCTCTCACACCATCTCTCCACCCCTTCAGCTATCTTTTCTAATTCTCTCCCTTTTCCCTCCCCTTTGTATTTGTAACAGCATGTATTACATGCACTGTGAAACCATGAAACATTTGCAATGTTATTCTTACTCTTGTCTCCTTTCTCCCAATCATCATCAAATCTGACTTACGTGAAAAAAATAATTGATAATACAAATGCTGTGGTTGATGGATTTTCCGAACATTGCTTAAATTGTAATTAGAGAGGGTATGTGGTTTAACCAAATCAAATAGCAGCTCTGATCAAATACTTTTAAACTGGCAAAACCATAACTCTGAATAACAGAAATACATGGTTTTGTCATATCATTTTAGCCAAAATCAGAAATTGCTACAATTTACATTCTTATATGTATTGCAATGCCAAATCAATTTGAAGGCTTAAATTTTGACAGATGAGAATTCTCACATAGATGTACTAGAGTAACTGCGCAGTAAGCGGCCGGGCAGCCATTCGCGGCAGGTACAACATACACGGTAATATACCGCTAAACACAGCACTGCACTGTTACATGCACACTACACATATACTAACACACTAGCAATCAACAAAAACCAACCGATAAAATGGGCACAATCTCTGACGAAAGTGAAATTTTCTCACCGAAATGACAACATATCGCATCCAAAATGAAATTTTCGGTACTTCTTAACATAACAGTTAAGAAACAATGGTCCAAGAAACTGGATTTTTTTGTCGTTTTCTCGATGTTCATGGATTTTGAAAACACATCGTCACGTAAAATAGAACTTTCGCGAGCCGATGTGGGCCGCCATTTTTTTCGGAAAGTGGATGTTACCATCGAAAAAAAACGGGAAAAACACGAGAAAGACATCAACAACACCGCCAGAATTGCGATCTTGTTTGCGGCCAATGCATGTGCGCTCGCTATTTTCACGTGCTTTCGCAATGGGAATTGGCGCTCACGCAATGTTCGCGAGACATGTGAAGGAGTTTCAGCTAAAGATCGCGGAGCACGCGCGTATTGCATAGGGATTGTACATCGTGCCGCAAGCAGAAATACTACGTCGCATATCGCCCTTATCGGCGAAAATTGTGCCGGGTTTTGCCCTGGTAAATCATGAAAACTGCGTTGGTCAATGGTTAATTTCTTTTACGAAAACAATTGCGTTAATGAATAATCTTGTCTATGATATATTAAATGGTTGAAAATAATTTGCCTGATTTGTTTACAAGTTGGAAAAACCCTTAACAATGCTTAAACTGCCGCAAACGGGATATTTTACTCTAGTAGGGAAATAAAATACCCGAAATTGGCCAATAATTTATACACATGCTTCTGTGAAATCACAGCTCTACTGTGCTAGACACATTCCTGCCCACTGAATTCAGCTGAGTTGTGAAAGCTGCTTCTGTCCCATATAAATGTACTGAGAACATGTTGAATTTCATACTATATACCTCCCCAAACAGACCTTTAAGAATTATAGATTTGCTCAACATAGAGGAAAAATAAGCCTCCCTATTATTTTTGTTTTTACCTTCTGCACAAATTCTTTAGATCTTTCCTGATAATATGAAGAACAAATTCTTCCACCTCATCTGCTTCACAGGAATACATACAGAGGTACTGTCAACACAACCTGTATTAATAACTGATTTCAGAATTATTTCTCATTCAAAGTGAGAGGAAATTGGTAAGGCCTATCATTGTGATCAAGCACCAACTTAATCAGCTTCAAGGACAATTCATTCATTCTACAGAATATATATGCAGTCCAAGTTAAACACTGATATGTCTTGGCAATATCATATCTACAGCTAAAGCAAAAAAAAAAAAAAAAAAAAAGAAGGAATGTGTCACACCGTCACCACGACAACACAAGGGGTACTGCTGTGAGGCACAATTTAATATGTAATGACAATATCAGCAGGCTTGTTAAAGTGCATGTGATACACATATATGATGTATGAAGGCAGGGTTTCCTTCATTGGAAGAGATTTTAGTTTAATAATGAAGATTGAGAGATTTCTCTTTCAACCATACTTACATGTAAACATATCAAAAATATAAAAATGAAATAAAATAATCTTTCTCTACCTTATGATTGAATGCTTACTATTCCCTTTACATTATTTTCAGCAATATTATCAACCGTTTTCTTTGTGCCTATGTGGGTGTGTATGTTGACAGAACCTGCTATGCATGATCACCCACCTATGGATGCGACCAGATTGATAATAATGTTTGCTGCTCTGTAACTGCAGCTTGGCTGTAGTTCATTCTCTGTTACGATATTACATTATTACAAGTAGATAAAATTACAGGATTCTTCTTTAAAGCATCCATACTCAAATAAAAAATCTGTAATTTTCATCTATAGGATGAAAAATTATACCACCAGGTTCCTACTTTTGAAGCTTTTGTGTTCTTATTTCATTTTATAGTTCAATGGGCAATTTTGGTTTCTTTCTCTATGATTTTAATTGTCATTTATTCTTACATCTTACATTCTTGAATCAGTCAATGATAAATATAACAGACACAAAAAGTATCTTCAATGGAAAGTTAACACACCAAAAAAAAAAAAAAAAAAAAAAGACAAATGGATTATCAAAGTATCTTCTGTAAGGCACTTTGATATATCAATACTTAATTTTGCATTGACCAAGCTTTAATTGCAACCTGACTGTACAACATCACACTCTTCAGCACCGATCCTTGAAATAAATCGATTTCAAGATGCACGTTCGACCTTTGTAACTTACCTTCAGATTTGTTATGCTGGTCTTTTTATCTTCCATGGATATGATACATGATGATCCAAGATTTATCTCCCTGTGGGGGAAAAAGAAATCAAAGTCCAGAAGGATGGAAAAGGAGGTCAAAATGAGTATACAATGTACAACATATCTGATTCATTCGCAAAAAACAAGAATGCATGCCATTCATATTACATAATATTGCACCAAACACACACACACGCACACACACAAATTAGTGGAGATCTGTATCAAAATAAGGGAAGGAAAACATGTCAAGAGCATTTTTTGAGGGGTTAACATAAATAGCATCACTGCAATTAATACATTCCCATGAAAATTTAGTTTCAGCCCTTATGTACAAACATTATGGACATGTTGTGGGTTGGTAGGGAGATTGGTTGTTAACCAAAATACTCCAGGATGAACTCTATTTCACAACCATGCTGACTTTGCAATCTAATGAGTAACTATTTTCTTATTTTTGCTTGTTTTTTACGGGGGAGGGGCATGTTTAAAATGTTTTGATAACAAGCATTTGATTCATTGGCTGATTGAGTAAAGACTGCAGTTCTTGATGTGAATGCTCCAATCTGCCAGGGCCAGTGTATTGCAAATTGTGGGCCCAAATTGTATATGTAGTGTCTAATGTATGGTTTCTCATTTGAACTACCTTTCTTACTTGGCATCAAATTGTTTGTTCATTGCCATGTGTTTGTTTGTTTGTTTGTTTGTTTGTTTTGTTCAGTGCAATGAACCATACAGTGAAGTGAACAAGCTTTTCTATTCAAATTTTCAAGATGAGTGAACATACTAGGTAACCAAAAAGCTACAAACTGAACTCCACTGTGTTATTTTAAAAATGCAAACAATATTTCCTGCTTTGCAACAATCTATTTTCTCTTTTTGTACTATATAGTGAATTGCCTCTTTCAGTGGCCTGAACCAAATATGATTTGTTGTGACCTACCCCAAAACAAACTTTACTGGATACACACATTTCCTGCTTGATTTTCACTAAAATCTCACAAAAACTCAGAGAGACATACATTGTAATTGTTTCTCATGCAGACCTGTGAACCAAAGAGCTCTGATGTTTGCTCTACACGATGCCATGCAGTATTCATGAGCAGCACATGAAATAATCACCACAGTTTACACAAACATACAGTCTTCCAAGATGGCAGACATCTGGATGGTACAACAGCTTGTGTACTGATGGATATATGCTGTATCATGCATATTTGTATGTTTTCATGTTTTAAAAATGAACTTTATAACAGACTCAATTTAGTAATTGTTTATGCTGCACACCTAAATATTACTCGGGATGACTCTAGTCTATATAGATCAAGTTTGTAAAACCCAAGGAAAAAGTAGTTTTGGATGAGATTCATATCTCATTATCATGCAAACGACAAGTAAAAATCTTTGTGAAATCATATGAATGATGAAAAGTTACAATCATTTCAATTACCATTTGAAATTGTTATGCCATGGGACATATGAAGATTTGCATAGCTGCTGTGCATGGCATGTGTGTTTTGGCCATACCCATAATGTGACTACAATATCTCAAGCAGAGCAGTCCTTATGAAATCTACTCTACACTCACAAATCACAACAAATATGGCATTGAAGATAATTTTTCCCTGATTTGAAAGCTATTGAATATCTTTGATACAAATATTTAATAGTAGAATTGTGGACGAAGTACTCCCCTTTTGAGAGAAAACTTAATAGTGGCATTAAAAACAAATACATAAAGAGATGTATAAAAATACAACAGAAAAATGAATGCATTAAAATTTTATATAAACAAGTTAATACATGTATAAAGATTAAGAGATGAACGTCAACTGTATGTGCACACATAATCACACTTGTACACGAGAAGATTTACAGGTAAATTACACTATCTTTGGAAAACATGGTATTGGTAACTTGCTTGCAACTTGGGAGTCACAAGTGGTCACATACATTCTCAGAACTGTCTGGTATTGTCTTCTTCTTTTTTTCTTCTTTTTTTTTTTGGTCGGAAAATTCATTGATTCTTTTTTTTTTTTTCACTAATAAAATCAAAGTAAACTTTCTCCCAGACTTTAGGTTCATAAAATCAAGTCATATAAAGAACAGTGAAGTTACGGAGCATGCTTACTCAAGATTCCGATTAATTGCCTTTCAGAAATTAATCATTTCAAAGCTCCAACATCAACCACACAAATTATGCCCATAAGCATTACAGCACTAACGTTAGGAGACCTGCTGAACTACTACTACCACTTTCAGAGCAAGAGTCGAAGGGTTCTAGGTAGGGGGCATTCACACGTTCCTACTGTGCCTGTGGCTTTGTCAATGTTTCTTCACGTATTCACTCGACAAAACATTGTCGTATAAAGCGGCTTAACATTGCAATTTAACGCCAAGACGCGAAGAGTTAGTAAGGTTTCTTTTGTGCGAAATAATCCCTGCTGGCAACGCCACTGCCACTTATACCGTGTATACCAAGGAGGTACACTTGAGACAGCCAGTGAGCTGAGCGCGCTCTGGCGCGACTGCAGGCGGCGGCCTGGCGTAACCTTCAACAACGAACGGCCAGCAGACCAATGCTCGCTCCCAATGCTCGCTCCATACACATAAACCAGTAAACCTTGACATCAAATTGCACCAACATTCAACCAGCATATTACATTACACGCATTACATACTCACCTGGCGTTAATGGGTCTAACTCTGACTGCTACTTTCACCGAAGCCATGATTTCTGTGATCACACAGTCCTTAATCAGTAAAATATCTGTCCAAGATCGCCTACCAGACTGTTTGCCACACTTCTCACATGATATTTATTTCCCACAAAATAATGTTGATCAACAACACACACGCGACGTACGTACGTGTGTGTGTGTGTGTGTAGCAGGCCAGGCGCGCTGGCATAGGATGCATGCAGCCTAGCAAACACCAAAGCTGGCAGCTAGCAGCTGCACACATGCATGTGATGTTCGTCAATACAGTACTGTTCACATAAACATAGGTGGCGCTATAATATTTTGCTCACAAGGACACTTTGCTGGCATGAATGCAGCTCCTGCTGGAAACCTTTCGCAGTTCCTAACCGTGGGACAGAATGATATAGTCTACAATGTACAACAATGAACAATTCTGAATGCAAATGGAGCTATTGTCTCCGTTGTGGAGGTCATCCACGCAGTCTCTGTACTATACACAGAGCAAAAAAAAAAAAAAAAGAGGAATACAATGCATAAAAAAAAATGATCCACAAACTACTGTATAATGCACAGATTGCGGTTTATACTATACATGTTCAAAATATATAATTGTATTTTTAAAAATCTGTTCTTTCCTATCTCGCCTCGTTCACACAAATCCGTTACTCAATGTATCTTTTTTTTTTTAAAACATAAAAATTGATTTTTGTAACGAGATGAGAAAACATTTAACTCTTGCAGTGTATGAATCTATGGGCCTAAAGTTATTATCTCTATATCGAAGTGGAAATAATAGCACCTGCAGCAAAAGACGATATCTCTGTAATTTATCAGTTTCCCTCTATTTAGCTATAGCTATCTCCCTGGATATAACCGTTCACTTTCTCGATTACAAAACAAAAATTTAACAGAATAATCTTACGCTGATCAAAATAAGGTATAGCTCCAATGAATGCTTTTGACTGCTAGGAGTGAGTTTGATATATTGAAATTACATGTTACGCTACCTGTGAGACTCTATATCATTCTGTGACGACATTTTGTGACAAGACTAAACTGTCACCAGTGGTATGAAATTCGAGACATCTCGAGGAACCCAGGGTAGGGGTATCGCATCCCGCACCACCTTCTGTTGTCAAAACGGTGCATGTTTTGTATAGTAATAATACGCCCTCTTGCGTTTGATTCGTTTTTCTTTTTCTTTTTCTTTTTTCTTAATACTATAGTACTCAAAACTTTACAATGCATGTAAATCATCGCGATGTCACATTGATAAAGACCTTTAACAAAGAAAACATTTACTGGATGATTGAAGAGCACATGACTGGCTATCAAGGTTACATGTAATTCTTTGTTTTTGGAGTCACCAGATAAATACTTTGATTTTGATGAGAATTATTATTATTAGGTTAAAAGCATGAAAGTGATGCACGGTGATGGTACCATGACCTGAATGTTGTTGTTGTTGTTTTAAAGAACAAAAGGAGAGAGAGAGAAAAATGGGGCCCTATGCAAATAATTTGCCCCAGACAGCACTTAACATAAAACAAACATTATAAATCTTATGACCTTATGACCTGAATGACCTGAATCTCGAAGTTGACAAGGAATGGCACTTCACCAGGCTGACCTACCAAAATGATTTACATGCTGTCATTTTTTTTAAATACCTGTCCGATTTTAGTCAATTTTTGTCAAACATTCTGATTTTCACAGAATCCACTGAGTTGTTACAGATTCTCATGTGTTTTTTTTTTTCTGTTCTTTTATGCAGATTACATCGGTCCGAATGTCCTTCGCATTCACCTTACTCTACTCAAACTATTCTTCACATGTGCCCGCCAATTTATATTATCCAAGTTATATGGAACAAAAGTCTGGATTCTCCATTCTCCGTTAATACATTCGGTGTTCAGATTTATGTGTCTAGCAAGCAATTCTTTTGTAGAATATTAATAATTGTTGAGCATCAGTTTTTACAGTGCACGCCGTATACCAATGCATTACCCATAATCAAGCCTTTTGTGCACATCTGTGACAGATTGGACAGGGCCTTCAATGAGATCAAAAAGAAATAGTGAGTCAACAGTTACTACTGCGTGCGTATCCTTTTTTTTTTTTTTTTAAAGTAAACGGGCTGTTTATGAAGGCCATTGATCTCTTTCAGAGAATCAATCCTAGAAGAGATCAGCATTGTTAGGCCTATAGGCATAAATACCACAGTGAAAACATTGGACAGTCTAATACCATGCACAATGTACTCGAATTACTTCTTTCACATACAGATCAGTGGACGTTGCCAAGGAGTGAGTTGACCATGCATGAGTCACTGTTGTAGTGCAATAGGGCTAGATGGGCAAGGCTATATAATAATCCACCCTGATCCGTATCAATCTATACTCAGTCGGTTCACAGTTAGTTAGTTAGTTAGTTAGTTAGTTAGTTAGTTAGTTAGTTAGTTAGTTAGTTAGTTAGCTATTGTTTGTTCGTTTGTTTGTTAGCATTCATTAAACCTATACGGGTGAAAGGTTATCAAGGATGCTTTTTCGAGGACTATAGCTTTGATAGGATTCAAAAGTACTTATCCAGGCCCTATTGTACCACGATGCTACAAAAAGACGCCGGAGAAGAATTAACCTATAGGCCTACATTGTATATAGGGATATGGGTGGAAAGGAATATAGAATAAAATGAAGTCTAATAAAGAAACATAATCATTATGCGGATTTCTCAACGACTTCTGCTATCATGTCCAATTATGGTAAAGATAACATCTTGATAAATACACTTATAGGCCTACTGATGAAGAGACGTTTCATAACCTAACTTGACAATGGAATTTCGGCAGTGCCTTATCATCATCACATTATATCACATTACTATCACACATTTCAATAACAAATAAATCCTACACACTAACATAGGTCTGCAGACAGCAGAAATGCGTGTCAGGTGGAAATTGGTTAAAACAAATCCCAGATAAGTTACTGATCAACAACACTGGATCACTTCAAACAAAATTTGAAGACCTATACTTATTTTGATATCCCTATATGCACTGGACTTATACTGTCACTGCCTGGTAATATATTTATCTCCTATAAAATGGTGACCAGGGATGACATCTCATAGTGCTTTGTATCCAGTGGAAAAGGCGCTCTAAAAATATCTACTATTTTGAAGCCGTCTTGTGTGTTTACAATATAAAAAGCAAAAATGATAATAAAAGACACGGGGTTCTGTTTCTTACCAAGACATGAAACTGTGAACGATATGCTAAATAAATGTATAATGTCCACTTTATTAACTGATGTGTGCTTGTGCAAGTCATGTTGTACAGTGTATTCCCCTTTTTTAGGGCGTATATAAAAAAAACATTGGCTTCTTTGGCTGTGCACTATAGAAGAATATTGGTCTGGAGGAATAGCCGCTAACTGGCCCTGAGTGTTTCACGGTCATGCTTCTTCTATTGTATCTATACAACACGGACGAGCTCCCCTGTTTGCAACTTTTTAGTTAATACCATACATCATACCATTCTCCCCTACCCCACAACCTCAACCCCTATAGCCAGTTTACCATTATAACACGTTCTAACCAAAAATATTTTGTTTATAAAGTAAATCCTTTCTAACCTCTGTTCAGAGGAGGTGAATAGCGAGTTTGTTTTTCACTACGATAAGGGCAAAGAACAATTTTGTATATTTTTTATTTTGGGGGAAACTAGTCAGTGCACTGTTCCATAGACGTTATGCGGATTTATGCAGATTTCTTTTTTCTCGCAGTAATCACGTCAATGAAATTTGAGGGAAATTTGTATTCTACAATAGTAAATAATGTTCAAACCTTTGACTTGTTATCACATACTTTATTTAGGAAATATTATTCCCCTGCCCGTTGAAAGAGGCATGTCAAGTCTTCTTTTATTATGCGGGAACAATGAAAGTCAATCGAATTCTCCTTTTGTTCTCTAATGATATAATTCCCCTGCTATCATAACATCACATCACCTTAACCAAAACTGTAATAATTCTTCACTTTTGAACGTGTTATTAATTCCCTCTCAAAATTCATTAATGCGCAACATCAGTAGCTATACTGTTGAAGCAAATATTATATACATATTACAGTGTTTAAGTCTAAGATGAATCGATCACACAAAAAGATTGTTGACTTCACTTGATTTGGGAGAAGAATCCACAGTACAAAGAAAGTTGGTTGACAGATTTTTTTAATTGTTATAATGATGCTATATAACAGACCGCTGACCCTATGTATTATGAAATCAATTATTATGGCAATCATGGCTGTTTTGACAATGCAAGAGTATATAGGTGAAGTGACTTACATGTTTTCTTTCGTGTACAATGAGAAGGATTGAACGGGGAGGGGGAGTTGTGTCGAACTTTGTGTTTGTTTGTTTTTTGCGTGTTTTTTTTTGAAACCTGTGCCATACATATCAACCTGCTATATCACGATTGACATATCATTACTTTTTCTTTCTTTCTTTTTTTTTTAGTGTGCGTCGTGAAACATATACTTTATATTGCATTCGACGAACTGTATTATCAGATGAATGAAAGTCAAATTGACAATTTTTACGGCTTTGAATTAGGCTTTCCTTTCCTTCTTTGATGGAAATGAATAAATTACTGGATTGAATTAAACATTGCCATAAGCTGCTATATCATAATTGACAGAATGAGATAGAGAAGCAGTAATATTCAGAAAAGTGTACACGTTTGTGTGTGTGTGTGTGTGTGTGTGTGTGTTTCGATAAATCTCATCCATTCAATGTTACACTATATAAAAGGTGGCATGCGAATTTGACCCTGCAAATTTTTGTAATCAAGTAATTATCGCTGAATGCGATCCGTTTGTCTCTTTATTCTTTCCTATGTAAATTGAGTCCCTATTTGGTCCCTGAATTCTAGTCTTAGGTAGTGCACAACTTGTGAAACTCTCACATTCTTGAAACCCCTTATTGATCACTCAAGATAGAGAATTGAAAATACGATAATGATAAAAAAAAAAAAATCAAACATGAAAATTTGGTTCACGTGTCTTCGAATGTGATGAGCAGGAGGCTCAGGGAGAAACAAACAAACAAACAAACCTCTGTGGAAACCTGCCTACCACTTGTTGTTGTTATTGTCGTCGTCATCCTTTTTTTAACGAATATCGAGCAGCTAAAAATGTTCAAAGAAAAAGCTGCCTCTCCACACTTATTGAAAATGTTAGAATAATATGTCCTTTCTGATATCGTCCCTTCTTCAGGGACAAGGCTGTTTTCATTCTTGCATCAGATATGTATTTCATCTCATTATGTGGTCTGCAGCAAAGGCAGCAAAGGACTTTTGCGCATAACATGATTAAGCGTTTCATGCTACTTTAGATTTTTTTTATTTGTTTGTAAACATTATCATTCGCCATCGCTAATCATGCTAAAGTGTTGGTATTTTACTTTGCAGCGTAATATGTTAGTAATAAGCGTCTTGTGCATTTATCCGTGTGATAGAGAAGAGGTATACATAGTGGATATCAGAATATTCATCATTATATCTACTTTAAATATCTCAAGTAAAGTTTGTAATCTTTTAATCATGAAAAACATAATTGTCAACGTTGTAATGTAATGATACGACTTACACGTTTATGCATTGTGATGTTGTTTATTGTTGTTTATTGTAGATGATAAACTTTCCTGGAAATCACATGTTGATAATACTTGTACTATAATATCGCGTAATACAGGTGTTATTAATAGATTGAAATTTCATATTCCACAAAAAAACACTACTTATGTTATATTCGTCGTTAACATTGCCTCATTTGAATTATGGAGTTTTAGTTTGGGGCAACACGCATCAGAATTTACTTGAAAGAGTGTCTCTCTTGCAAAAGAATTAAAGCCCTCCGCATTATCTGCCATTCCCCTGTACGTTCTCTATACAAACACGTTGTTTGCCTCTAATAAGCTCTTAAAAATTAAAGATTTATTTTTGTATAATTTAGACAAATTTATGTACAAGTATTGTAACAATTTGCTTCCATCTATTTTTGATTCCATGTTCCTAAAAAAACCAGTCATTTCATGAATATCCAACTAGGCGTTCCAATTAATTTCATTTACCCCTCTTACGCACGATCCTTGCTAATACACTTATTTATATCGACCCAAATTATTGGAATTCTCTGAATCATGATATAAAAAACGCCCCATCCATACATTCTTTCAAGAGGAGACTAAAGTCCTTTCTATTGCAGTCGTATGACTATGCAGGACACAACTAGCCATTTGGCCTTCTTTCTCACATACAGACTTACTCACTTTTTCCTCTTTGAAGAATAAATTGTATAATCTTTTGGATGTCTGCTGCCATCTACGCTTACGCCAAAAGAGTCAAAGACATGAATGTCTGTCTTATTCCTGTTCTCACGTCCCTTCATTTCCTTGCTTTTCTTCTTTCAGACTCTACAATATCACTTTTTTTTCCTCCACAACTATCATCTGTTTCTATTGACACGCTTCTGTCGAAGATCGCTGTCTCTGTCTCTGTTGTGCATTTTCGTTTGCTATTTTGTCTTCTATTTGTTAATCGTTTCCATTCCATTCCGTTTTGTCCCGTACAACCTTTTCTTCAGTAGTTGTTTTGTTGTCTAGTCTTGTTTCATGTTTGTTCGCGTCTTTTAGTCTTGTCCATCCCGTTTTGTCCCGTACAGCCTTTTCTCCAGCAGTTGTTTTGTTGTCTAGTCTTGTCCCATGTTGTTCACGTCTATGATAGTAAGTGTATTTATCTGTGAATCTAATTCTCAGTGGGCTACCAGACTTCTTCCTCTTTTTTCCCCCCTCCTTTTGTATTTATGATGCTTCAATTAATCTTCCCATTGATGTTATATTCCAGAGGGGCCCACATTCTACAAGCTCTGGCTTTTTAGTGGGTCTCTCCATTTTTCGCACTTTAAGCAAAGTTATACATGTACTTTATTTCGATCACTTCTGTTTTTTTTTTTTTTTTTTTTACTACAATGTATAATTACTATAAGGTCCTCCTCATATTGTTTTACATTCTCTTCGATACATAATGTTCTGTTTACCTTATTCTCTGTTGTCAAAAGAAGTGTAACTTATATGTTTTGTCGAAAAATGAAATAAACTTTGAATTGAATTGAATTGAATTGGATTAGACTTCAATGAAATTCAAATTTAATTCAAAATCTATTTTCATCTTCAACAGAACACAAACTAAGAAGTATATGCGAATGAGATGAACATTGCCATGATGATAATTATGATTGGCAGATTGAGATACAATAAAATCAACTGCCAATTATTCTTTTAAAACAAATACGCTTGCCACGACGATGAAAGATAAGTTGAAAACATGTTCAGCGAAAATGGATTGACCCACTGAAAAGCAGTTCTTGCATTTTGGGTTTCCCTCAAATGAAATCCAAATAATGCATGAAGAATAAATTTACATATAAAATTAATACAGACTGCAACTCAAGAAGACTTATTAATCACGAAAGGACATATAGGACAATGTCTTAACATATGACATAAACAGTGATGGGATGATACAAAGACACGAGAATGAAATAGAAGGTAATATTAAAAAAAGACCAAAACAATGCCTACATAGAGTGAAGTGAATTATAAGGACAAGGATTAGACAGAGATCTGAAACATTTGATTGTAGTACAATTCGTATACTGTAACTTCTAAAAGCTGCATGAAAATTGAACGAGATGTACAATATAATATGCATGAACTGAAATGTTTTAAGATATCTAATGAAATAATGGTTTAGATAATTGATTTGAAAGTAAAATATATAAGAGAGAAGATATGAGTTGTTTGCTGTTTGAAGAATGTAAGGGAAATATCATACGACTGTAACAAAGAAGATTTGAGTTTGCTGTCTAATGCTACGATTACACCATGTTCCCGGCGGTCACGCGGCAGCCCCGTTTGCCCGAAACGAAGTGCGCCGTGGGTAGACGATAGTCTCCTGTTTTTCCCCGACACATTCTAGTCTTGTTCATTCCAATCCTAGCTCCGATGAACACGTAACTATCAGACGCCGTTCTCACAGCGTCTACTTAGGTTAGAATACACAATATATTTTCCGTCGCGTCTTCAAGATTTGTTACGGCCTTTTGTTGCGTTCACCCCGTTTTATTACGGCCTAAAGGGTTTCTCATTAGAACCGGGACTGCTGTGGCAATTTTTTGACACAGCCACGTTTGCCAGTCCCGTCCCCACGTTATCTCACTTCCATCCCGTTTTGTCCACGGTGGATTGAAACGTGACTGCCGTGGTAATCGGGAACATGGTGTAAACGCAGCATTATAAGAAATAAGTGTACAAGTTTATTGACTATACTGTCAAGAGAGTTATAGAAACGGGGACCAGTGTTCTGAGCTAACAATGTTTGCACCCGCGTAGGAGGGGGGGGGGGGGGGGGGGGGGGGTGAAGGACGTATGGTTCGTCTAGTAGGCTGTTTGTGGAAAGGATTGCTTCTTTCTTCATGCTTCTTTTCTTTCTTTTTTTTAAACACTTGTGTTTAGTCCGCGTGAAGTTGGAGCCGCATTTACAAAATCTTTTTACTCAGTGTTTGGAGAAAATTATACTACATGTGAGCTTTATCTGTTTTTCTTTATTTTTGTTTGTTTCTCTTTTCTCTTACGCACAGGAACGAATGAGTTCTAAATAGAATAGAAAAAAATGACTA
This sequence comes from Diadema setosum, assembly GCA_033980235.1. Taxonomy (NCBI): domain Eukaryota; kingdom Metazoa; phylum Echinodermata; class Echinoidea; order Diadematoida; family Diadematidae; genus Diadema; species Diadema setosum. The sequence continues at coordinate 20,549,260 of CM067059.1, forward strand.
TCAAAATAAATCGGTGACACAGATCATTACATCAAAGTCCTTTGAAGTGTGTGTGCATTCATGCTTTACGAAAGCCAGCCAGGTAAACACAAAACATTCTTTGTGTTGTTACTGTTCCATCCCTCTTATTTCCCCCCCCCCCTTTTTTTTAATGGCGCTTTTTACAGAGCCGTACAGAAAAAAAAAAAAAACATGCCATGTTGCCTACATGTTGTATAACGGCCACTTTTGAGGCTACGCGCAAGAATAGAAGACAATACTAGAACTTCAGCGCTTGGGTAATGTAGCGGCACTTATTGTGGAGATAAAAAGAATTAACAATAGAGGCGCAGTGGAAAAATTCAGAATACAGCCTCGTTCACTTTGAGGAGTTCACTAGATTTTTTTTTTTAACAGCTCACTCCAGAAATTCAAAAAAAAAATCAAAAGTCTTGATAGTCTGTGGATAATGGGAGCATATAGATATTCTTTTATGAATAAGTATTGTATTCTTCACAATGTTGCTATTGGATTATTACCACTGAAGGATTCCGTGTTAACCAAGGCAAGCTGGTCCAGGAAGAAGGGTAGTTGTTTATCATCGGCATTTCGCATGAATCGATGCTGTGCAGTTGTAAGGTCTCCCAAACCACGAGATTGCTAGATTTTTTTTTTTCCAGACGTAGACAAAAATGTCTTCCCGGACATGAAATGTCTAGAGACATTATGCATTTGCTGGCGTGATTACAATCAAAATGAAACACACACACACACACACACACACACACACACACACACAAAATTACAGCATTAAAATAAGCATTCCAGCCATTATCAACGTCGTTGATGGCGATGTTAGCAAATGCATTAAACATGATTAATTCAATTGTTGTTGTTGGTTTTTTTTTTTAAATAAAGAACACAATAAAAAGTTTCTCAACAGCGAACATTTTTTCATCCATCTATACTTCAGGACTATAACAGTGTAAAATAAGAAAATATTTTGATAGACTTAGAAGAAGAAGCTGTTTCTCCTGTTACCTCTTTTGATCTGTTCAGAGATTGAGTACTGTTGGTGAGATAGAAATTAAAACACATCGAAATGAATAGTTTCGTTTCCTTTGACGATGTGACATTAAAACAAAAGGTAGATAAGAGAGAAAAAAAAAAGAATGATAAAAATGGCCGAGTAAAATTACGCTCTATCACGACATGAGAATATATTCAGACACTGTCATGTATATATGCACTCGTTCATGGATCATGATATAAATATACGTGTACATAATAATATTCACATATTCCTCGCGATGATCATTGCAGCTGTACACAGGAAGCGGCCAGCAGAAGCATGCATGCAGCTGCGTCAACGCTTTTAGAGAAAGTCTTTATGAGACAATTTTAATGCCTTAGTTGGTTACGTAGGACTACTATTTCATTAATTGAGAAGATGTAAGACAAATCATGTAAGATAACTTTATCAGAAGTCGGAGAGGACGAGATCTCTCGGATCTCGCCTCCTGTCTCCCATTTGGACCCGAAAAGGATGAGAAGTCGATTATGTTTTCTCGTCTTGTCAGTGGCGTCACAGCTTTGTCAGTGGCGTCAGAGCATATAAGGGATGGTGTAGTTTTTGTTAAGATGGGGATTCAGATTTGTGGGGGGTTTTTTGTGAGAAAATCAGATGCCACTTAAATGAATTATTTAGAAAAAAAAACATACAGTTCTAAGAGGAATTGAAAGTCTTTTATTTATGAAAATCGTTTTGAAATGGCTGAGATATCAAAAAACAAAGCAAAACAAAGACAAAATGGTCCTTATAAAATGTGGGTCCCACCTTTTATTAGCTTCATTTTCTTTGGCTATATTTCGACCATTTCAAAACCGATTTTCATCAAATAAACTTTTAATTCCTCTTGAATTATATGCTCTTTATTATTTCATATAACCGGTTTCTAATTTGCTCAACCAAAACTATACCATATCCTTATAAGGAGTTTTCAGGGTTGTAGCGCGTATTGTACTGCATCCAGGGATAAAGCAACCTTAGAGTGGATTGGGCTGGTACCCTCACTGATAAAGTTGAATTATTAGTTGTAATAGTAACGGTATTTTTTTTTTTGAGCTTCGAGCAGTGTGTTGCCATGTTGACAGCATACTTCTTATCTTTTTCCTTTTCTTTTTAATATATTTGATTAATATAAAACCTATTCAATTAAAATCAATGCAATTCAATTTAATTCAATTCAATTCAATTCAGTTCAGTTCAGTTCAATTAAATTCAATTCAATTCAATTCAGTTCAATTCAATTCAATTCAATTCAATTCAATTCAATTCAATTCAATTCAGTTCAGTTCAATTCAATTCAATTCAATTCAATTCAATTCAATTCAATTCAATTCAATTCAGAGATAGCCAACTACAATATACTGTAATAAGGGGGGGGGGGAGGGATAGAGGGAGGGAAGCACTTACACCCACTTGTTCATCATAATACATGACACGGTACAGTGCCTCACACCTGTGCACTGGATCGGAACCCTTCAAAGAGCAGATATTATGTTACGTGAATTCACGAGTCATTTTGAAGGCGACGAGAATTGCTAGTCGATACGGTTCTATGCCACAAACACACATGGTATGTGACCTCATCAGCAATGAAATCACGGCTAGGAGCAAGATGGGGGAGCAGGCGTCTTCTTCACATCGTCTTCATCATCCTAACTTGTCATCTGCATCAGATCGCGGGGGGAGGTAAGGAGGATTCGTTTCAACACCATGCTCTTCCGTTCTGTAGAGTTAGTATAGGACCATTATAATGCCTGGTGGAATTCTGCGCCATATTCCACGGGAGTTCTCACCCCATTCTTCGCCCGATGAGATGCGGGTCGGTCTGGGCGTAAAAACGGTTAGGCGTGAATGCTACATCGAGATGGTTTAATCGAGTCATGTTCCCGAGCTACATTAAAACCAGATATCAATTTTGGCTGGTGAATGTGTGGAGCTACGGTACTTAGAAAAACTTGCTTCTAGGACCTACATGTGCGTTTATGTAAATATGTGTCTGTTGTGTGTATCTTGTGAGTCACACAGAATTGGTATATCAAATTTATTATAGTGTATATCTAACGGGGGGGGGGGGGGTATCAACATCTAGGCCTATACCTGTTTTGACGAAATTAATTTGAATGCTATCAATTTTGAGTGAGCAAAGTTGAATCGAGCTGACTTAGAATGTGTATCCAAAAATAGTGAATACGAAGGAGGATGAAGTTTTCTTCACGCAAGAAACACCCATTGTAAAATTACGTCTTGTTACACGTCTTATTACGTCTTATTACACGTCTTACGTATCTAAAACGCTCTGTGAGAAACGAACACCACATGCCGAAGTAACTTTATTTGTCACTTGAAGTCTGATTATCACAGTAGTCCAGATATTGCTGCTGCTGTTATTTTTCTATGATTTTTGCTGACCTTGTCAGTTTGACTTGCTCCATGTGAAGTACTTCTTGTCAGTTTTCTGGGGGTTTTTTGTTTTTGTTTTGTTTTGGTTTTTTTTTTCGAACATATTTTCAACGCTTGTTTTGTCAGTCAGTGCAGTAATCAAAGGATGCTTACGACTAAATCACTGTGAACATATACTTTCTTCCGAATCACACAAGTTCCCAAGCAACAATTGTCTTGATATCACCTGTTACCCTGAAGAATCGGGAAATCTGAGTCGTTCTCCCTTTTTTTAGTTCCTCTCACTCCTGCATTCCAGCCACTAAAACTACCATGTCATCATCTTATAATGTCTGTTCATTTATCATTCAGGCTTTTGCATGATTTGAGAGTGTTCGATTGTTGAGCCTCTTTTCACTTCGCGTTCACCAATTCTTACCTGTGTCAACATTTAGGAGCCTGCTTTCACGACATCATTTAATAACAGTAACTATAAATGGGCTGATGAGCATAGTAACTGACCAAATTAATGAAAACGCAGATGCGTACATGTACGTCACGTAGAGAAGACAGTAGGACATGTATTATTTTGCTTCAGACAAGACGCGTCGTCAGTCCTAGTTGTCGCCTTTCTGTTATAGCCAAAGGATATGAAATGACGAACACGACGGCTGTAGATCGAAATAGCTGGTGTATATATTACACATCACGAATCTAAGTCGTTTATTACAGAGCTACACAACGCACGGTCGAAAATATATCCCAGCCTCTTGATGAGGAATACCACGTTGCCAAACCTTCGTTGTGAATGCCTCTCTGGTGACACCTTACAATGAAAAGACTTATTATTAGACTTAAAGATCTCTTTGACACAGGTTTAGTGCGGCTGTTTAAGGGGAAACAAGCATGCCTGACTGAACTTACTATAACATTCGACGAGAAGACGTCATGCCTAATTATACTGGAAATCTTTAATACGAGCCCTTTAAACTGGCTTAAAAAGAAGAGCTTTTCGCAATATTTCTCTCTGTCGTAAACCCCATGCGATGACATCATCGTACGTGCAGTACTGTTTCAAAGGATAAATGTCTTTAATATCTCACAATCTTCCTAAGAAGTGGACGACGGATATGATAACGAGTGATCAGAGACGTAGAAAATAGAGAGTATGCTTAAAACAATTATATTCAAAATGGCTGTATACTCCAAAGACGTCGATGCCAAAATTAAGATGAGAAAGCAAATGATCTCAGAACAGAAACACGGTTAAAATAACTATGATGTTACCGTTTAATAGGGAGACAGCTTAAATGTCCATGATTTTCTTCAGTATCCTTGATATCAAACAACGTTTAAATTGTTTTCAAGTTATAAAAATGGAAGCTATAATGGGATAACTTTATATGGTGAAATATATCGCGATTACAATTCGTATAAATCAACGGTTAAAATCAACTTTCATTTCCAATACTCCACTGTTGTAAAATATGTTTACCAGGACGATTTCACGATGATACAGTGAATGTTCACAAATAAAGTTAACAGACAAACAAACCAAGTAAACAAGTGCGACTTTTAAAGAAAAGCAAATAATGAGCTATCATGGAAGGAGTAATGATTGCACAAATTCACCGTATAATAGGCAAGATACATTGGTCTTGATGAAAGCGAACTTTAATACGAATCAGGAATCATCAATATAACAAAAACGGAATTTGTTTGCTAGTGTATGGAGTCCCTCGTTTTGTCGGCGTATTGCGAAAAGTAGATGATAACCACCTTATGACTTAAACCAGCTCACTTGCAGCCACCTGTACGTGGTACGCCATTGATGAAGGTATACAGTGACATGATTATTATTTGGTATATAATGATCAATGAAAGTGTTTCATACATTTCTCATTCAGTCATCCTTGATATATGCATGTGCTCAAACTTGGAGAAAGTGTAACTTTGGATACAGGATTAAAATCTCTTGCATGTACTATGTATATACACAGATCGCTCTTTCACTATATTGCTTAATATCAGCTCCTTACCAAGGGCTCAGGAATTTCCCTAAGTTCCATTTATTCAATCCCAAAAATTACCACAAACAAATTTGCTTCCAGTCGTATAGAAATACCTGTTTTGACAAATTGTTAATGAAATAGCAACAACACAATACTGAAAAATCTCATTATAGAAATGTTTTTGCAGAAGTCAGTTTTCGCTTCAATTGCGCATTTTTGCAATTCACGTGTGGCAGTTTGGAACGGGCAAAATAAGCTTGTTCCGGCGTATTGGCACGGTAACACTCCATTCGATGTGTAAGAAAAGCCCCATTATAGATGTAATTGCGTGAGGAAGGTGTTAGCAAACCTCTGCCAGTCAAATGCGTCATGCAATTTTAGTTTTGCATTCTTTCTTGGAATAAAACCTGTGCAAATGAACAAAACGCACCTTAGTTTTCAATGCTACGGACAAAGATGACTGCACTGCCAGCTATCTTCCATTGTCTTTAAACTCTTTGTCACGAAGTGACTTTTGTACTGTCAAACATCTACGTCAATGAAACCCAAACCCACTTATCAAAAGTATTTACTGCATAAATGTACTGTAAAGACAGTGCAGCGTTGCAAAATATTGATTATTGTCGGACAGTTCCAGTAAACAGCGCATTTCTCTCTGTGTGTATAATATCATAAAATACATAATATTTTGTAACATGGTACCCTCTTAGCTAAGCTTTGTGTCTCCTTTGGAAAAGAATTGGTAAGAATTATAAGGTAATAGTTGGTAAATGGAGACCATTTCTGCAATTGAATTCAACAAGTAGTTTTAGGTTTGTTTTGCAGATCAGGATTTCAGAAGTGTATATAGCATTACCCACATGTTACCCTGACTTTGGTATTTGTATGAAATCATTTCTTCACGAGTCAATAACACCTCAACTGAGTGGTGACTTGTTATGTCGTATTGTTTAGACAAACATTTTTTAGGCCATTATCCTCGTCAAGCGTTTTGCTCATGATGGTCTCCTGCATTTCTTTTATATCCAGAGTTGCTTAATTTGTCTTTTGAACGTCAGATACATGGGATCCTATGTTTGCATAATTTATTATATGCATAAAATGAATGACGTCTGCTCGTTTTCATTTTGCATTGTGTTAGAATAATGTTGGATATTTGAATTAATCCATTATCTCTTTTAACAGCCAGATTCAAATAATACTGTGCTCAATTAGTTCGTTCAATTGACTTTGTATTTCATTTATGTATGCAAAAGAAATTCAGGAATAAAATAAAATGAATCAAATCAATCAAACTGTCAAATGGAAAACTTTAAAAAGCTGACATTTCCTGTTTCAAAAGTAACGACCGCAGCAAGCAAAATAGAAAAGTACATAACAGTGGTGAATATATATGATAAAGCAGAAGTCGGATATGTTCTTTTGGTCGCAGAGTTCTGGGGCTGATTTGCTGATCATAAGGTATATTTATGCACTATAATCCTATAATCGGTACAACCATCAGCGGATATCTGATTTATTTATGCATTTATGCACCATTACGCAAATGCATGTACATTGCCAATGAGTGACAAAGGAGAATATATTGTATTCAGTTAATGGGTGCCCTATGCTATTTATATTTTTATGAGGATTCTGAAGTTCATGCACAAAATCAAATTATACTTGTGATCCAATGCTTTCATACGCGTGTAATATAGTTGTGTATAAATTGTATATCTATACTAGTATTCGTTTTGTTTTCTTTGTTGGACACCTACCGATGTAATGTTAAAGATGCACTACGGTGTCTGCGATATTGTGCATTCAGTTCAATTCACTCAAACTATTCTCACATCGTGACTAGAAAAAAAAATGAAATTACAAAATTTACATCGTACATAATGTGAGATATATCTCATAAATATGTTTAAAGTGGGGAAACAATAGTGGCATAAAGACCTTTCAAATGCTGATCCCTGCCAGATAAGTTAACTAGCAATACTGTGAAAAAAATACGTCTAACATGTGTAACTGTGTGTATATATATATATATATATATATATATATATATATATATATATACATTTATCATACATACACACACACACACACATATATATATATATATATATATATATATATATATATATATATATATATATATATATATGTATATATTCTTATGTCTTCCTGCTTATAAAGGTTTTACATTGATTGACTAAAAGGGACAAAAAGGAGGGTTACTTTTTTGCGTGAATACGTGGATTCTTCAGTAAAATGTTCTTCCAACAAGGCCGGATGGTGAATCAAGTCACCACATAGGCGCCGCGTAAAATATTTGCAGATTACATACAATACGTGAAGAATGAATAACAAAACATATCTGGGGAGTCGCCCACGAAATCTTTTCAATTACCTTGAAATATTTCATTTCATAATATAAGCTATATCTATCAACCTTCATAAGTTGGACCACAATGAAATTCCTTCCAGAGTTGTTTATTTCGCTTCTCGTTATTATCTTACCAAATCTTATATCTTATATTATTATATCGCAAATATTGCCCCTCCCCCAGGGAAAGACAGTCTCACGTAATTTACTGAGTGAATGAGAAAATCAACAATTAAAAATTCAGCTGCATTTTTTCTTTGTATGGTTGCTAGTTATGTTTGGTTATAATAACGACAACATTTCTTGTTATCCAAAAGTGTGAAAATACTCATGGTATTATCGTGACATGTCACCACTTTATTTTCTGTTGTTTACTCTGTACTGGCCGGCGAATGCAATCCATGCACTTCCTGAAGACACACATGCGATTTGAGAGGTAAACAGGTACCACAATTTAGCCGTTCATGTATTTCCCTTAATATTCAGTTTTCCTACCTTTGTTTTTTACTAAAAAAATTGCCAATTAGTGCACATAAAGTGCGCTTCAGATCGTCAAATTCCACAATTCTAAAAATGCAGAAGCTATACTTCATGGGGGAGAGAGGGTGCCCCTCCGATCCTACACATTCACTTGAGTGTTTTTCCCTCCACATAACTCACCTCCCGGAAACATCGAGAGCATTCCACGAGCTACACACTCACGAGTTATTGGGCTAATATACGACCCACGAGCTATAGACATGAAAAAATTAAAGGTCCATGAGTCATACCAGTACACCCACGAGTCATACAGCCCACGACCTATGGACACCAAGTAAAACAAGCCTATATTACGCACGAGCTAGACACGATAAGTCAATAAGTCTCGTTGACCACACAGCTCTTGTATGGGCTTATGTTACTTCACGTCGTGCTCGTGGACTTTCATCTGCGAGGGCTGTATATATGAGTAATGGGCTATATAACTCGTGGGCTATATGACTCGTGGGCCGTTGACCTGTACGCTGTATGACTCATGGGTGTTTATAGCTCGTGACATGTTCACCCCACAAAAAATGAATAGAATAAAATTCTTCCCATCTTTACGACCATGGTCACAGAGTGGTGATGAGGGGGGGGGGGCTCTACTCTATAAAGACATGCGCGAATGCTCATACTCTCATACTCATGACATCATGGTCATGGGAAAATTACAATATCATTTTGTTATCCGCAGGGAACAGGTTCGTGGGAAATGACGATTGAGTGTATTATTTACCTTTCTCCTAAATGTGAGAGTATCTTTTTTTTTTCATGCATTGCGAGATCGGATATTAATGATTCTCTCGAAAATTGTCCTAACGGTGATTTTCTTCTGACTACAGCATAGACATTGAAAGTTGAAAACTTTGTTTCGAATTTAGATCTCCCCTCTTTACATGTTAATCGAAGATGAGATGAATATGTATTCTTCTTTCAACGTGCTGATGATAGCTGAACTTTATTACGTCGATTGGTAGCCTTTTCTCAAAGGCCCTCATGCACTATGTTTTCGCCTCTCACGTCACCTTTCGCTTATAATGCATAACTCTGTCTCTCCCGATGACCCTATTGTATACGCTTGCTTCTCTTACAATAACTACAGGAAGAATGTCTTGATAAAGGCTAGCTGACTGGTCTCTTCATGATTAGATCTAATAATGACTTCTTGACGAAAATAATAATTCTATTGTTCTGTTGAACCACAGGGAGACAAGGAAGCACTGACCTTGGTTTCCCAGTAAAGCTTACATACCATGTGACTTGGACCGATGTCATTATACTTTTCAAAAGCATATTAATATAACTAAACAATTTATCACGAAAGAACTCAAGTGTAAACCCTTCAAACTCTTTATTCCTTTTTCCATGAAACAAAATGTTTTGTTTGTTTTGTCTGATGTCATATTCAATTGCATTTTTCCACAACCAGTAACAAAAGCTTCCTCATTCGAAGAGTGATTTCTGTCGGTGCACACTGTAGGTATACTTTATTCGCGCTGAGTAAATGCGTGTTTTTGGTTTGCTTTTGTTAGTTTGTTTGTTTGTTTTCATATCCGTCAGGAAAATGACGTGGTAGAAATGTGAGACGCTGTTACCTCTATCACAAGATAAACTCCGCTTAATGTTAAATACCCTGCCACAGAAAGATGCCAACACACACTCGTTATGGTCGTTACTAGAATCACAACATGAGTTGATCGTTCCAAGATGGAAGCAACTTTTCTAAATCCACTGCCACAGTTGGTATCTCATCGGTCTATAGAGACAAAAGGTGGCGATCTGTTGGTCACTCGATCGAGTCTCCGCTGGTTGCAAAAACGTCTCCGCGACGTCTCCTGTGGACGGACGCGGACGGCTCTCCGGGTCTCCAGGGGATTGCAGGCTCAATGTTGTTTTTCTGGAGACTTTCTCCATCGTATCCAGCTGTTCAAGAGAGACGTCTGTGCGACATCTCCATCATTCGCGGCCTCGTCGCGGAGACTAAGTTGTCTTGCGACATCTCCGCAACCTTGCGGAGACCCATGACGACCTACCGCCGATGATGTGAAGACGTCGCGGAAACGTCTTCGCAACTGAGAAGACGTCTTGGAGAAGTCTCCGCGACGGCCGGAGATGTTACGGCAACGTCGATCCCTGCGACTGCCAGGCGAATAAGTTGTCATCTTGATTGGAGACGTCTCGGACGTCTCCCTTGAGTCGCCTTCTTGGTCAGAGCGCGAGTCAATTTTTAGTCTTTCGAGTCACGCGAGTCGCTGCGACTAATCACTGCGACTAATCAGTCGCGACAATCCCCTCCAGTGAGATAGGCCTGTAAGTGGGAAGAGAGGGGAAGTCAAGCAGAAATTATTTCGAAGCAAGATTCTAAAGAACGTGTGACAGATGCGAGAGAAATACGACACCAATTGTTTGTTATTTGTTGACAAAAGGGATCAATTAAGATATTGATGCGTTCATAACAATGATGATTATCGTCATCATCATTTTAGTTGTCTTTATCCATCAAAGTATAGCCTCTCCTGTGTTGTCACTGCTCTTCAAAAGGGCCCACTACCATTATTGCCCTTTATAGCGTTGCCAGTTCCCATTTATACAGTTGACCTGGGGTTGGATTTTTGTTTAATTGTTTGTTTGTTTGTTAGTTATGTTCATTTCCATCTGTAAGATGGCTGGATAGCCCATAGTCAGCTGAAAAGCTGGTCTTCCATGGGGTCCAGTTGGATGTAAGGCAGGACCACTTCACCGGGTTAAACACCCTGCTCTTTGCGATGAATAAATGAAGCGGGGTCTTTTATGTTGTGACTCTCTTACGCACGGGACCTTCATTCAATGTCCTATCCGACGGACGGAGTGTTATGCGTCTTACTAGAGGGGACACTCAGTTGGACCCAGGAATCGAACCGGGGCCCTTTGGATCGTGAGGCAGACGCGCTACCGACTAGGCTAACACACCGCTCTCGAGTCGAGTATATGGGAACATAGGTCGAGTATAATATGATGTGGGAACATGGCAGAGGTAGAAACATCATGTCCAAGAACATAGGCACATGATGGGATTCGACCTCGGGGCCTCCGTCTGATAATCAGAAGTCGTACAAATCTTACCCATTATGATATACCTCAGGAACAACATTACAACAACAAGTTTGCTTAGCTACGTGACACTGAAGTCTCTGGCGCTGCACTGGCACAAGAATACTGAAAACATTAAACGAAATCACATTTTTTTTAAAAGAGTGTGCGAAAGACCCGTCTTACTCAATTTGCAATGAGCTCACTCGGGAAATAATGTTTTATTGAAGAATATATGTAATATAATAAGTAACAGTCGGGGATATAAAATCTTAAAGACAAAATAAGTAAAAGGAATAAAGAAGTGGCGGGTAAGACGTACAACACAAGTGCGTCGTGGTCACTTGGTCTGGACCTTAAAAAGGGTCATTATTCACGGAACCACGTGTAAGACTACTACCTTGTGTAAGTACAATTTAAATACTTTCATTTTTTTTCTAATTATTAATTGTCTGAGCCTGTTTAACATTTCTCAAGTTTCTATGTATAATAGAAATTACCTGTTGTCTTTGTCGGAGTATAGCTTGCATTATTCAAACTTCCCAAACAATTTTCCCGTCATTAGATACTGAGAATCCAGAGTTTAACTTCTGTCCGCGAGACCGAGTTGAGTTGATCTTCGTTGGAGAAACGGAAACAGTGGTCACTTGGACGGAGCCAACGGCGTCAGACAACTCCGGCCCGGTGACTGTGGATTCCACCAGGTCTCCGGGCAGCACGTTTGGACTCGGCAACACCATCGTGCGGTACACGGCCACGAACTCCGCAGGGAAATCGGCTACATGCGAGTTCACTGTTACAGTACGAGGTAAGCGGGTCGTCTATTGCTTCTAGGAGGATGACCGTCAGAGTAGTTTTTCGAATGACAGCGGAGACATCACAGTAGAATGAACTGCATATATTATAATCAACATCATGCAGATCAATGCGTCATCGCTATCCACCCAGTAAAAGCAACTACATGTATATCGATTAGTACGATGTTTCACAACCCTTAAATAGGATTTTTCAGAAGCGAAATAACAAAACTATGAAGTCTTTTACACTCCGAATGTATGATCAGCCCTCATGCAAGTCAAGTCTTTCCCATTTTGACTCCGACTTTGGGCAAACCAGAATTGTGCTAACGGTCTAAAGACAGTGCATTCGAGCTAATGCACTACTTATACAATGTTATTAGTCTGCTTTCAGAAATACATGTATAAGATCGATACAGACACATGCAGATAGATATCTTCCAGGGTGTTTTTTTTTTTCTTGTGACGCCACAGAACGAGTCAGTTTTCGACAATGAAGCTTGTTCCATTTACTACATTGTACTATTTGCATTACAATCACTGATTTGTCCCTTTTTAAATGAAATTCACGTTGAGATAATTACTTGGACCAGGGAGGTGCCACCTCCCTGCTTGGACAAACCATCACAACCTGGAATGTGTTCTTTGTATATTGCATTGTAAATGAGTGGATAGTTGGTTTCATGTGGGGCTAGTGAGGCTATTTTCCGCGGTTTAGCGATTCGTCATGCACGCCTCCTTTTTTTTTCACTCTGTTGATGTCAATTGTATCATCTCCCTAAGGTTCACTCTTGGGTCACATTGCGCTACTATGCTCGGTGTTTAAAGCCCTTAGCCGCCACACAAACAATCTGCTCATGTTCGACCTTACAGCGTTTTTTCTTTTTTCCTCTTCTAAGAAAGAAGAAAAAAAAAAACGTTTTTCTTTGTTGTTTTATAGTTTGCTCGAGGGGGTGGTAGAATAATTTGTTCTCAAACAGCAGTCGGGAAGAAGACAGCCTGTAGCTAATGTGATTATGTTAAAGATGAAGAGACTATCTCTCATGTCATCAATATATTCTGATATTTGCCCTAGGCGTTTCACATTTTACTGAGCTATTTGGCAGCCCCATGTCAAGTTTCCTTTCTCCCCTCGTTTTATATTGTGGAAATCTGTTTGAGAAGTATATGTGAATGTGCAATGGTGTGTGGATGGGGTGGGTGAAAAAAAAAACAACAGACATCATTCTGCATTTTAGAGAACCCGACTAGCATTGTATAGACGAGGCAATTCATTTTTTCAGGGCAGACAGTAAACAAGAGAAATCCCATCACAATATACACACATTGTGCCTGTCCACAATGACATACAAAGTCGTATACTCATTTCTAACAATGCAGTGGGTTTACAAAAGATTTACTCGTACAACACCAGCTACAACAACATCATCAACAACAAAAATGAGCCGACGAAATGATTGATTGATGCCTATAATAGCATTGATCAAACGAACTTGAATGTAGAAACCTCACAGAGAGCTCTAGACAGTAACATTCTGCGGGTTGGGCAAAAATGATAACACGCCTTCAGCATGCAACACCAAAGAGGGGACCTGAAGTTTGCGTTCAGAGAAACACGTGATTTACGTCCATTTCTCCACATTGTTATAGTTGCTGTTTGGACTTCCCGGAATTTGATAATGAAATTTTGAAACTCCTTTTTTCTCCTTCTTGCCCTCTGCGAGATGCTATTTCGTCAACATTTCGTCAACCACCCTTACCTGCATTTATGTTTATCAAGCATCTTGCTATTGTGGTATAGATGATTTGGCACATTACCTGCTGCTGCTATTTGATGCAATTTTTGATACGACAAAATAAACTATATAATGTATCCACACCTTTCAACAAAAATAGTTGGATCATTATGTTAATCTTATCTTTATGTAGTGAGAATATACGCTGTTGTGGGGTTGCTCAGAATTAATTGAGGTCTTATACATTAGCTACACAACCAAGTTTGTCAGCTGCATAAATTTTTGATTGCTTAGTAGATAATGTACGTACTGTATGCAATTATGTTCTGTTACCATCAGCGCCGAGCATTTACGGCTGCCCTGACCGTGCGGTGGTGTTCGACACCGAGCCAGGGCAGGGCAGCGCCCTGGTGAACTGGATTGAACCCCAGATACTACACGCATCACCCAGAAGTTACCTCAATTCGAGCCTCGAGCCCGGCCTGCGGCTACCCGTCGGTCAGATCACCGTTACGTACATCCTGGCGGACGACGGTCCGAACGTCGAGACATGTCGCTTCCTCATCGTTGTTAGAGGTAAGAGAGTTTGCGCGCGGAAGAATAAAGTTGGATGTACACGTGAGCCGAGTCACAAAATATTTGTCAGGGAGATAGGAAGAAACTCCACCAACTCCCTGAATTTCTTACTGGTTCTAAAAGTAACCGTACTCAATTCTGATCTATATTCTCTCGAAATTAGTGGTCCTCCTGTGTATGTAGACCTAGTCCTTGAAAGGACTATTCTTTGGCGAAAGAAAATCCTATGCAAATGAGAGAGAAGAAGGGGAGGTAGATAGAACGAGTGAAAGGAAGGCAAACAGTAACAGTTGACAGGACAGAGGTGAGCTGGAATTTGAGGTTAAGCTGACTGAAACGAGAGGAAAGGAGAAAGGGAAGAATATCAATAAGATCATGGGTTGGGAAGTAGGTGAGAGGAGAAAGACGAACAGAAAGGATGAAGGAGAAAGTTGGAATATCTTTGAGATAGGAGAGGAAAAGGTGACAAAGACATGGACTTCGGAGCGGTGCTAAATAGAAACGAAGCGTGAGAAAAAAGAAGACGGTGAGACGATTGGGAAGAGAGACTTGACTGTCCTTTGTTTGTACCTCCATGGTCAGAGGGAGGATAATCTTAGTTACTGAGGATCCTATATACGAGTATTCGATGTCTGGAACTTTCGCTCAATCGTTTATTTCCTCTCCAGGAAGCTTGCCCGTCAGTCTTTTTCCTATAATCCTCTACAGTCTATAACTTCTCTTCGACTGTCACTAGTTGCCTTCCTTACACTATATACTATCCAAGGTCGTGTCCCTTTACTCTCCTGCTCGTATCGGGTTTTCTGTCGCCAAACAACATTTCTTTCAAAGACTTTATTCACAAGGTGCTAAGGCAAACCTCTCGTCCTCATTTACATCACCATGCGAACTTTCCAAACATAGCATAATGTTCCTCATCCCAACGATGTTAATCAGCTGTATGTTCGCAAAGAAATTCCAGATTAAGCTTTTTTTTTTTTCAATTCACTCGTGAATGTGACACAACCCCCTTCTCTCTCTCTCTCTCTCTCTCTCTCTCTCTCTCTCTCTTTCTTTGAGAGTTGTTTTACAAAAAGTTTGCAAAGGGTACATTATGCATCAACCATCGCTGAAATTAAAATTATGGTTAATATTCTGTCTGACAAAAACGATCGTTGGTAACATAAAATGGGCCTCCGAAGTCGCTTGTTTGTGTATTTGTTTGATTGATTGATTCTTTATATAGATTTCCATGAATTGAGTTAAATGAGATCAATGTGAAAAGGACTTTGTATGGCGACCGAAAATCATGAAAACCGGATTAGCGACCCTTTCAGATGAGTTCATTTTGAAAACAGGGTCTTTCTTGAGGGGCCCAGAAAAAGGGAGAACGAAAAAGCAAGAGAATGAGGTACTGTAGTGAGAAGGAAAGACAGAGATAGGGGATTTTTGTGGGGAACGTGTTTGTGTGTGTGTGCGTTATTTATTCATTTTGTATCATCGCGTGGAACATTATCTCTTGTGTAACTTTTAAATTATATGACAGAATTCTGTCTTTTATTTCTAACTGATAAGAAAAAAAAATATGTGTGTGTCTGCTCGGTGTAGTTGCGCATGCATATTATGGTTTCATTATTCTTTTTTATGTCTATCATTTCAAATGTTTTGACGGAATTATCCAGTCAGCAATGATATTGCAAAAAGATGTCGATGAATGAGAGCATTGTATGAAAGCAATACAAACGCGATCCGAACGACTGTACACAGAATTAATTTGTAACATCTCATATGACAATATCAGGGCAGGTCTTGGAAGGGGCGCGTCACTCAGCTGTAAAAACAATAAGCCAAAGGCAGCATGAATACTACATCAGTGGCCAGTTGCATAAATCTTACCGTTGAATTTCAATGGTAACTATACCGTCAAAATTAGGCGTCACAGCCAATCAGCATCAAGGATTATAAAATTTACCGCTAATTTGAAGACTTACCGCTAGAAAGGAGCGGTAAGTCCAGCGGTAAGGGTTTTATGCAACAGGGCACTGGTTTATGCAATTTAAAGATGCAGTACAACTCAATACACAACGGTTAGTACAGAAGTAGCCCGACTGGGAGTTACAGCAACTGGGCTGTGTATACTTAGTACAAAAGGGGAAGACAAAGAAAGAGAGAAAATTAAAACATGGACGAGTCTACGCAATATTACAAACATGTTTTCTGTGCCGGTTGTGGTGCTTCTTTTTTGAAGGAATCTTTTGAATGATAGAAAGCATGCCTCTATTAAAATCGTCTCAGGTAATGCATTCCAGAGTTCAGGTATGGGACAATGGGAACCATTCAATCTTGTATGGGATTTGGTATATTCGTTTCCCTACCGGAACAAGATTTTCAAAGAAGGTCATAGTTATTATACGCTGTGATTATACTATTATGGATGCATTCATACTTTTGCGTATTCACCCAAATGCCCCAAATTTGTGTTTAACAACCAAGGCTATGTGTTTCTAAAAGGTTACATGAATTGATGGTGATTCCGAGGCATTTCTGAGTGAGATTTTTTTTTTTCACTTTAAGTCTTTGTTCTACACTTGAGTTTACTTTTGGGCAGAGTTCATTAGAGTAAGGGTCACTTCATTTTAATAGCATAGCCCGAGACTAGGGTTTAAAAAAAAAATCAAGAGTTTGAAGCATTTTAGCATAGACGTAAATGATTAAGGTTTATGTATCATCAGCATGCTGTGATGTCGATGTTACTTTGACAGGTATAGAAAGGGGGTCATTCTTAAGTAAAGTAAAGTAATTACGGGGGCTCTGTTTTACGACATAAACTTTTGTTCCTTGTAAAGAAAAGAGTGGAACCAACCGACAGCATCAGATCTCAGCCCTCAGGGTGTGATTTCATTTTGGAAGAAATATTTCCGCCTATTTAAGGCCCATATAAGAGGTGTTATTCAACTATTCATCCACCACAGTCAAAGTGCTTTTTCATATTATTGAATGCCTGGGTCAACTACCGTGCCATTTCTTGCCAAATATACGTTGTTGTTGTTTTTTTTTTTTTTGTGTACAATTTTAGAAGCTTCATAATCATGACAATATTCTAAACAAATTCTGATGACAAATGCATGCAGTGTAGATATAGTTCAGTAGTTTTTAATGTCATATTCACCAATGGATAAATAGATTAAAATATCAGTAGCACTTGGACTTCCTTTTATCACGTGTGTGTTAAAGTGCCAAAACGTTTAGGGGATCTCGAATGATTTATATCACTAGAATATTACTTAAACACACATGCATGCGAATATTACGCTCTATTGAATTCAATAACAGTTCAAATGAATTAGATTGACAGTTGGGAAACGGAACGAGCTTAAAGGGATGATACAGTATTGGTGGAGGCGAGGATTGGGCAAATGACTTTCTGCGAGATGATAAGAAACCCCTTATGAAATAGTATACAAATAATGACTGCTATGAGGGGCACAGTTAAAATTATGGTTTTCACATCACCGAGGACCTACATAATTTTAACTGTGCCCCGAATATCAAGCTGTCATTATTTGTTTTATATACCGAAAATATAGATTCCGAAATATAGATACCGAATATATAGATTCTAGTCTCTTTTACAGCACTCGTAATCAACGCTGATCGACAGCGCGTCGGTCGTATCATTGGTGCGTACATAATGAGTGATCTATGTGTACGGGGTTGCGACTGTCTCCAAACCTATTTACAGGGCACAGTTGATTCTATGCCCCGGGCACAGTAAATCATGACGTCATTTTGATAAAAAATGGGGCACAGCTATTTTCATGACTCCACTTTTAACCAATCAGATGAGAGGAATCTATTTAATAATGAGGTATGTAATACAGAGTAAACCATTCTAAGACAAATTCCAGGTTTATTTGACGGAAATCAGTTTTGGAATGGCTGAGACATTTAAAAACAAAGTAGAATAAAGTGATCGTTATAAAAGTCGGCTCCCACCTTTTATTAGGATTACTCTGTTTTGGGTATTTCAGCCATTTCAAAACCGATTTTCATCAAATAAATGCTGAATTCCCCGTGAAATTACATGATCTTTCATATCTTATAGGAGGTTTCTCATTATCTTGCCCCAAAATGCTAGAAACCTGAAGTCAGTTCTCAACCAAAAGTAAACGATCCCTTTAAAGCTTAAATTGCAGTAAACTTGATTGATTGATTGATTGATTGATTGACTGTTTAAGTGGTGTTCGATTTAATGGTGGATTGGTCGGTAGATTGATAGGTGGGATGATTGATTGACGGATTGATTAACTGATTGATTGATTGATTGATCTATCCATTAAAGGTCCTGTTTACCTTTGGGAGCAGTGATTTAAAAAATGTTCAAGATATCACTTTTGATGCATATGTGTAGGTCAGTTGTGTCACAGAACATCCTACCGTATAAAATTTTTGCAATAAAGCTTAAAATGTAAGAAGATATCACTATTTTTCTCCTTAAACCATAAATGTAGATGGTTTAGTCTGCAAACATTTTTATTATAACTATTGTTTACATTTTGTATATTTAACAATACTTAACATCGATTATACTAGTTCAAACTTTTACATTGGTTGTTTCTATTCCTAACTCACATTTTAGAACTATTTTGAAGAACTAATGCTGGGTTTTTATTTCATCTGCAAATGGTAACTTATGCCTTTAACATCTACTTTTCGTGGAAAAGGTAGGACATTTAGTTATAACTAAATGTTTCTATAGAAAACTGCTTTTCTCTTGCGCCTTCATCACTGTGTTTGCAAACAGCATACATTCAAGAATTAAACCAACAAAGGCAGTGGCGGATCCAGGCGGGGGCGCCCCCCCCCCCTGTTAATTTTTGTTAAACAAAATAAATAAAAAGAAAATGGGTGCATGCGCTTCTTTAATTATGTAAAGGCACCCCCCCCCCCCCTTCTTTCCGGAATTCCCGGATCCGCCCCTGAAAGGAGTAAAGAGCATGTTGGTACGGATCATTAGATTTTTTCTGTCGATAATAATGTAATCCTATCAGTGTAATCCATGTGATGTTCCTGGTATGGAGGATGCCACGTTTGTCAGTGCGTCTTGATAGAAAGCTCTTTTTTTTTAGATTATATCCTAAAATTATACCTATACACACTATTGTATCCTTAATGCCACCTATTTGAAGTCATAACTAAATTCACTTTCACATTCATCTCGTTTATTTGTGTATATAAGGCGTGAACTTCCAATTTCTAACTTTGTAAGAGCAACTCAGAGCTTGTCTCTACTTATGAGTTTAAATTGTGTTCATACGTTGAGCGTATGTTTTGGCTAAATCTTTATGGCCTAACCAACATTTGGCGTTTAAGTACGCTTTCGTCATTATTTACACAAATGAAAGAGGTTTATTGTATCATCAGTGAATGCTAACCTTTCATAGCATTCAAGGCGGGGGGGGGGGGACGAGATGTTATTATGTCAGCTGTAGAAGGGACAAATCTTTAGGAAGTTCAATAAAAGAATGACGATGGTTTGTCGATATCTCTGAAGGGCAAAATAGTTTTATATTAGTATGCTTTACAATTTCTGCTTTGAGGCACCGGCGCGCCGCGGCGTATTGTCAGCTCTATGCGAAAACAACTCAAATGGTGCTTGTTGTCACAAGTCTTTTTTTTTTTCCAGTCACCATGCACCTTCAGTTCTCCGACTCTGCAGACAATGTCAGTTAGATGGATGAAATAGTGGAAATTTTTTCCTTTCTTTACAGTGACTCGACCTTTGTTAGTCATTTCCAATTTGGTTACCATCCATTTTCTGGTGGAAGGTTTGTGTGTTGATTGTTAATTTGTTTGTTAATTTTTTTGTTTTTGATAACCTCAGGTATAGCCTTTGTTTCTCCGAAATGTTTGTCCCGTCCACAGATGTCGAGCCCCCTATGTTCACCTTCTGTCCGACGGGCATTTATCGGCGTGTTCTTTTCAGCGACGAGTGCAATAGCACCGTGTCTTGGCAGACTCCAACGGCAACGGACAACGCCGGAACGCCGACGGTGACGACTTCCCACGAACCTGGCAGCCGGTTCGACTGTCGCACTACTACCGTGACCTACACGGCTGTTGATGCGTCCAAGAACAAGGCAACTTGTTCGTTTGATGTCACAATACAGGGTATGAAAAACAATGAAAGATGGCGCCCAAATGACCGCAGTATAAATGCAGTCGTTGATAAAGTTGCAAACAAAAACTGGTTTTCTTTCACTGTCAACATTGTGGTGTCCGAGAGTCTTGATTTATATATGTTTTGCCTTTCATCGGGCTGAATCAAATCTGATTTGTGTCAAACAGTTCTCGTGCGTTGACTATCACTATCTCGTTTTATAATCATGACTTTCATTAGTTGTCAGGGTTGAATTTAAAGTATCAATAATTGTGCGTATGATCACTGGAAATCATGCGTGAAATTTCAACAAGACATAATCACCTTGTCAATCATTCCGATGATTCACTGCTCTTGTGGAATGTTTACTTTTTTTCTTTACAAACTCTAAAACTCGAATCTATCAGAGGCACCCGTTTGATTGAAACACCTGACAATTCAACAGACACAAAACAGACCCCCCCCCCGAAAAAAAAAAGAAAAGAAAAAAAGAAGTAAACAACAAGCCAAGCATACACACGAACAACTTCCCCCTGATTTTACCTTCAGCCGTAAAAAATTGTTCTTCATCAGACTCCTTTAAAAGCAGTCTAAAAACTCACTTGTTTAAAGCCTCAATTTGATTACTCATTACATGTACTTGATATTTGTATGTCCTTTATCTCCTTCACTTTCTCTTCCTTCCGCGCCTAGAGCACTCTGCAGAGTGGATTTGGCGCTATATAAATCATATCAATTATTATTATTATTATTATTTTTGGTTTAATCAGTCACTGCTTAGTACGATAGGCGACACGAAAGCAAACGTACTATGCCATGTATACGGCAAAATTTCCTATTGTTACGCTTGTGAAACTGATTTGTAGAGCCTCATGCAAATCGACCAGTCGAGATGGTGGCTTTGATGATTTCATGCTTTTCCCCCGCAAACAGACGGCGCCTATGAAAACTGTCCGAGTGATGTGACGAAAGACAATGACCCCGGTACGTTCTCGGCCGTTGCGTCCTGGACCCCGCCCACTGTCCAGAACTCGTCGGCTGATTGGATAGAAGAAAGTAGCCACAACCCAGGGGAGATGTTTTTCATCGGAGAGACAAACGTCACATATCGGCTCATGGACGGATCAGGAAGAGAAGACGTATGCCACTTTACTGTCACCGTCAATGGTAATTACATTGAACTGGGTTGAACTGAATTGAACTGTATTGAACTGAATAGAACTGTATTGAAAATGAATTCTTTATAAACCTGAAATGGAACTCTCATTTGTTTCAAATCATAAGATATGTAAGACGAGCGTCCGGTACTCATCACAAACTTTATGTTACATCATCCGGCAGCGATCTGACTTGATCAGAATGGAAGTTGATTGAACCTTCACTTTATGTTTTCAAATTTCACTGGTAATGACAAATGTAAAAACTTGAGGAATTTACAACTTCATTGAAATCGAAACTTGACTAACGTTTACAAAATTCACAGTTAATGACAAATATAGACAACTTGAGCAGAATATGACTTCTTGTAAACACGTGCATACATACTAGACGACACTGTAATCCAAAAATGCGATTTATGACCTGTGGGTATCAGTTCAGTGCATCATTATTTTTTAGCATTGAACTTACATTATAAGCAGACTGTTATCGACCACCCCTCCCGTAATGCAAATTGTATTACTAACCAAAAAACAAAGACAAAAACAAAAACAAAAAAAGGAGAAGAAGTAAAAAAAAAACACACAAAAAAACACAAACTTATACAGTACATGTAACAGCATATGCATGGAACATATTTTTTTTTAATATATTTGATTTTGCAAACGATGTGGTTTTCAGATGTTGAGGACCCAATTTTCCTGACTTGCCCCGATGACATCGAGGAGCGGGTACTGTCGCAATCGTCGTGCGGGAACCCCATACACTGGGAAATCCCCCTCGCACAGGACAACTCGGGAGCCTTTCGCGAAACGTCGTCGTACCAACCCGGCGTCACCCGCTTCGAATGCGGGAGAACGTTGGTGACTTACACGGCTGCAGACTCAGCTGGCAACAAGGCCTTCTGTAGCTTCAACGTGACAATCGAAGGTACGTATTTATTTAGCCCATTTCCTTTCTTCCTTATCTATTCCTTATCTGCCAATGATGATCAGCTCAGCCAGTGGCATGAATGCTAATTATGTTATGATAACTATACTGGTAACACAACAATCGATTTTCCCTTTTTTTGGGGGGGGGGGGGGGGTGGAGGGATTTCTTTTGTCATAACCATGGCCCGGGGGGTGGGGGCGGGGGGGGGGGGGATGCAGCCCCTGCAAGGGGATAGGCCTCTACTCCCACTCTTTATTCATACCCAATACAGTGCACTCCCGTTATAACGAAGTCCTTGGGATCGGCAATTTTTCTTCGTTATATCGAAATTTTGTTGTATAGCGAACAATAAAGTACATAAAGATGTAGATGTATATTATTATGATAATATTTGGGGACCTGAATTTTTACTTCGTTGTAACGAGCATTTCGTTATAACCGTATTCGTTGAAGCGGTGGTACAGTTTGGAAGCCGTTGGGGCCCAGTGGGTAGACCACGGACTCTCAATTATGATGTCCCTGGTTCGAGTCCTCTGCCATTGTGCTCCTAGGCAAGACACTCTATCCTCATAGCTTAGTCCTTGGGGACCGGAAGCTGATAACCTCCTCACAAGAATTTAAGTAGTTCCAGTGATTCTGCCCGCCTAAAACAAGACAAAATATAAGGACAGTTATATAATACCCGCAATTCCACCAGTTTGTCCACTCAGCCCTCAATTCCCCAATACACAACACACTCACATACACACACATACAGACAGACAGACACAAACACAGACACATCCACAAACACACACACACACGTACACACACACAGAAACACAAAAACACTTAGAAAGATGACCCTGCCTCTCCTAACACCATGCGGTGTTAGGTAGAATCGCGTGTTTACAAAATTGACCAAAACAGAATTTACTTTCTGCATAAGAATATTTTACGAACCACTGGTTACGTTTACTATGTGAGCAATAGAGCATGCCGTCTTTCCCAACCATGATGGTTATGCCATGGTTTGATGAGTCTCGAGAATTTAGGAAAGTCAACAATAATACAACAAAAGAAGAATGAATTCCTCCAAATATGTCACGCTGTCTGGTCCCAGTTTGTTGTTTAAAATCCAATTTTCAGACACACTGCACTTCAAAACTCATCATTTATTTTTCAGCAGTTCTTTACATCAATTTTTTGACCATGAAGATTGTACTTTTAGGGGTGTTTGAAAGGTTCATTACAAAAGGTTTACAGCACAAAGAATAAATATTAAAGATGGACATGATTATTTTTCAATGATGCCGCTGTCCATTTGGCAGAAAAATTAAAGAAGCTACAGAAAATTACTAGCCTGTATAGAACCAGACCATACGTATACCACAATTTCGCTTCCTGAAAGACATTTACATGAGCAATATCGAGTGGTGGTAACATGACAGAGTTATTTTCGCTTAAATTTCTCTCCATCTTTTACCCACACCTTGGTAGTGATGTCGTCATTGAATGATTTGATTGTAACTTCTGAGTCAATTGTTTCACACTTACATCGACAGTCATTTCGTACGAGAACTGTCCAATGAGCGTGGTCGCCAACAACACGGCCGGCATGTCGACGGGCGTGGCGACCTGGACTCCTCCCACCATCGCAAACCCTGACTCGTTGTGGACGGAGACTTCTAGTCACTCGCCCGGACAGTCGTTCACCATCGGGATGACCAACGTCACGTACACAATATCGAACATCGACGGCGACTCAGACGTGTGTTCATTCGTTGTAATTGTCAATGGTAACTCCCTTTCTTCCGTTAAAGTTAAAGATTTGAAAAAGTGATAATTAACATAGGCTTTGGGCAGGTATCAGGTTTGCATTAGGGCCGGCGGAACCGTCACAGTTCGTTACTCCGAAAGTTTGTTATTCAAAAAGTACGTTATTCTGAAGGTTCGTTAATCCGAAAATAAAATAGATTCATAATGCCGAAAGTTCGTAGTACGCATCTTCTTTTTCATTTTCGGATTAACAAACCTTCGAAATAACGAACATCATTTCGTTTACGGATGAGCGAACCTTCGGTATAGCGCCACGGATTTGGATTAATAAACCCTTTTTCATTTTCGGATTAAGGAGCCCAGAGTATAATCTATATATATTATAGAAATTTTGGGTATTTCGGAATGATGAGCCTTTGTGATAACCAACATCACCCTCCCATGGCAACGAGTATTGAGCCATGATGTACTGTCCATAGTTTTCCCTGTAACCCGTCACATTTTACATACTAGAACTTGCACTTGACATGATCGTCAGGACACATTAATTGACCTCTGTCTCAATCAGAAGAAGGGACTAACAAGGCTGCGCACACATTGACGGCAAACAATTAAATAATGCTGCAACAAGAAACTTTCCATTTCCGTTCCATTCACTCTCCTGGCATACTGATTACACGGGTTCTCTCCTCTCCTTTATCACAGCAATACCAAACATTTAATGTACCGTAATAACAACCCTCTGGAAAGTTTAGTGATTGAAGAACCGTGCTTGTGTTTTATTAAGTACTTGTAGTCATGGCTTCGAAATTATAAATTGAGATTTGTAGTTTGGGCCATGTGCTCACTTTTTAACACCAAAATATCTTAATAATCCACTAAACAACGAAATGCTGATACTCAAATCGCGACGTTCTCTTAAACTTTTCTGAAGTGACGGGTGTACAGACATCCCTCAATATATTATGGAAAACAACTGGAAAAATTAAATCGTCATCAAAACTTTTTGGAGGAACCATTACGATGTACAGGCCTACATATTTATCGAGTTGTGATGATAAACAGTTATTACAGGGTTGTTTTTTTTCTTCTAGTTAAAGGGGATGGCTAGTAACTGATCAGTGGGAATCAGTGAGAATGCTGGAGGATGATTGTTCCAATCCTTGTTGGATTCATTTAAGAGTACATTATATATTTATTCTTGTGTGAAAATTATTTGCTTCAGAATGGTCTCATATTCAAGTAATGTGCAGTTTAATGTTTCCAGGCTAGCGTGCCTGGTCAGTGACGGGGCATTAATTTGCACATTTCTTGAATATGAGACCGTTCTGAAGCAAATAATTTTCACACAACAGTAGATATATAATGTATTCTTAAATGAATCCCACAAGGACTGGAACAATCTTCCCTCAGCATTCCCACTGATTCCCACTGATCGGTTACTAGCCATCCCCTTTAAGTCTGCCTCCTTAAATTAGCTGAAGATTCTTAAAGACTGTAAGAATCTCCTGTATATACAATTTGGTCTTACATTTGTCAGATATCGAGATTCCCACCTTCACGTTTTGTCCCGAGTCCTTGGAGGACCGGGTACTCTCGAATTCTGCATGCGGCTCTCCGGTGGACTGGACCACTCCCATGGCCGAGGATAACTTTGGTACGCCGACACTGAGCTCAACGCGACGGCCCGGGACCGACCTTTTACCCTGCGGAACTACGCCAGTGGTGTACACAGCGACAGACTCCTATAACAATACCGACTCCTGCGAATTTAACGTGACAATCCTTGGTAAGACGCCATAACGCGTGTATGGTGGCGGCAGGTTTCCGACACCATTGGTAGGAGACAATCTAAGTTATTGATTAATCCAAGATTATACCAAAATTAAAATGACACTCACTCAACTTTGTCGTAACAACATATTAGATGTCTATCGTTCTCTGTAAAGGTTTTCGCAACTGCAACATTTTCTGTAAACATAATTTTTCTTACACAAAAAAGCATGAAAACTCATTCGCATCACTTTGCTTCATGTCTTTTCTCATGCAGTGGGAGCTTACACTGGTTGTCCGGATAACGTTAACGCCAGCAATTCGCCAGGTCTGGCCACAGGTATCGCCTATTGGACGCCCCCTACGATCATCGATCGTAAATTGGAGTGGACAGAGACCGTGAGCAACACTCCGGGAGAGCCACTAGATATCGGAACCACCACCGTCACCTATCGCTTGTTAGATCCAACTGGATCGGAGGACATCTGCAGCTTTAATGTCACAGTGTTTGGTAACAGCTCTTTATACGATAAAACAAATAAACACAACCCCTACAAACAACGACGACCTTGAAATGTATCACTATGTGTTGACCAATGTCTTTGTTGTGCAGTTGGTATATAGTTTCTTTCGAAACACGAGTTGATCAGTGTTTTAGTAGTAGCCATGATGACGCAAGAAACATTAAGTTGAATAATTATATACATATTAAAAAAAAACCCCGCAGTTTCCGCTGCTGTGAGGGACCAACACCATCACTGGCTATCGGGTGGAAGTTTGGTTATAGCCTCGTGGGTAGGGCGCATGTATAGCAGTCAGGAGGTCGTTTATTTTTATGATGTTCTCCAATTATTAATTTTAAAGTACTAATAGATGCAAACTATCGCTTTTAATTATCGGTCTTTGTTTTATAGCACGGGACGCTTTTATTGGAATGCAGAAAACATTCATAATAATCTGCAAGATAAATTACAGGGCAAAATGTGCGGATTAATTCAAGGTATCGTGATGTACCCTGACATTAATCATTTGAATCGTTTGCCTATTATTGGGCTTTTGATCCGAAGATTGGAACGCTTTGTAAATGTACGTTTTCCGTTTCTCTTTACGCTACACGACTTTTCAGCAGATCTCTATACAGGAATAAAATCATTGTTATGAATTGTCGGTATCAAATAGATGAAATCAGACTTATTTTCAAGCATTCACAGACTGTAAAAGAAATCTTTGATACCACTTTATTAATTTTTTCCTTATTGCCACTGAATTTGTCTCTAAAAATAAGATTCTATCTAAAGATGCTGGATGGGACTGACGCTGTAAATGACAATTTACGAGGTGACTGTTTATAACGATAAACGATGTTAATGTAGTAAGTGCCCTGTGAACGTTGTGCTGATGTGCACGTGATCTTCGGGCGTCTACTCATAAATCATATTTTTCTCCTTTTGTACAGTAAAATTGATTTTTTTTCTTCCGATATTATTGGTATAAAGTTAAGGAAGGTAAAGTAAGTTAATCTCGAGCAACTGTAAAATGATATTTTAAGCTAAAGACGATCTAATTTCGGAGTGATATTCTAGTTCGAGGATTTTATTTTATTTATTTTATTTATTTTTTTTTTGCCATCAGATGTCGAGGATCCAGTCATCATCTGTCCCAGCGACATCAGCGTCATAGCAAACAGTCCCGACGGGAACGCCACGGCAGTTTGGAGCAGCCCTTTCGCCACTGACAATGTGGAGATTAGCAGCGTAGTGGGCAGCCACGATCCCGGAGACGAATTTCTAGCAGGGGATACCACTGTAACATACACCGCGATCGACACGGCTGGAAATAATGCAACGTGCGACTTTATTATAGGGGTGCAAGGTGACGAGCTAGAGCTAACATTCTAGTCAAAGGGGCGCGAAACGTTTCTATAATGTGGGGGAAGGGGATTTAATGGTCATGAGGGGGGAGGTAAGCATTCAGCAACCCTAATCTCAGCAAAGCATACATTGCTTACACTGAGTATGACATAAACAACAACAACAACAACAACAACAACAACAACAACAACAACAACTAAACACTTGCTTTCATATTCCTCTTTTGAGTGTGGTAGATAGACTGCTTTGTTGTTTATATGTACATATATGTCTTTTTCTGGCTGCCTTGTTGATTAAGTTTGTATCCGATGGATAAAGGAATTGATTGTACATTGTCATTGTTTGGTCATCAAAATTACGTGAGCAATAATGACATTGCTGAGTGGCTGAATCAAATGTGTAATTGGTTTATAGATTAGCTGATTACTAGTAGTGTGTTAAATAGATGTAATTATATCAACTCGTAATTACATGTACACTATAGTAACTCGATGTAATAATATTAAGGGATTTCTGATGCAGGCACCGGCATCAGATTTAGTAACTGAAGAGTTGAGTCCGAAAGCCTATAATAGATTTGATTCTTGTAGTCTACCCCCTGCTAGTTTGTCCTTTTCTATCACTAAGCTCCCTCTCCTCCACCCCACCCCCACCCCTCTCTCACAGGTTTTGTCCTAAGCCTCTTCACTCGCATCGAAGGCCAGAGCCTCATCGGCAACGACGCCCGAATCATCACCTTCACAACTGTGGAAGACTGTCTGGACTCCTGCATCACCGAGGCGCTGTTCATCTGCCGTTCGGTCGACATCACTCCCAGGGGCGAGTGTCGGCTGAGCGAGACGGTGGCGAGATCGGCGGGGGATTTCCAAGCAGTAAGCGGAGCCGTGTACTTTGAGAGGATAGGAGGTAGGTCTACATGATGATTGCCTGTTGAGTGTGCCACGAAAATATCTCCGCGATTAGGCGTAATTAAGTGATATTACGGCTTTGAAGATTTCCTGGTCCATTTGATATTATAGCAGAAGTACAGTATACAGCATTTTATAACTTAGTATTCATTGGGATAGTTTAGAATGTCAAAATATTGAAAGCATGAAACCATTTTCTCATTAGACAGAGAAATCCGTCTGTCCGGAGGATTTTTTTTTTTTTTTTTTTTTTTTTTTTTTTTTTACTTTTACGGCTTTCCTCCGGGATTCCGTGAAGCCAAACGTAGTCTCCGCGGAACATGTCCCCGACGACAAGATACAGTCCGATCTTTCGGTTAATAATCTCAACATGATTCTATACATTTTCATTTCGATGCCTACCTGTAGTCAATACTGTAAGATCATCCTTTATTCAGACAACAACCCGCCGGTTATCATGGACTGCCCCCTTGATATCGTCCAAGAAACTGATCCTGGGCTGACTTCAGCGGCCATCACCTGGTTCACTCCACGGGCGATCGACGACAGAGGTGGAATGGTCAATCTCGTTTCGTCCTTACCGACGGGCTACCGCTTTGAGCTTGGCACCACGGAGGTCATGTACACAGCCCACGATGAGTCCTTCAACTACGCCACATGCTCATTTTCTGTCACGATCGTCGGTAAAAAAAAAATAAATTGCGCATTTCATTTCATTTCATTTCATTATTTTTTTTAAAGAAATAGTACATCTTCCTTGGACTTGTTACTGAGATAATAATGAGGGTAATATTGCTCCCCTTTGCCCTCTGAAGATTTAAGTCAAGTGCTGTTTCATAATGCTGTTTTATTATGTTGGATTGTCGCTATCACTGGTCTTCTTTCAAGCTTTGCTGTGACAACATATACAATGTATTGTCGTCGCAGTCTTTATATCCAAAGATGGCAGGATTTGACCAAATCGATAAAGAATAATAACTTTGAACGGATTCTATTCTCAAACTTTGCTGGTATCTACTACTAACAGCATTTCTACGTCCACTGATTCCATATATTACATTTGGGAGAAGTTTCCCTTTAATCTATGCTATCATCATTCTGTGTATCTTACTTAGATGTGGAGCCACCGGTGTTCACGTACTGCCCCGACCAAATCTCGGGATACGTTCATGCGAGCGACTTAGATACAGCAGCGGTGTCGTGGAGAGCTCCGCAGGCGACCGACAACACGGGTTTCGTCACCTTCGACACCAACCATCAACCTGGGTCCCTGTTCCCCTTGGGTGACACGGAAGTGCAGTACACTGCGATGGATGAAGCGGGAAATACGATGTCGTGCACTTTCGTTGTATCAGTAATTAATATTCTAGGTGATTATGTAACTTCCTTGTGGTGATGTTGATATGAATACATATGTTAATCAAATTCAACTTACTTAGAGAGTCTGACTTCATCATACAGTATACCATAATCACAAATAATTGACTGTGGATGAAATTATGAAGTTACATTCATACATTTAGCTTTACTTTCCCATCACTAGCTGGATTAAAAAAAAAAACTGACTGCAGTCTTCCAAACGATATCCTCTGCTCTGCAAAAAAACAAACAAACAAAAACGTATGCTATGTTTGCAAACTTCGCAGTAATACCTACGTATTTTGCTATCCGCGTTGAATATAGCACGTGTCTTTTCCTTTATATTCTTTCTCGTCAACCTCAGAGTCCAACAGGTTCGAAATCGAGTTCCTCCTGCCAAACTTCGCCTTTTCCAGTAGCCTTCTCGACCCTTACTCGGTGCAATTCCAAGGATTCAGTCACCTCTGGCAAACCCAGGTACACCCTCATAATAAATGGTGGCGTGACGATCATGATTATTTTGATTTAACGCCATGGAGGAGTCAGAAAATATTGCCCTCGCAAAGCGTTCGCTTTTGACTGAGCCTGTTATTATGATCATCGATTAAAGAGGGTAATATTATATTTTTGATCTTTGCCGATGAACGAAAAGGCGAGAGAACGTTGTCCCTGTACAGGGGCAGATCCAGGAATTCCGTAAAGAGGGGGGGGGGGGGTGGTCTTAAGGGCAATACAATTGACCGACAAGGAACTTTTCTTTACCAAAAAAGACAAAAAATAAATAAAGGGGGCCCTCCTGGATCCGCCATTGCTGCATTACACACAACATGACTATCTACGATTTGTCAGGAGTTTGGAAATGTCATTATGTACAATAGCTTTTTAATGCAACAACATGGAATGCCAGAGGGGGAAAATATCTTATCGTGGATCATAATGTATTAAAGACATTTGATACTATTACATGGTAAGATGATGTCGGTGTCTTCATTTTGTCTTGGTTTAGAAGGGGTCATTAAATATAGGGTAAGTGAAGTGGTTTCTTGCCTTTGGTGATTCCAAGAGAACGAAGCAAAAGAATTCACATTGAAAGACAGGCTGCAAGTGTGCATGAGTGGTCACAATGGACGCCATTAACAAATTTGGTGTAAACGCGTATAATATCCTGCGTCACAACAATTCACTCCAAATCGACAAAGAGCCATAATCGGTTTTCCTCAATGCTGTGCTATACTAATGGTCTGTTGTCCTTACCATTATCTGATGTAGGCTGACATCGCTTTCCAAGGGGACAGTACTTACCTTCACAGCACAATCACAAACATAAGGTACGTCTTGAATCAACTTTGCTACAGAGCAGAACACTACAATGATTATGATTTTTTTTAACCTAACATGCTTGTATTACTATTTGTATCGAGGACAACAACGACAAAAAAAAAAAAGAAAAAAGAAGGAAGCACCATCAACGATTAGACAAAGTTGTTTATATAGTATGGTTGTGTGAGCGTGAAATACTATATCTTATGGGATAGGAATAATGATTATGGTACTCCGTGCTACTCTCAGTCTTGAATCGAACATACAACATACACTGATACACACGTAGGATGCAGTACAAATTTGCAAGTATGATGTACTGCTGATGACTTGCGTCATAATTATGTTTTGTACACTGACAAGGTAATGACACTGTGTTCCGTTTGTAAGTTTTACACAGTTCTTTGTGTCGCATATATAGTATCGTATTTGTAATGTGCTCGACCTCTGTAAATACAGAAAGTGGGTATTTGTTTTAAGTGTTTATATTCCACATTGGTGTTTGAGAATATTTGCACCATTCGTAATACAGTTTAGATAGGTAGTGTATTGAGCCTTCGATTCCCCTTGCATAAATTAATGATGAATATTTTGAAAAATGCAAAGAGGGCAATCTTGTATATAGTGCAGTTATGATTAAGAAAAGAAATAGCTGTGTACTTCATGTACCTAAAACCAACAACAGAACGGGGGACAATGCTTTTGTGACGGCTGCACCGCGATTATGGAACGATCTACCACGGTTCGTCTGCATTTCCCCATCCCTTGATGTCTTCAAGAAGAATCTTAAGACTTTTCCTTTTAATGCCAATCTGTGACTGAATTTTGTTGTAAAGTGCTGTGAAACCAGTCATTGACTGTGTAAGAGCGCTATAAATAATCTGATTGTATTGTATTGTATTGTATTGTATTGTATTGTAATGTTTGTCAATGCTGGTGTTAGTGTTGCTGACGGCGGTGGTGTGTCTGTCCTGGCAAGCTTGGGCTTCACCGAACGCGTCGAGCCCGAGGAGCGGCGAAGCGAGATCAAGTCTCTCCTAATCTCGCTCGAGAGCGAGGGTCTGGGCGGTATTGAGGTCGAAGACGTGTTCATTGTCAACGAGGAAGGTGAGATACCAGCCAATATTCCTGCGGTGATGATGGCGACGCCTTATGTATGCTAATTATCATTCGTTGTCATGATTACTGTGGTCGTTAATGCGCCATCATGATTATCAATTCCTCTTTGACCATAATAAATCCGTATTACTGCTTGTTTCAGTGTTAAACATACAGCCGAATATACATTTGTGTGTGTGTATTTATTATGCACTTGTGTCAGTCTGTAAAAAAACTATCTTTATATATCATAATTATTGTGACCACCTCTACTATCACCCTAACCATTACCACTGTTTAGGCGATGATATACCAATCGATCTGTGCTTCACCTTACCGTGTCCGGAAGCCATGAATTGCACCGTGCGAGATCTAGATTGCATCTCCACCTGCGCCGACAACCCGACCTATTGCTTGAATGGCGCCTCCTGCTTCAAGCCGGCTTCGTCCAACCTTATCTCGTGTCTGTGAGTTCACCGTTTTACTTTATCTAGGGTCCAATTCGGACCAGCTGAAACTCCATTTCATATCGAATTCGATTTGTGTTATTATGTACATGTATAACTAAAGGCTGAAGATACATGCATATACGATATTTTCTGCCGTTGCTTCTTCGGTTCTCATTCAATGTCGATTGTTCTTATACACTACGTTACTTCGAGGCCGTCAATCCAGTCAATCACTGACTGATGGTACTGATGGTACTGATTACGGTCTCCTATACTTGTATGATACAACCGTACCTCGAAATATGTAAATGTGTACACATGTGTTAATTGGTTCTTCAGTGTACCTGTATGTCTACATAATGTTATAACTGAGTTATTAGTCACTGATTGTAATTTATGGCTAAATTGTCGTTATATTACGTTTTGTTTTAATTGCACAACTGGGCAAAAAACAAACTTTTAACTGAACTGAAAACTTTGTTACTGTGAAGAGTTAATGTGAAACAAAATGAACTATTCGAAACTTTCATTGAAATCACGCAGTAATAAGAAAACATTTATTCACACGGCTCTAATAACGCTTGAGGAGTAGGAGGAACCTGTGCTAAATATCTCTACACGAAAGGAACATGTCTTCCGTTGCTTTGTGAAAATTGTGTCATTTATAATTTTTACCCATGCAATGGGTAAATAGTTTTGGGGTTCTGGTGAAAATCTAATCACACAATCTTTCATAAAACAAAGAGTATTTGCACACACCGATGATATTTCTTTTATCGACTTTTTCTCCGTGCAGATGTTCCGAATATGCATACTTCGGAGATCGCTGTGAAAAGACGGATTTCGTAAATGGTAATATTTCGTATGCCAAAGGTTTTACAATGTTCGTATAGAGTGCGTGGTGATTTGCTTTGTACTACAAATGTAATTCTCTAGTCGCAATTTGTTCCTAAATAAGCCTGATAGTAAATTCAGATACCAGGTATTATTTCTCTCTCCCTCGAATGGCTGTCAATTCAAAAAGCTTTCACAGCAGTCAAATCGTCATCTGACCAGCACCATTTATGCATAACATGCATAAAGGCCCTACTAGAGATGAGTGAATTGATTAATCACTGTAATTGCATTTATTGTCCACTGCGGAAATTCAGTATTCACTGGTTGGTTGACACTTTCGCAGAGTGTACACATAATTTATACACCAGAATTTACATTTAAGAAGTGATATGAAAGTAATTGTACAGGGGAGTATTCCAAAGTGCTCTAAAGCAAATCCAAGGTCTCAGAATCAAAAAGTTATTATACTTCGGTCATAAACTATAAAATACAGTACAATACTTATCATTATTGTCACAATTTACATCAGTTTTCAGAACATTAAATTACGAAAACATCAACAATAACATTAACATTTTATTCAAATTCATTCGAACTGAAAACTGTAACTTATATTTAAATCAAATTTACAGCAACGGTAAGACCTTGGCCTCTAAAATTATGCATGTAGAATGACTTCGGAAATTTTATCTGTGTAAAGTATCGAAGTATGGCCTATCAATGGAGTATAATATCATCATTGAGGCAATCATGGTTAATTTGTGATGCGATTCTTCCTCCTTTATCTATGATGTTGGTTCTTTGATTTGACAGAGCCCCAACTCGTCGCCACCATCGTAGGCATCGTGTGGGCGGCCATCTTGTTGCTGCTACTTCTCCTTTGTCTTCCTGTCCTCTTCCGTCGCTGCTGTTGCCGGGATGACTTCGACGAGTAAGACTAAAATGAATCGGGGGCTGGGCGCAACTTAACATTGACAATGAAACAATATAAAATGATGATATGAGTACGTAGACACTCTATAGGCCTACATTGTAAAATACCATAGAGTTAAAACGAAGTGCTTGTACTAGCTGTACAAAGCACACTATTCAAAATAGATTAAAGGGATGGTACAGTATTGTGGAGATGAGAATTGGGCTTTTAACTTTTTGCGAGATACCAAGAAAACACTTATGATATAGTACAAAGCATACCATTTTAAGAGGAATTCAAAGTTTATTTGATGAAAATCGGGTTTGGATTGGCTGAGACATCCAAAAACAAAGTAAAACAAAGTGATCGTAATAAAGTGTGGGTCCCACACTTTATTAGAATCGCTCTTTTTTGGGTATCTCAGCCATTTCAAAACCACTTTTCATCAAATTAATGTTGAATTCCTCATAGAATTACATGCTCTTTCATATTTCATAAGAGGTTTCTCATTATCTCACCAAAAATGTTAGAAACCTGAAATTAGGTCTCAACCAAAACTATACGATCCCTTTAAAAGTATCTCATGGGGCTCATATCGCTGACTTTACAGGGTAGACTATTACAGACGTTTGGGGAAGCAATGATCCTGAAACACTTCCCATCTATCTGGGGAATATCACAGAAGAAGGATTGTTCTTTTGATTGATAGTGCAGTGGATCAATGCATGTCCGGAGTTGTTAACATTATTGCCATCGCTCGTTAAGCAGGATATTCAAATAGTAATGTTTCCTCGAGTTTCTGCAAGCGTGGAAATAAGGGCATGTGTGTACGTGAGGGAGCGTGTGTATGTGTCTGTGTGTGTGGATACGTGTGTATCTTCACATTGTTGTACAACCAAGAATTGGTGTTGGAACGAAATATTCCCAATATATATATATTTAAATATTGATGAGTCATATTAAAGTCCTCGTGACAACACTATCAAAATCTACACAATAATGATCTCTTTTCACGACAGTCCAGTCATGCTGATGTCTTCATTCTTCTTTGTTTCTTCAGAGGTGAACTAGACATCGTGAAACCACACCTTTACCACTTTGGCGACAGCGAGGACGACAGCGGAGATGCATTCGAAGCCGTCGTCAGCAAGGCGATGGATGATTCAGCCAGCCAGGGCAATAC
This sequence comes from Diadema setosum, assembly GCA_033980235.1. Lineage (NCBI taxonomy): Eukaryota > Metazoa > Echinodermata > Echinoidea > Diadematoida > Diadematidae > Diadema > Diadema setosum. The sequence continues at coordinate 20,585,472 of CM067059.1, forward strand.
AAATCCCGCCTTCGAAGGGGACGACCAGCCCGATGCGGGCCACAGCGACGAATCGGATGACTCCGCCCTGAATAGCCGCCGCAGTCCGTCTGGCAGATCGCTGAGCGATGTGAAGACCAGATTATCGGACGAAATCATCAACACGGATGACGTCGATGGCGTCGAAGTACATGCCTCATCTGGTTCCCTGGACCCAACAGTTAGAATGAAGAACCAGAATGAAATCTTGATCCACACAGGTTCGCGTGCTATCGATGTCGATGTTCGCCCCAGCAGCAATTACGAACAGGTCACTGGTGGTGTTGGCCGTGGTAGTGATGTTGGCCGTGGTGGTGGTGATGGTGGTGTTGTTGGTGTTGCTGGTGGTGGTCTCATTTTGGCGGGTGCAAGCGGGGACTCTGCTCGAACAATCGACCGCCAGGCATCTCAGCAGTCTATCAAGGTAATGATGCACAGCACCAGTCACGATGACTCCACGGCCTCGGCGCTGAATGGCTACGGCAGTCAGTTAAACCGATCGTACGGAGACGAAAGCCGCATAAACATATCACAAGGGGCAACAAGCCAAGACGTGCATTTGAAGCTCCTTTCCAACGCCAGAGACCAGGTGAACACTACGGAAAACAAGATAATGACATCGCGCCTGGATAATTTGAATGGGGCCACATCGAATGAAAAGAACCAGGCCAGTGAAGATTCAGTGGGTGCGACCAAGAATCCAGTGTTCAACAGACAGGTGTCGCAGACATCTATCAAGGTTTTGGCGAGTGGAGACTCGGGAGGGGCCAGAGGGGCTACTGGAGATACAAAGCGTGCTAACTCCAAACGACATCAGCTGAAGAGCCAAATTTCCCAAGCATCTATCCAGCTAACGCCAGTACTCGATCCTGAAAAGAGAGACATATCCATTGATCAGACAAGTGATATTGGAGTTTTGTTCGCAGGTGCTAGCGGGGCAAAAAATCGGGTCGACTCGAAACTAATCATAACCCGTCAGACTTCCCTGGCATCCATTCAGCTGTCGGCACCTCCTGGCAGTGAGGAATCAAGTTCGTCTCACATACTAGACATAGGAGAAACGAGCAGCAGTAAATTTAACGTGTCTATCTTGCCAGAATCCCGTGTCCAATCTTCCACGGTGGAACAAACAGTGAAGATGCAGGACTACCCCAGCAGTGGAACGCCAGAGCAGCCCTACGCAGTAATAAGGCGAAGCGGGTCAGACCGCAACTTCCAGCTCCGCAGCAATAACGCAATAAACGGTAATTTCGAGCTTCGCGCTACCCCAGATGGCTTGGGAAGTGTACGTTCCTGAAGCTACGGTGAAAGAAAAGAACACACAAAAAACAGAAATGTCACAACGATCCGAAAGTTTGTGACTAACTGCTATTGTTTACATAAACTTATGATAACCTTGGGAACGATTTTCCATAAGAATAAAAAAAAAAAATGATACACTTTTATGTAACTTTGCGAGACGGGTACATCGCTCATCGGTTTAAAAGTACTGGATATTCAACTGCGCTTTGACAGTTGCGGTTTGTGAAAAACTGGCCTTATCTACCTGTTTTAATATTTTTAACTACAGACAGATACGATTTACATTTTGCACTTTTGGGGTTGGTTCTGCATAGACAACAGGTTGATGTTGTAATCTATTATCCTACAATAGCACTTTGAGGACCGTTATTAACGAGAAACATGAGGAGTGTACTACCACCAGGGAGGTGGGAGAGAGAGAAACGGACCGCCTTACACATAATCAAGTATTTAGAGGTCTATTGAAAATTGTTCGTTATGTCAACTAGTATCAAACAGGATTGTTCAACTTGAATTGGACAAAATATAGGGAACCTCGTCAGAGCGAGTACCTAAAAGTGGTGGCGATAGTCTTGTTATACAAGTGTAAGGTTTCTCACCTTATCAGGATACAAAAACAAAAACAAAAATTGAAGAATTGGGAACTGTAAGACCACCTCATTGTATTGAAGAGGGTTTCTGTTATTTCCTATCTTTTATAACGAGGTTCCCTTCTGTTTAAGATTGTAGTTTACTGTGTAGTAGCAAATAATCACCTATTGGGTTCTGGGTTCTTTAACACGAGTTTGCATGAATCCTGTTTGGTGGCTGGCTCGTTCGCCCCGTGGACAAAATATCATACCATTACCTTCCTCTCGACCAAGGCTATGTAGAAATGCTGGGAAAATAATAGTGGGGCAGCATTCTGGGAAAATCAACGCTCCTACTGACATTGCTACACCTACACGAGTAGATTATGCACGCTGTAAATCCGAGAGAGGAGAGTGTGAATGAAGAGGTGGCGGGAGGTGTTTGACTTTTTTAAAGCTTGCCATATTTATTACATATTATTGAACTGTGTCTTATTTTGAGATGAAGTATTAGCCACGTACACGTCATGCGGGTAAATTGATTGCAAGAACAGTAATAAGCATTGTATCATATGGGCATGATTTTAATTATCTACTAGCACGACTAGTATCTCTTTCATTATCATGGCTCTGGTTTGAAAAAGAACATATATTTAATGATGTCAGTAGATTTAGTTTCCTGTGAAGTTCAGAAACTTAGAATAATATAAAAATGCTGTCATGAGGCAGAGTTCAAACAATGTTTTGGGTTAAAACTATGACTCTCCCTGTTATGTTTCATGTCATGTAATCTGTCCTGGACTTTTGTCCAAAAAAAAAATGCAACCTGGGGGAAAATCGAGTCTGCTTGGAAAGGACTCTGTTCATTGAACTAGGATTCACTGGTAAAATTGGTTTAGGCGATTCCCGATACAATGAAAAACTCGGAACTGACTATATATTTCCTTTCAATATATTGAAATTTTGTTTTAGCCAAACGGAAAAGCATATACAAATTTACATAGATGATTTTGATGCCTAAATTTTACCTCGTAACGAAAATGTCGGGGTGGGGAATCATCCATACTCTACTGCTCATCAAGCATTCGGGGACATTGTGTATGACATATTATTCAAATGTATGATATGAATTGGTGTTAATGTAGCATGAAAGGCCCCTTACCAAATGAATGACACCATAATACAATTCATTGAGAGGTTACATATCATCAAACAGAATATTATTCTGTTTGATGATATGGTCTTCCACGATATGCGCAGAGCTGAACGATCATCAGTAAGCAATGAAAGATTTGTTTTCTTAAATTCTGCTTTCTTACCAAGGCACAGAAAATACATTATGTGCCTACATACATATTAGTATGCACAAATCATATTTATGAGGACCAGGTAGAGAGTATTAAAGGGCTGAATAACTGGGGTGTGAAAACATTTAATATTTGGATGGTTTATTTATGCGTAGTCTTGAGAAGCTGGTGATATTGTATTTATCTAGATGATTAAATAAAGAAATATATAATCACACAGCTACACATAGTTACAGTCTGAAGCATGTATGTGAAAATGTTTGTCGGTAGGTAAAGTTTTGTACAATGAGTACGAGGTTTGATATCATTCATTGATTTAATGCGTAGTAGCTTACACTTTTCAATGGCATAGTCTAATACCAATATCACAAACATGTTCTCTTACAATATAAAAGACACCACACACACACACACACATCCATTTGTCTTATTTTCACAGAAACCAAAGTGAACAAAACCTGCTTTTATGAAAATACACACGTATGTACAAAATTTGTTTAAGGCATTTTACAGGGGAGAAAATACATTACCCCAATGACAATGCTCAAGATATTTTCCTCATTAGTTATTGATAGTATGTCTAAGACCTTTCAATTACAACATAAAGAAATAATGCATGACACTTTCTCAGTCTTTGATAACTTTTAATTTGATACAACTCATCCAGACCTTTCACATTGGTCAGACAAATCTACATGTTTTTTACTTCATTTTACTTCTTACAATGATCACGCAAGGCTGCACTGAATTCATCTGTTTCACAGCATCTATGTGACACGAGTACGAACTTTGGCTTCTCATGGAAAAAACAAAATAAACGGAAAGATGACAAATTTTGTGGATTACATCCACTGGCAATAACACAACATCACTGTCCTAGAAAACTGACAACTTGTCCCCCAAACTGAGAGGTGTCACATTGCATTGCTTGTGCAGCATTGCAGAGGGCAGCCAGGCATTTTCCAAATCTTTGTCTATCCTAGCAGTGATGACAGACCATGCTACATGAATGCACAGCCTCTGTGTGGGAGCAGATTGTAAGTTGATAGTCTCACTGTGTCAGTATACATTCGTTACATGAAAACACAATCATTGTTTTTAAAATAAGATCTACTACAGGGAATTCCACAAAAATTCATTTTTCATGAAAATTACACATTCCATCAACTTGATACTGACATATGTTAAGGGTAGCAATTATTCCCCCTGCTTTCTGAAAGCGGTTAGTCACGTGCTCTTTTATTATGCTAGATAAGTGAATTTTTGTGGAATTCCCTTTATTGTTGTCCACACATAAATCATAATCTCTGGTAGTCTCCTCATCCAGTTGTTCCAACACCAAAACTTTAAAAAATGAATAACTTTTGCAGCAATTGTCCGATTTTCCTTAAACTTTCACTGATGTGTTCTACTAATGTTGCCAGCTGCTTTCACTCAATCCATATTTCTCTTTGGGTTTGGGTTTCCTTTAAATACTGGCATGATTCAAATACAGTGTATTACCTTGTGATTTGAAATTTACAACTTTGGGATGTCACAGTGGGCTACATTGTCGGAACAAGGAAGAAAAGTTTGCAGCTTCTGTGCTGTTGAGCAGTGATGCCCACAAAGATGCGTTAAGTACCCACCACAGGCAAATCAGTCAGGATGTAGTCCCACTTGCGCACATCTGAGTATTCATCAAGTCTGAAGCTCTGGCAAATAATATGGAGCATTTGCAAAAACTGCGGAAAGGTAAGCAGTAATGCATAGTAGTCCTACACATGGACTTCCTCAAAACTCTCATGTATGGTGATCCACTACCAAAGATTTGAATCTGCATGAAATAATTTGAATTTGTGATATACTGCTTTTTGTTGCTCACATAATCAGGGTTGTATTTGCAGCTTTTCCATGCTCTAACACAGAACAGAACTCTAATGTGGGTCGAATCAGGATAACATGAACCATACTCCCCTCAGAGGGAAATTTCACTCTCTAGTGCAAGCACTGTAATGACAAGCATGTCAATACATGGATGTTATCTGACTAACATAATGCTACATTTGTACAGATTCTTTTGGCTTGCCATACTTGAATTCATTCCCTCTGCCTGTGAGGGAGATATTCATACTACCCTGACATGAATCAATCAACCATTGTCTCAGAAGCTTTGAATCAATGCAGCAAAGAGATGGGTGAACACAATGAAAGAATCAACAACAAAACATCTATATTGGCAACACAGAGAAACTGAGTCTACAAATACATTCTATCATAAAAAAGTAAGAACTGTGTACTTAATTTACTTTTAAATAAAAAGGCTACATATTCATGTTCTTTATTTTCAAACCAGTCAAAACAACATACACAACTTAAAGAAACATAACAAACAAACCTTGGCCTCAGTCTTAAGGTAAGCTAAAAATGGACTTTTCTTTCACTAAAAATATTTCAGGGATATTTTTGTTGTCGCACAGTCAATGTTTAGAAAGCTTGGCAATTGGCCCTCTAATCATGATATTGTTGATATTTTGCTCAATCAACACAATGAAATGGGAAAGGGAGCAACTTTTTTTTTGTTTTTGTTTTTAGTAACAAATCCAATACCTGCTGAAGAAGAAATGAATACATCCAGCATTACAAGACATTAGCAAAGAATCGCATGATTTACAAAAACTTAAGTGATCATCGCTTATTGAAGAGTTTTTACCTGCCCAACAGGCAACTATCTGTCATTACTGTAAATTTCCAAGGCACCTGATTCTAACTCTGGTGAATGGTGTTGTCTAGCAATAAACACCAGATACTATCACAATTGACCGCCCCTGTTTGTCATAATTACCAAAAGGGAGCATTTATATCTTTATGCAGTGGATATATACTTTACACCACCAAACACCATTATTTGTCTCTGCAGAACTCTTAATTTACATCTTGTAAAGACAAACATATTGAGGCTTATGCCATAGAAAGACAAAAAGACATGAACAAACTCTGAATGTAAGCACATAAAAGCTCTATTAAGCTACTTCTACTTCTGCAGAAAATGGATTACCATTTTTACTGGTACTTACAGATCTACATTTGTACACTAATAACCTCTGGTAATCATGTTGTCACAAAACAAAAAACAGGGTACATAATTATATCCTTTGCAAACACTACCTTTCTTACACTAAATACATACACAACTTCAAACTTGAAACCAAAGTACATTTTTGTTGGTATGGTTTCGTACGTGACTTCAAGGTTTGTACCACATTGAGTGTTCTTCTCAATCGGTAACAAGGTCTGACCACCTTTATGGCTCATTAATATGATTTAGTCACACACAATTAACATTGCATGATGACTCAAAATAATGATGATGATGATGATAATAATAATAATAATAATAATAATAATAATAATAATAATAATAATAATAATAATAATAATAATGATATAATAATAATGATAATATAATAATAATAATGATAATATAATAATAATAATAATAATAATAATAATAATAATAATAATAATGATAATAATAATAATAATAATAATAATAATAATAATAATAATAATAATAATAATAATGATAATAATAATAATAATAATAATAATAATAATAATAATAATAATAATAATAATAATAATAATAACAATAACAATAATAATAATTGTGCAAATAATAATGATGGAGATGATAATAATAATAATACAATAAGATCATCATGATGTCACAAACAAGAATCACTGTGAACTTACATGCTTTCTTCATTGGCATGATAACCGTAAGCAACTTTGTTCAGGCTTCTCAACTAGCAGCAATGATCACTGAAAAACAAATGTTTAAAGTCACTTTGTGAAAATGAAGAAATACACTTGTCTGCACATCCATCAATGATTATTGCTTATTTAAAGACTAAATTGTACCACTTTCTAGGAGTTTTCCTGTTTTCCAGATGGCTTCTAAGGAGCTAGGGGTGCATCATTAGCAGTTGTAGTTGAATTTCATCTTGATCAAGTAACGCAGTTTGACCTGAGAAACATCATAGACAATGTATCTGGAGGGAGAAGCAGAGAATTAAGGACAAGGTAACACATGCCATGAGGGAAAATCACATACTTCAGGCTTGCACATGAACAGCAATTTTTCGGTGTATATGTAAATGATCCCCAAAGCTCCGAAAGATCTATTTAAAGGGGAATGAAACCTAAATATACATGTGAATTGAGTGAATCCAGGAGATTGATGAAAATCAGACAATCCTTTGAAGAGTAATGAAAATATAAAGAAAATTTCACAAAATTTACAAAAAAAAAAATAAAAAAATGAAAACCATACATTGTACATGCCCTCAACTTGTTACTGATAAATGTTAAGGGTATCAGTAATTCCCCTGTTTTTAAAAGAGATCAGTGAAGTGCTCATATATCACACTACAAAAGTAAAAATATGCAGAATTTTCTTTGTATATTCTATATATTGCTTTCCATTTGTGACATCACAAAATGGTGTAGTCCTCTCATAGAGTGATGGCAGCATCGAAACTGTAAAATTCATTAAAGGACAAGTCCACCTTCATATACATAAGGATTGAGAGAATGCAGCAATATTAGTAGAACACATCAGTGAAAGTTTGAGGAAAATTGACAATCCGTTCAAAAGTTACGAATATTTTAAGTATCTGCGCAGTCACTGCTGGAAGAGAAGACTACTACAGTGTATGATGTCACATGCGTACAACTATTTAAGGAAAATAAAAAGAGAATTTCACAAAACTTTACTTTTGAATAAAGTGCATATTTCTTCGACTTGCTACTGACGTATGTTAAGGGTAATATCATTCCCCCTGCCTTCTGAAAGAGAGAAGTCGAGTGTTCTTTTGTTATGCGAGAAAAATGGAAATATGTTGAATTTTCTGTATTCTTTCTTTATATTGTTGTACTCATGTGACATCACAAGCTATAGTAGTCTTTTCATCCAGCTGTGACTGAGCAGAAACTTCAAAAATTCACAACTTTTTAACGGATTGTCCGATTTTGCTCAAACTCTCACTGATGTGTTCTACTAATATTGCTGCATTCTCTCAACCCACATGTCTATGAAGGTGAACTTGTCCTTTAACTTTTCAATGGATCATTCAATTTTCCTCAAACTTTCACTAATGTGTTCCACTGATGTTGCTGCAGTCACTCAATCCACATATATATTTGGGTTTCATTCCCCTTTTATGAGGATATAGCAGGCCACTAGGTGAAACAGATACACTCTATCACAGAGAAAAAGAGCTGGCATCCTGCTTTACTTTTGATCATATCCTGGCAAGAATCGAAAGGTAGTGTTTACAAACAAAGATGCCAACAAGCCTGAACAAGTACTCAATAAGTTACTCTAACTAATGAAATTTTCCACAGGAGTTACAAGTATTCTAATTTAAAGTCTTCTCATGAATACAATACCTTAAAATGGAAGTCACAGATCATTTAAGGTAAACTCCCTCTGGAAAATTTCAAATCAATTATTTTGGTAACAAAATGTATGAGCTATTTTGATATAACATGATTTAAATGACATTCATTGCAATCATTGTCAGATGACTTTGACTAGCAGAGGAAAATGAAAAAAAAAATGCTTTGTAATCTCAAATCACTCCTTTCAAGACTCTTACACTGCCTAATCTGGCAGACAAGAGAAAAACCTTTAATTTTAATGATATTGGAACAACAGACAACAGATTCCCTCACCATGTCTTTTGTTAGTCACATTAATATCACAGAAACATGCAAGTTATGCTGAGTCGAGGTGAAGGTGCATTCCAATGTCTTTTGTTAACATATCAGTACTTTAGCAATGATTGACAGATGAGGTCAAAACAGGAATACTGGTTTGGAAGGACTTTTTGTGGGCGTATCCAAGTAATCTGAAGAAAAATAGAAGAAAAATTAGTTTAAAATATATGGAATGTTTCTAGATATTTGTTTCACCGCAAAAGTGATGTTGAGGGTATCATAAATCAACATAAATTAACATGCATTTGTATTTCAGGGAACCTTTAATAAAGAATACGTTCAACAGAGTCAAAGTTCAAGCCAACTTATTATTGGTCCAATAATTTCAACAACAAGTTGCCACAAGCAAAGGATACTCATTGTAGAGCAGACTGGAATAGCTGATGTTGCTGTTCATGCCTTTCCCCATGGGAACCAACAGGTTGTCCTCCACGGTTTGGGTTCCCGTTGGGTCTGGCTCGGTTCGACCCATTCCTTTGGGGCGGTCAAAGAAAAATGACAATCATTCAATGTACACTGAACATTCTTTGGACCATCATCACAACACCACTGACATTGCCAGGTGATGAATATTGAAATTAAAAAAGGGATACAGATAATTCTTCATCGATCAACAAATCTGCATGCAATCATCATTACATCAGTGCAAATTGATGATTGTAATGACAGATTAATTTGATGGAAGAAAATAATAAAGATCTATTGAAGACTGGGGTCAACTCTGATGTCATTATAGTCTGCTTAGTGTAGCCTTTTCTCAAGTGTTCCTGATTTTTGCACTTCCTTAAAAAAAAAAAAAAAAAAACATTTACCGTAACCATTTCTTTCGACAATTTATAGGTTTAAAGGGGAAGGCTAGTAACTGATCAGTGGGAATCAGTGGAAATGCTGGGAGATGATTGTTCCAATCCTTATGGGATTCATTCAAGAGTTCATTGTGTATCTATTGTTGTGTGAAAATGATTTGCTTCAGAACGGTCTCATATTCAAGTAATGTGCAGATTAATGCTCCGTCACTGACCAGGGACGCTAACCTGGAAGCATTAAACTGCACATTACTTGAATATGAGACCATTCTGAAGCAAATCATTTTCACACAACAATAGATATACAATGAACTCTTGAATGAATCCCATAAGGATTGGAACAATCATCTCCCAGCATTTCCACTGATTCCCACTGATCAGTTACTAGCCTTCCCCTTTAAGGATAGTTTTTCTTAATTGTAAATTCCCCTTGAAAACATGCTCTAAGGAATTTAATTTCTTCTCACTGAGAGTAATGACAAAGCAGATATTGTAACCACTGAGCTTTAATTCTCAATTTGGCATTCTAGTATCAAAATAAAGAGATAACCAGACAGACATGGATGTAAGGGTATGGCTTTTAATAGATTGGACATCACAGCATGTGCAATAGAATCATTGATGTCCCAGATTGTTTGACATGGTGATACTGCCATCAATTCTGTGCAAATTTCAACCTTTCTATTTCTGCTCAAAGTTGTGTAAATCATTGGCAGCCCTAAATAAAACCATACTACTGTATACGCCAAATATTTCGTGAGGTTTTTATTTTCGCGAATTTTGTGAGTCAGGTGCTATTTGCGAAATTAAAGACACACAAAAATATTGACTCTGATCCAGATGTGGACGTGACGTATGCGTGTACATTTCTCCGTTCAGTACAAGACTCCACGATCGCGAATTTAACCACTCGCGAAATCGTCAAGAATTCCCGATTCACGAAAATGTTGACTCGCGAAATATATGGCGTATAGAGTAGTTACTTTCATCTGCAATCATTGATTTCATATGATGGAAACTCAAACCCCCTAAAATAGTTTTAAGAATGATGCCATCTGAGGACCAAAAACCCAGACACATACCCTTGGTGCTATGTTTGCCTGCTGGGGGTTTGGACATGCCCTGGGCACCCCGCAACTCATACATATCTCCCAGCGCCACTTCAGACAGCAGCATGAGGCCAATATTGTTGCTGGCATTGGTGAAGCAGTAGTTGGCGCTCTTTGTGACCATGTCGGCAAAGTATATGCCCTTGCCAAACATGTAGCCCGTCTGTGTGAATGAAATGCAGCAACAAGAGGAGACAATGGTTCATAAGGAAATCATCTTGCATATGGATAAATTTTGTCTGACAAAACACAAAAAACTACTGTCTAAACATCCCAACAATAAAAATCACAAATCATGTCTGCCTTGTAATTGAGCAAATCCTAAACACTATCTGTAAAGTTGTAAAAGACAGCATGATAGCCTCCACTGAAATAGAGATAATACCACTGTACATCATAAATGGTAAATGTAGATAAAACAAGGCATTGCTGAAAAGCAGGGCTCCTAGCCTTCACAAATCTAAAAACATACTGATGCATGGGAGAAAACTTGCTTTGACAGAAGTCATCTCACTTTGGTCTAAACGTGGAAAAATTGCACATATTCTGTATATTACATTAACTTTCCGAATTTTTTTTTTTTCATTACAAGAACATTTTCTCATTATCAAAAAGAAAAAGTAACTTAATATGATATACCGGTAACTGAATATTGCGAACACATATTACTTGGCAGCTCCATAAACAGAGGGCTAGAGGGAGGAAAGTAGGGATTTGGGGATGCAAACTTTCAATCTAAATTTCAATTTATTTTCACTCTTATCATATATCAATAATACATCAAAAATAATAGCACAAGTTCTTTTTTTACTTTGTCAACAATATAAAAAAATACATACATGATAATAACACAGTAATTATAATGATAACTGGTCGAAATCGAAGTGGGGTTGTGCAAAGAGAAGTATGACGGGACCTACATGAAAGTGAGCTTGTTTAGCTGTAAGCCCCAGATAATGAGTGTTTGTGAAAGAGAAATGGAGAACAGATACAAGTTCAGACCAGGTGATTTAATGGTACCAAATACGGGAAGCAAACAAGTTCTTCTGATTACTCACAGCTGGAGCCTCGGGCGGGGCGATGCGGAGTCCCTGGGAGAGGATGCCGCCATAGTTGGTGAGGCGGGATCCGTGCCAGAGCAGCTGGCGGTTGTGCAGCTTCTTGAAGGGTTTGAAGCGGGCCGTCTCCCCCTCCCGGTCCAGGCGGAAGACCTCCATCGGCTCCAGGTGGTACCAGTTGTGGGTCGGGGCATGAGTGTTTTCCGTATAGTCCGCCACCATCTTGTACTCGTCGCTGTTCTTGTCCACCACCTGTCCGGGTCGTCCAGAAGATGGGCAGGGAGAGGAAAGTGACTTGAGGATGATCTTTTCCCAAGTGACATATGAGAACATGCAGCAGTTCTTACTCTTGCAAGTTTTTATCCCATTTTACAACTACAGGAGCTAGCATACATATCACATTCACTTCAAAGAAAAAAAAAAATATATATATCTTAGGTTCTTCCAATCAATAGTCAGAAATGACATGTTCATATTAAAAGAGAGCACTACCCCCATCCCTTTCAAACTTGCCAATGATGGCTACTTATGTGCATATTTCTGCTGGATATGATAGTGGCCAACATACTGAAAATATTTTCTTTCATCTCAAACAGTCATCACAACAGTGCAGTACCTTGTCCTGCTAAAAAACAAAAAAACAAAAAAACAAAAACAAAAACAAAAACAAAAAAAACAAAAAAAAAGGTTTATTTTTCTATCTCTCCCCTCTTTCTCTTTATCTCTGACCATTCATATTGGTCTAACTGAATGTTCTTGTACTGAACAGAAATGTGCGTGATGCATGATGGGCAATAATTACCTCCATGGGACACTTGAGTTTCTCATAGTTGACATCGATAGGATCCCTGACCTCGTCTCCTGAGTCCTTGAGCATGGCGTAGGCGATCTCAATGTCCAGGAGGTTATCCAGCATCTGTGTCTTGGTCTGTGTGGGGAGGTGTTTCCATGACAACCAAACCATTGAGTGCTAATATTTTTTGATCTATAGCTCATATCAATTCATGGGTGTGAATTTCTATTCTGCTGTTGTGGTTCAGTGGCTAAGACCATGAGACCATCAATCAAGAGGTCCCTGGTTCAAATCCCCCAGCAGAAGCTGCTGTGCCTCTTGGCAAGACTATACCCCATTGCCTGGTCCTTTGGGGTGGACTTAAAGCCACCAGTCTCCTGGTTGCTTGCTTGCAAGCATTCACTGCTTTTACAGTGGCCACTTCAACTCAATTGATATACTGTATATTACACAACACGCGAGCATTGCTGCTTCACATCTATTGCATGAAACACTGCATTACAGGAAACATTTGCCAATGATCTCTACAGCAACACAATAGGAAAGAAGCTTAATGCCTGATGCGTTAGACCCAGTTGGATATTACATTTACAAGAAAATACTTCTAACACACTCTCAACTTCCCACCATTAAGATGTAATTTGATCCAATATCAACGTAGCACTTGAAGGTACTTTCCCATAGTCAAAACTGAGAAGTTGTTTAAAAGTTGTTGTTTTGTTGTTGTTGTTTTTTGCATAGTTCTATCCTAAAGCAGAATTAAGTGGTGTACAGTCCACATGAATAAAGAGTTCTTACCCAGTTACCACTGAGAGTTACTTCTCATTATTGCTAGATAGCAAAACAATGGGTTCTCACAGAAGACTCCAGCACCCTAGTTCTCACAGAGGAGGGTGGAAGAGGAAGATGTCTTCTACCATGTAAGCACAATTTCACAAGGCATACCAATGACATAGCATTGATTGGCGTCACTATTCAATCCTACCTGGATGACGTCAAGTGAATCCAGCAGAGGTATTGACTTCAGACCAAAGTTGTGTGGAATGAGGGTATAGAACTGGTTGGAGGCATCCAAGATGGCTGACTGTGGTGCTTTGTCAGTTACCAACTGCATGATTCAAATCAAACAAACAAAACACAACAATAAATCACTGTCTTTGTATTACTGTAAAAAATTATATATTCGCAGCATGAAATTTTTGCAAATTGGAGCTGATGGCCTTTTTTTGCAGCATGAAATTTTCCCGAATTGCCATTGGCATTCAACGCATGTAGCATAGATAAAAACTTTTGTGAGCATTCTAATTTCGCCAATCTTGGCTCTCGCAAAATTCGCAAAATTAAACTGCTCGCGAAGATTCCTCGCTTTACAGTATACTACTTGCTACAGCGGTATGTCGCAGAAAGTTAATTTCTACTATTTTTGACTGCATACAAGCAAATAATCCATCAAAACACTTTTTCTAATGCTTGCCATTGATGGGTCTACTATTAGACTGTACCTCAAAGACATGACAAGGACACATAATACTAGTCTACAACCAATTCACATTGGTAGAATAACTTATACAGATCTTCCAAAACACAGTTGATGCAACTCCCAAGAACACACCTAAGTTCTTAAAATGTTGTAACAGACAAATACAGTATAAGCTGTTATTTTTGCACAGGTTTAATTTTCACGAATTTCCCGAATCACATTTGGACCGCGAATTTAACAACATGCGAAAATGTCACCATGCACTGAGGTAATACATTGTAGTGCGCTTATGAAGGCGTCTGTGTCAATTCGCAAAAACAACATCTCGCGAACGTTTCCATGACATCCTCATTCGCGAAACTATCTGTATGCAAAAATAACAGCGTATACAGTAATCGTACCACAAAATGTATCTCATCTAACTTCTCTGAAGTTTAGATAAAAGAAAACAAATGTAACTGCATGACTCAAGAACTCACCTTTTGTAGCTTGGTCAGCACTGAGTAGGCCTCCTCAATCTGTTTCTTGGAGAGTTTTCCTAGAGGCATCTTCTCCAGGTCAATCTAGGGAAGAAATCAACAGAAAGATGCCATCTTTTGAGTGAAACAACACCAGCGGTAAGCTTTAAATAGTTACTTCAGCGATGTCATTCTCAATGCAAAACTTTTTAAACACAATGCAGAACTTTCTGTATCTAGCAGGGAATTGTCCATTCACAATGGAGAATGCTCTATTCAAAATGATATGTTTTTGGCACATGATGTATAACATTTCATGCAAAAGTAAACCTGGCTTCAATTTCATCATTTATATCTCATATGATTGAGGACTACCCATCATACGGGCACCTAGTAGAGATGTTAAGGAAAAATCTCTGGCAGTGATCAGTATGTTTTGCTTCAATGCCTTTTCTGATGTTCATTTGATGAAAAGATGATGTGACATCTTTTCTGTTACAAGTGTCCTAAAACACCTTCCTTAATCGAACAATTATTTTTCACAACCAATTTTCCCTCCATATAATTCCCATCCATCTTTCCTCTATGCTTATCTCCTGTGGAACAATAACTCCACTTCTGTCATTCACTCATTCATTTCATTTGATTTTATTTTGTCACGGTACCAGGCTTAGCCACAATGGCTTTGTTTCGGCCGATATATTCGTCCTTCATTGTTTATTCATTTATTTGTTTTTGGCTCACAATGCATCATGTCCTTCAACTCAGCCTCTCAATCAACTGATTTCTCACTTCCCAACAATCATTTTTATCACTCAGCTACCGGTATTGAGTACAATTACCTGCTCAAAATTGTGGAGCAGCTTCCAAGATTCTGTACAATCAAAGAATCAAATGCATGCATTGGGTCAGCAGGACATTCAGAGATAAAAACTTGTCAATGGACATTATATCGCTACCTCAAATTCCAACATGGTCTTCTTCAGTGCGTCCAGGTCAAAGATCATCTTCAGCAGATCCTGAATTTCAGCTGGCAGTTTGGATGTCTTGCCAGCCCTCTCTTTTGAAGACTTGATGCGTTCCTCTTCCTGTATTGAAATTAGGCAAAAAACAAGGCATAAAAAAATGCTATTATCACACTTCTTGATCAATATGTCAACTACAGGATTGAACAATTTTTGACAAACATAGAAGAAAAAAATATATGTATGCATAAACAGTGTATGATCTCAACATGAAACTCTCAATAAATGTTACAAACATAATTTGAATTGCTTTTATACAAGAAAAAAAAAGTACCTGGTGACTGTTGGTTATATAAGCTATGGTCCGAGGGTGATCATTAATATCGTGGATTCATAAGCTTTGTGGGGTGCCAAGTATCGCACAGTTATTTCGTTATGAAATCAGTCATTTCACCATTTCATTGATGAAATGACTGATTTCATGACAAAATGATAGACAAAATGACTGATTTTGTAACGAAATCAACCTTGTCACACTTGGTGCCCCATAGAGCTTATCCTCAAAGTTTGCTTATTCTCAAATTTAAGGATTACCGTTTCAGCTTAACTATTGATTGTCAGTCATGTCTGAGATTGTATCATTTACATGATTGTGGCACAAACAAATGATTATCCTAAAGCAAATTCAATCAAATCAAAACCGATAATTTTTTTCTTTCATTTCACACAAGTCCATCTCAAGTTTGAAATCACACCAAGAGGTCAGGTAACCAATGCCTGTGTTTGCCCTACCTCACCATAGCTGATATCCAATGGGAAGAACTTCATTGGGTGCTTCACAAAGTTGGTTGTGCCGAACGAGTTGCCCGTCTTGTCGAGATAGACACTCTTGAACTCCTCCTTGGCCCTCGACAGAGGAAAGTTTGTAGTTTTCTTCCCTCCGATCGTGGTGCCAACACGGCCCCATGCACGAAAGACCCAGTACCTAACAGAAAAACAAATAAACACAAATTTTGTCAAGAGGTCATGGGTACAATCACAATGAGCAAAATCTACCTACCTGACCCAATTACTAATTGGTCTATCATAGCACACACAAAAGAAACAAAAGGGCTTTTGTCACAATCATGTGTAAAAGTTTCCAGATTTCACCATGAAACATTCCCTTATGTGATCCTTCATCCATTCCTCTCAAAATAAATGCAATGTGTGTTCCTCAGCAATATCATTTCCCCACACCTTCCAAATGCAGTTCAAACACTTGTAAATGATATTGTTCCAATTATCACAACAAGCTAAGAAGCAAACATGTGACAGATTTTACTTCTGTTTAACCAGATTCCTTACTCTTCTCAATAAGCAAACGGGTGATGGGTTCTTCAATGTCTACTATCATTTATTCCTCAGTCTTCCCTGTACTTCCCATCTCATATCAAATTATAATCACTGAATTTGTGATCTCATCACTAGAAAAGTAGGATACTACACTTGACATGAACATTGATGCTGCTTGTAGCTGGTGCATACCTGACATTCTTCACTAGCAATATACAATTCATGACATTTTGACAATTAAGTCACAAAAGAAAATTTATATAACTGTAATTGTACACATTTGAAATCAAATATTTGCTAAATTTACAAATTAGCACAGCACTGCTATGACTTTATAGGTTAACATGTAGTCAGTGTAACTTTGGTGATAGTGGCACCTCAAGGGCTTCTAACTTGGAAGTCCAGTGACTGTGTGACCTGAAATATCATTATTAGGATGCATGCATCTTGACGATAATTGACCATGTGAACATGGCTATCAATTCATTCTTTTATATGTATTTGTCTCATAAACTTTTCCTGCTTGGCAAATGTCACCTGAAATTTCCTGCTAATTCCCAGGTGACGCTGCAGCATGAAAGGCATCGCGAGCAAACTCTTGGGTGAAAAGCGATGGTCAGCATGCCAATAACATCTTGCAGGCCATTTTGCGCATGCGCCATAACGTGTACTTGTGCTGCAGAAGAGCGAGCAAAAGAAATTCAAGCAGGAGCTCATTTGCTAGTATGAAAGTTAATTTCTTGCGGGTGTTCCACGTTTTGATTCCCGTTGAATCCCCCGGGTGATCATAAGAGTGACTAGCATGAAAGGAGTATTAGTTTTACATGGTGGTTCCATCAGTAAGTTGAACACTGTTGTTCGTGGAGGCCTCATTGTATACTAAGGAAGAACACAAACGAATGATTTCCTTTCTGTTTTATTGCAACTCCTTCCTATTGGTTTAATCAAAGGAAAAATCCCCACAATCTGATGGTTTGAAAGTCAAATGTGTGCAGTTGGATTATTCTCAATTATTTGTTTCCCCTTTCTGTTTAATTTTTCTTGAGGTTAGATATGAAGTGTGCAGGTTTGTTTGCTTTCACATGTTTTTCTGCATTTATTGCAAAATAAATATTAACAATAATAATGGGATGACAAATAGGTGGATGGACAAACAGATAATACAGTGAAAGAAATTAATTTGGTATCAATACCTTGTTCAATAAAATAAACACAATTGTGATTGATGCTGAAAGTGAGACTATCATAATCCATATGCTTGAAGCGACAGCAGCCCCCCAAAACACAAAGACGTTTTCGTGAGGAGGACTCAGAAAATAAATGTCATTATAATAATGATTTGCACTTAGTATACTTTTGTGGAAAACTGCATATATTTGTGGCAGTGTGTTGCTACAGTGTGCATCTTACTATTGTTGGGAATTTTCACTTTTAGCAGAGTAATATTGGAATTATTCAGGAGGAGTTTTGTAACTTAGGAAGAAAAAAAAAAGAGAGAGAAAACATAGTCAAGTATCAACATCTGAGTCACTAATTCATGATTCTATTCAGCAGTAAATGCTTATGAATTAATATCTTGTAAGAAAATACAGAAGAGGCAGTTTTATATATATATATTCGGTGGACCAACACGTTGGAGGATAGACAGCTGGAATATGATAGAAGAGAAACAGGAGGAACAATGTCGTGGAGGTTAAATAACTCACCCTCCGCCACCATCCCGCTCCAAAAGCTGCAGCTTGTAGTATGAGTTGGTGCCCCTGGTGATGTCAACCAAACCCAAGGTGGCGCTGTACAGCTGGGAGCCGTCTTTGTACACATGGGCCACATGCTCGAGTCCTGCCAACAAAATGGTGGAAATCTGGGCGTAAATTATGTGATTGGTGAAAACTCCAATGGTCACTATCCAGAAACAACATATACTTTGTTTGAACAGCAACTCTTTTTCACATTCACACTGATCTTTTATGTAAAGAACAGGGTATGAACATGAAGATCACAGAGATTTTTTAGACAGTCAAATATAACACAGAATAACATGGAACTTTAATACATATTTCACATGTATTCATAATCATGACATACATTTCTCACAGTTTACTTGCTAGTTTGTGCATGAGATTTGCCATTGAAAATTGAAAATGGTCATCTAAACTTAGCATCCTGATGTTTCTACTAAAAACTTATTATTGCTATCTCAATTGAGCTTTATATTGACTCGATGTCAAATATATGATTTCTTATTCTTTTCTGAAATTCATGAAACAAAAAACTTCTTGATATTCATTGAAGCTTTGAATGGCAAGAAAATGTAAGAAATGAGTCATGA
The DNA here is from genome assembly GCA_033980235.1 of Diadema setosum. NCBI lineage: Eukaryota > Metazoa > Echinodermata > Echinoidea > Diadematoida > Diadematidae > Diadema > Diadema setosum. The sequence goes on from CM067059.1 coordinate 20,604,764, forward strand.
TATCATTACTTCTTTAGATTTGAATAAAGTGACTTTGATGAATATTACATCTTTATAAAATTCCAATGCAAAAGGTATCACTAAATCATGATGAGATAACAACAAAATACTTTACAAGTGCCGCTAGATTTTGTCATTAAAATGTAATCTTCAATTCCATGTCCTAAAAATGACATGTGGCCTTTAATTCTCCATATCTCATCTCCTCTTCAGCTCAATGATCAAGCTTGATTTGGTATCTACACTAATCACCGCTGAGGTTTAACCTCTTGTGAACTGAGAACTCTGTTGCAATCAGCCAATCAAAACTCACTGCCATGCTGGCCAATGTCCCTAATTGGCAGACACACTCTCAGGAGTAAAGCCCTCACTCATGAATATTCATGAAGCCAGAGCTCTAGCAGGCCTCTCTGTGAGGGGGTGAGTAATGCAAGAGCACTACACAAGCACGCACAGGTACACACACACACACACACACACACTCACCCAAGAGTCACTGAGTGAGCCTAGTGAGCTGGAAGGGATGCCCAACTCCAATACCAAAATCTTATTTGAGAAGAAGACTACACTATTTACGCTGGAGATCAGCATACAGGAAATCACTGGGCCCTCTCTCCCGTTTCTTTTGATCTTCCTCTTCTTCAAGTGACAATCTGGGATGCTCTGGACATTGTTTCACACTTATTAAGCAGGCAGCTCATTCAGTTAGCTGATAACGAGGAGGAAACAGGGTCTTATGGTGCTCATGAACGTTTGGATTGCGTGTACTTCTTCAAAGCTGAGTGGTAAGTTATCTTATCTTGTGCTTTTGCTTTCTTCAAGATACTAACAGATGTATGCGCCTGGATGAATATACTCTGTAGCATTCCATTATATATATATATCATACCTTTACAGCTGTTATCATCTGAAATGATATCTTGAAGGCAAGATACTTTTGTGGAGCCATATATCACTTGATATCACAGCTATAATTACCTTCAGATTAAAACTTCCATGTATACAGTGTACACCACTTTGTAGCTTCACGAGGTATCAATTCAAAGTAACTGGAAATTTCTCAAATCAAGTTTTAATACCAATCTCAATTCCCATTATCACATAATTATTTGCCAATATGTATTTTAGGGCAAACAAAAACCTAACTGAAATGCTAGGCAAGTACTGATAAAATTTGTGCCATTTGTCTGTGGTATGGCACCTTCTTTTGGGTCAAAGCGTGAATTCTGTTAAAATCACACTTTCTCAGAAAGTGAGTTAACCTAGCATTGCCACTATCCACATTTCCCAGCAATGGGGACAATATTACAGTTGGAATGTTACATCCATTGATGATGCCCAAGTGCCATTCTAGACCTTTATCCGAGACACACAACTCACATTGCTGCAAATTACTTTCTTTTTTTGTTCATATTGAAGAGGAAATTATGAGACAACTAACAATTATTTTAAAAGGAAGATTGTTCTGAGGTTGAACATTATGATGGATATTTTATTCTTTGGAAACACCCCCCCCCCCAAAAAAAAAAAAAAAAAAAAAAACCTCCCCAAAAGCACACCAGTCACACATGATCATACCTGTATTGGCATTTCCTATTTTCGCTTTCACTACATTATGAGGATGGACTCATTTCATAATGAAACATGCGCGCAAACAAATATACAATCTGAATGTGGTAAACGTACATCATTTGAGATTTCTCAAAACATTGATCTAAACCTATCAAAATCAAAAGAAAAAAAATGCTCATTCAACTCCAAGCTTTATAATACAACACAATGAACCATCCTAAAATCTACATTCAATCATCTTATTGTGAATATTTATTGTTTGTCTACTGACAAGCAAAAAGAAAAATTTGTTAATATTCAGAAAAAAAGGGGAAATTTCTACAGGCAGTTGTAACATCAAATACAAAAGTCATATTTCATTTGAAGATTTTTATCTTAACCCTATCATAATGGACCTCAAAGACTTACATTAATATTCAATCTCCAAAAGTGTCAATGTCAGTCTCAAAGAGCACTTCTTCATTACAGTTTATAATTCATTCCCATCGTCACCATTTTATTCCAATAAGCCTAACTTCTTCCTTTTTTAGTGCACTATGGTTGGGTGGGGTAGGTGCGGCAGAATGATTAAATCTACCCATCTTTCGTTTCTTACATTAAGTGAGTGCCCTGATAGATGATTGCCTGACAGATGATTTGCAGTAAAAGACAAAAAAAAGTTAGGGGATACAGAGAACTAAGCGGCTCCAAGAACAAACACACTGAAGGACATGAATAGACACGTGGCGCAACTTCTGTAACTAATGCCACCGAGACCATCGCACGATAACAGCTGCATAAAGGCCAAAATTCATCATCGCCAAAAACCTCATCCTGGAGATGGGAGCACGAAAGAACCACAAGGCTTGGGAAATTGATGGGCAGGAGAAAAGATTGAGTCTCACTCAACGCCGCAGTTACGACCATTTTTATGGTCAAATGGGGTGACTTCTGCAAACATTACTGGGGGGCTGTCACGTCCAGAAATGCGGCGGACTCAATGCAGAAGCGTACAGCCATCATGTGCCAGAGGCACAGCAATCCGTTGGCAAAAACGCACTCGGAATATTAATATTAACTCAAGTGAAAGGTGGCGTCATCCTCCCACATACTCAAGATGATCTCTCACGATTTAATTCTTTGGACATCACATCTTTGCGAGGCATGGAGATATCTTAAGAGGCTAAAGAGTATCCCACACTCATCTCACACATTAGTTAAACAAAAAAATAATTAATATTGCCAAAAGTTTTGCCTGATTAAAAAAGGAAAACTTCAGATTTATCTATCAAATGGCAAAAATATCCCCCTCATGAGGCACAGCCCAACTTGAACATGAAAGTATTTAAACCCTCGCTGTAAAGAAAGGAAAAAAAGGGTATTCTATGAGATCATATTAGGAAGGTAATCAGGCTCTGCATTCTTTCATCATATGAAAAACAAGAAAAGTCCATGAAACACTGAAGGTGAAACTTAAGGTGTACACAAACATTTTAATCCATTCAAAATATTTTGTGATGTGATGACAGGGGGAAGATTTTGGCTTTAAACATCCACATTTTGAAAGCTGTAGAGATTGATTGATTTTGATTGATTTGATTTTATTTCTGATTTTTTTTTCATACATAAATGAAATACAAAATCAACTGAATGACCCAATTGAGCAGAGTACAATTTGAATCTGACAATTAAAAAAAATAAATGATTAATTCAAATATCCAACATGTTTTTTTTTCTAACACAATGCAAGCATTATCTTATGCATACTATGCAAACATGGGATCCCATTTATCGTTCAAAGGCAAATTAAGCAACTCTTGACGTACAGAAATTCAAGAGACCATCATCATAAGCAAATGTTTGACAAGGACAATGGCCTGATGAGAGTACAAAAAAACTCAATTCAACCTTCCATCATTTTGATACATGTTTCTATTTATTTTCTCTTGTATACATTTTACAATACTCCTCCCTCCATCATAAAAAAAAATAGATTATAAAAAGGAAAGATTGGAGAAAATTTCTAAGAAATTAATTAAATGGCTTCAGTAGCCTGGTAGGTAATTTCACCACTCATCCCCTTCCAAGCTCACATTCTAGAAAATGAAAACGTACCCATCACTCTACTTTCCTCCGTTTTCCTGAAGAGTGGCCTATTTGCACACCACTCGCATTCGTCTGCTCTGATTCAGCGAGTGGAGCTGGAATGGACTGCCCCATGACCAGCACAGAATGTTTGCTCTCTTAACCACCAAAGACAAAAAAAAAACCCTGGGGAAGCTTTGTCAAAGTAATATTGAGTGCATATTGACAAAATGAGTAACATGTCTTAAGGAAGCACAAACTGTGAATAGAATAAATTTTATGTGACCGTGCACCACAAATCAAACAAAAAGTCGCACACCTTGATTTTATGTAAGGACTCAAAACAGGTGAAATGGGTTGAAACTTAGTCAATCTTGAGTTTTTCATATTTTCTGAAAGAGCTATCTTTCTTCTACATTATTCTTTAGTTTGGGGTCATAAAACGAATGGGAAAGTGTGTTTTCAGCAGTTTTTCTACAACCCCTTTTTGGGGGAGAGTAGAATGATCAGGTATGCATTAGAGGCCCCTTTTCATCTTTTGAAATCCTGTGTACACTCTTCACTTTCAAGTCTAATAACTTTTGAAAGGATAATGCTACTGCTTTGTAAATTGGTATCAATCATGGAAAGGTTAATAGATCATGCTCAATTTAAGCTTAATCTGATAATCTCATCATTGTTGTTGCTCAGGTGGTTGACACCCCGTGTTTTGTCCCTTTCATCGCACAGCTAGTGTGGCTTGGTGCAAGATTAAGTGCTTGAATACACCCTGAACTTCAGAGCCTCTTTTCTCAGTTCACACTTTTCCAGAGAGTGTGCATTCTTTCCAGTATTTAGGTAGGTTAGGGGAGTCCATTTGAATTGAGTTATACATCATTTTGAAGCGTAGAGTCTGCTCTTTTAGAATCTGCCCTTAACTAAAAATCCATATCTGGCGACTTTTTGTTTGTTTTGTGATGCAGGGTCACATATACACTTTACTATGTATCTAATCCGATTATTGGCCTGCCTGCTTCAGGTGTTTCTCATGTGTCATCTGTTTTTGTTTTTTTAATCATATGGCAGAGACAGTAACTTGGAAAACTCAGAAAACCTGCATTCAAAGTTAACAAAAAACAATGTCTAAGGAACCTCTGATTGTTTATGTGTATATATACTGTATTGTGTTTGCCGACAAGTTCACAAAAGTTTGAAAATTACACATACTATGATTTAAATTCTGCTGACTGCATCACACTCATATCAACTCCATGTAACTATTATTTTTCTTTTTGGTGTGTGTGTAATGTGTGTGAGCAATGAAATCTTGAATCAGCAATCATTTCAAGATAGTGAGGGCTTTACAATAGAGAAATTCAAAATTATTCAATGTCAGAATTTCACCACTTGACTCTCAGTAAAAAGAATAAGTAGTAGTAGTAGTAGTAGTAGTAGTAGTAGTAGTAGTAGTAGTAGTAGTAGTAGTAGAAAGAGAAGAAGAAGAAGAAGAAGAAGAAGAAGAAGAAGAAGAAGAAGAAGAAGAAGAAAATCTCATCCCAAAGATATTTTCCTCTGGCTAAGAGTTTGTTATAACTTAAGAAAAATTCATCCTATTTTAGTGAGATGAGAACTCAAGACTGTAATATTTTAGGTCATGTACAATTTCTCTCTAAGGTAGAGTCCCTCATGGATTGATGAACCTTGTCCAACTGGCATCTCCAGAGGTTCAATGTTCTTTTCATTCAGCTTAGCCTCCGCCATATGATAATTCTTTCTTGAAATCATTAACAGAGGATACTAAACAGGTGCAGTACAGACAGAGAAAAAAATGAAGATTTACAGAGTAGTGACATAGAACTTGACAACCTCTTTTATGAGATAGCAGACTAATAGGTCACTAGGTGAAGTAGAAAGGACTGGGATATTATTGTCGAATACTGATTTGAGAGGAATAGCCTGTAGAAATTGGTAATATTAATATCACATCACAATATCCCATGCTCTACTACACTCCCAAGTGTTGCAACCAAAACTGCATGCCCACATCTTAGGGAATGTCCCGGAGAACTCTCCTTTGAAAATGTTTTGGAAACTTTCCCAATGACAACAGAAATTGTTACTACTGTAGCCTCCTTGTGAGTCTAAATGAATGAAAAAAGCTTTGTCTACTTTAAAATATGAATACATAAAATTGAAAGCATGATATGAAATATCCACAGATTTCTTAGTTGGCATATGCAGAAACATTTCATGAAAACTATGAAAACAGTAATGTACAAAGGTGGGGCTCTTCTAGTTTTCACCTGTTAAATAAGAAGGAATTATTAGATTTTACTGACGAAATGATAGTAAAAACAAGAAGAAACACATCAGGCATAGACTTTTTGTGTTTTGGGATTTTTGTAAGGAAATAGTTTTTCTGATAATCTGTATAGCATCGCCCAAGACCCATTTCTCTCTCAGTTCTATGCTGGAGTTTGGTATCAAAAACAGTGAGTACCACAGCAAGAAAACAATGCAGGCTTTGCGATTTAGCCTACAAACTCATTTGATATGTTCATGAGGGATATAAAACAAATATACAATGTCTTTCTTGACTCAAGCAAGCTATAAGCATTCAAAGGCATGAACAAAATTCTCTCTTTATCATATTTACTATACCTCTGGCAAGCCTCGGGTATAGTTAGTTTGATATGAATTTGCCCTCGGGTAAAGTTACTATCTCTGCCTCTTCATTAACTAATATCTTTTTTAATTGCTAGACTCATGAAAGGTATTGTATATTTGTATACTATCCCACTGGTAATCCCCCTGTTCTTCTGCTAATTGAGAGTATGGACTACCAAACTACAATAAACACAAACCATGCACTTCAGTAAATGTCCATCTTGACAAATAACTACATCTCCAAACATTGTCACTTGAGTGATATCCATAGTTTAAGTCAGCAAACAAATCCTGGGTGGAGAGGGGCTGGGCAGGGGGCTGGACAGGGACTTAAACTAATGGTACTTTTTCTGAGATGCTCCTGGCCCTTCTCTGCCTTTTCATGTAATGAAGGAGGTATCTTTTCATCAACACACTTTACTACTATTCTTTTCAATGACTGATATTAGGCCCTCCTAGTGCAGTATTCTTACAAAAACCATTTCATGGAACAGTTGAAAGGACAGTTCTGTCATTAATTCAAAACTCCAACTCTACCTATCCCTCTACTTCTGACTCAACTCATCACAAAAGTCAACATTGTAAAACATTACACCCCAAAAGTAATCTGATGTGAGGGATGAAATTTCTTTTCATCACATAGGAAATCTAGGAAGATATGTGCGCAAGCCAATGGGATAAACACAAAGGGATATCATCATCATCTCATCTAATTTGCATATACATGTATGTCATTTTGACCAATACTGCTATTCTGTGAAAATATGAACATTGTTCATCTTCCATAAGTCTCATATAGATAAAAAATAAATGTCTTTTTGTGTGTGTGTGGGGGGGGGGGGGCCCTCAATATTTCAGTTACACTTTTGCTGTTCTGTATGTCTGACTAAGCATGAAAAGTCAGTATGGACATGGAGTGAAGTCTCCCTTTAAGCCTAAACGTGTACAGCAAGGCACGTAGGTTATGCACACCAACAAGCAGAACACCTGGTAACATCTCTTCATCCACTTGGGGAAGAGCGTCTTTCACCAGGCAGCAATAAATCAACATCATTTTAGCCGTAAACGACAGTCAATCAAATTGGGTGCTCAACCCGCTAATAATTATTTTGCTGATACTTTTTAAGAGAAAGTATACATAGGCATATATATACATGAAATTATAAATCAGTGATTTGTGTTGATATATTTTTCAGTTCAATGCTTATCTTTATCTATCTACCTATCTATCTACTAGTATATATGTATGATAGCATGCATGTGTACTGAAAGCTGCATGTACAATGTATATGAGAGTGTGTGGAGGGGGTAGTGACAAGGCTAACTTAAGCTCAAATTTTCAATGGCTTTTCACTGGCATGTCAACTTTACTTCCCTCTGAACTACTCAATAAGACCTCCTCCCCAAAGAAGACAAAAGGAGGAAAGAAGATGAAATGTGATGGGTGCATCCAGGTGCATCCATTGTACTTATTTGGTATGAAACAGGTATATTATTGGAAAGGGGTATATTACTGTATACGCCATATATTTCGCGAGTCTAAATTTTCGCGAATCGCGAATTCCCAACGATTTCGCGAGTGGTTAAATTCGCGATCGTGGAGTCCTGTACCGAATGGAGAAATGTACACGCGTACGTAACATTCACATCAGGGATCAGAGTCAATATTTTCGCGTGTCTTTAATTTCACGAATAGCACCCAACTCGCGAAATTCGTGAAAATAAAAACCTCTCGAAATATCCGGCGTATACAGTATTGCAATCTTAGTATCTCTCTCTCTCCCTTTCCATGATATGTTTATCTGTGTCCACACCTGCCTATCTTTTTTTTTATCTCTTTGTTTTCTTTTTCTCTTGCTCTCTATCAGCATATGCAGTTTTGCTGGCAGAAATCTAATTTGAAGAAAGCCATGGGTTCTCTTAAGAGTGCATGGGCTTTTGCGCACAAACTTGCAACAAAGATGAAGTCTAAGATGATAGACAGGAGAATATATATGTATGTGTATATATATATATATATATATATATATATATATATATATATATATATATATATATATACATGTATATATATATATATATATATATATATTCTTCACTGTGAATTTAATCAACCCCACACCACCTCTCTCTAACTCTCCCAATCCAACTCTCTCTCTCTCCTTCTCGCTCTCTCTCAAACGCTTTCTTCTCTTCGTCCCAGTCAACTTTGGCTCCCCCTTAGGTGGGATTTATTGGGTCTAGCAATGCTCCACTGCTCTACAGGAATGCCCGGTTGATAATGGAAAGTCTCTTGGGCCGAGGAATGACGTTGACACTTTATGTGCACAGGATGTATCAATCTGACATATATGATGAAATTGTGATGACTGATTCACTGAGGGTTTTTTCTTTCTTTTTTCTACAAGAGTCCGAAAAACAGAAGATGCAGATAAGCTGCACCATGCACAGGATGGTTTGTAGTGCATCCAGTGGTAGGAGAGAGAACCACTGAATGTACTCTTCTTTTTTCTGTCAACAGGGAGCAATCTTATGTACTGACCCAAAACAGAACAACAGCACATAATGAGCTTGTTCATAAGCATGGGGGGGGGGGGGGGTTATGGTTGCAATTACAAAATGAATTGAATCCAAAGACATTTACCCCAGTCCCATGTCTCAACCAATATCTCCTTGTAACTCTTGCATTAGGTACGTTCCAACGGAGGCTAATCATTAATGATAAGGGCTTAGCCGTTAAACTACAACGAGCAAACATGCAATACCTCATCTTTAAATCATTAGATTAATAGACTTAAAATTAAACTTTTAAGTGAGAGTTCCACTTGATGTTTCAACCAAAGAACCAGAAGAAATACACACACACTGTGAAAAACAATAAACCTGGTAAAGCACAATGATACAGCAGCGCGCTGCTCAGGTCACATTAACTTTCCAGTTTGTCATTATCCCGTCCACACAACTCAAAACTATATATGGGGACCCCCTGCAGCTAGCAGATAGAGTGCTCAACATGATAAATATTGTAGCTATAATCTTAAACTAATTTTAAAAAATTGTGATCAGTGATCATTCAGACTTATGCTCCTATTTCTATTGAGGGTAATGCTTCCTGAATATTCACAGCACAATGTATTGAGATGAGAGCTTTGAATTGTATTACTGCTGAGAAACAAGATGAGATCAATGAAAGCAGAAGCAAACTAAAGTAAACATGAAACAAGGTAACACTACTTGAATGTTGGTGAGTCATCTGTAATCATGGCACAATGGGATGGTGGCACGACATTTGCTCCTGCAACCATTGCTCCCGTCTTTAATATTCACTTGAAGGAAATAGGGTTAGGGTTGTAATAGGGTTCTAGGATTAGTTTGATATGAGGATTAGGATTAGGGTTAGGGTTATGTTTGTGGGAAGAATTTATGTTTGGCTTAGCATGCAGATATTTCATCACAGCAATTGTCGCAGAGGCAGATGTCATGGAACAAAATGGGATACCTAGAAATAGCCATCTTGATCACGAGACTAAGACTTCACTTCCAAAAGTTACACATTTTCTTTTGCACATTAATGGTTATGTAAGTTCATATTCTTTCCAACACATTTTATCTATGACTCTGCTCCTGTTAGAAAATCCCATTATGTTAACTCTAAGATTAATCAGATTCTTTTCTTTTTGTAAATGAAGTAAACAAGTATTTGGGTCATAACATTGACAAAATGGCCATTTTACGGGATCAAAAGAAATGCCATGTTTAATATTCGTCAATGAGCACACATCTAAGCTGCTATTACTTGCAATGCACTTGTCAAATTTTTCCCCCATTATTCTAAGATCTGCTGCCTTCTCTGACTTTACTTTGAAATGACTTTTACTGTAGAGTGATTTGTCCTTTAAATTCAGTCACGTTGAGAGGTGAGGGAAACAATATCAATTAATGACGTTTTTTTGTAACGGCAGTACCGAACGGCAACTTACTTCATGGGTTCATCAATCGCAGTGACCCATATACCAAGGAGGAACACTTCCTTGATGAGAATTGTCAATTAATTATGCATTACAAAACACACAGGCCTCTCGGGTTTCATGTTTACTCTCTTTTCAACTGTCTTTACCTGCCTATAGGCAATGACATGTTACACATATCTCTTTCCTAGTATACTCCAAGATGTACGGCAGGCACAAGACAAGCATTCTCCTGTGAGAGGCAGAGCTAAGTGGAGGCCAATTAAGGGGAAAAGATGTCGTCTGCATGGTCCAGTCTCAAGTATTAAAGTCACGATTTACCATTTGCAGATGAAACAAAACCCCAGCATTAGTGCTTTCAAAAAGTTCTAAATTGTGAGTTAGGGATAGAAACAACCCCATGCAATCAGTGTCAAGCACAGGAATATATATAAAATGTGAAAAATAGTTACAAGAAAATTGTTTCTAGACTAAACCATCAACAGTTATGGTTTAGCGAGAAAATAGTGATATTTCCTTATATCTTTAATAGGCTTTATTGCAAAATTTTTATATGGTAGGATGTTTTGTGATACAACTAACCTACACATATGCATCAAATGTGATATCTTGAACATTTTTGAAATCACTGCTTTAAAGGAAAACAGGACCTTTAAGTTATATACGTTCTGTGTTGACTACTAGTATTCAAATTACATGGGGCACTGACAGCGTTCTAATTTCAGCAAAGGATGATGACAACACTGAAGGTTGTAATCAGTGTACTTTAAACAAAAACCAAGTTTGGTGCTGTATTGGTGACAAACATTGATCATATTTGCACAGGTGTAATGTCCATAGATCTGTGTCCAAGAGACTTTTCTACACATGTTTTGTCTTCATCCAACAAATTTCAAATTTTATGATGAAAACAGATCTGTATTCAACAACTAAATCTACAATGTAAAAAGATCCTTCAATAGAAAAAAAAAAAAAAAACCCCACCAAATACAGCTCAGGTAAAAATTTACTTGTGCAACCAAAGTCTTGATAGACTTCAAGAAGAGATAATGATGATGATGTTTAGGTATGGAATGAAAATATTACACTTAGGCTGGCATAATTTAGTTATCATGGCTTATAAAAATGGAAATACTTTAGTAGAAGGCAGACTCCATTCAAGTGATAATAAAAATTGCGTATCAGTGTATTTCAATTAAGATCTTCCCCTCCTTGGAAGAGAGTTTCATTGAGACAGTGGACTGACAAGCCTGTTTAAACAATTGCATCATAAAACCATCATTTCCTTTTTTGGGGGGAGGGGGGTGGCATCATAAAAATAATACTTTTCTGAGTCAAATCTAAAGCAGAAACCTACACTAGGTACATGTTGATTTTTTTTTGGAAAAAATTGTATTTTCCATGAAACCTGCGGTAATTTTGGCAAAAAAGTACAATATACTCAACAACAAAAGGAACAGTTGGCATATCTGTGTGTTGTAAGTTTCAGTTTTTCAAGCAAATAAAATGGTCATTTACAGGCTGGATCAAATTGTCATTTATTATTCTTTTAATAACAATCTTTTAACATCAATTTGAGCATAGTCTGCTCTTTCCCTTGAACACATCAAATCTCTGGTAGCGTCATTCAATATAAAGATGAGGCCAATGACAGGTCATGAGGCTCTACCATACTTTGCACTTGACTTGATCTACTCCATTTTCATCAGCAATTGATCACTCTGCGGTGTCATTATGTCTCATGGAGCCATCAACACTGCTCTCACATCCTGGGGGAAAACACTTATTCAATCTTTTCGAGACGGAAGATGATCAGCAAATGGCTCTTCCGAGAGAGGCAGACCAGAAAGTTGACATCCACTCTTAGAAGATGCAAGTTTGTGCACCAGAAAGAAAATCGATGCCCTACCAACATTTGACGGACAGGCCCGTGTCCAGCTAGATATAATATGCAGAGAGCACTGGCAGGAAGTGACATTTCACTGTCTGAAACAGTAGAAGACCACTGATGCACCAAAAATATCGACCTATGTGATGAGAGGAGCTCGAGGATTCTTCAATAGCCAACTGAATGGTAGATGGATGACTCTACAGCATCGAGTCATCTGCCAACTGGTAGGGAAGAGGTATGGGATGATGCTCATCTAGTTGTAATCACTCAATGTTTATCACAGCTAGATAAATTCCCCAGTGAAGATGAGCTCTTCCCTCTTCAAGCCCGGTATCACACTGAATATGTGGGACTTGGGAGTTGCTGCTCACTGAACTGCAGTGGTCACAACAACCAGAATCTGCTAATGAATAAGTTACAATAACATGCAATTATGAATATGTCCCAAAACATACTACATGTTACTCCAGTATTCCCATACTGCAATTCAAATACTGCAACAACGTTCAGAATAAAAAATGATTATATGCTACTAGTATTCAAAGTGATAACAACACTCCTACTAGTATCAACTACACTGACCACATTGATTGTGTCCATTGTGTATTGTTCCAGAAAAAGCAATAAATTGATTCAATACTTCAAGCTTTTAATATTTTGCATATCACCATTTTAATGCAGTGCCACAAAAGATGCTTCATCATATCTGAAGGAGCTTTCAAAAATCACAAACACTGTCAGATAAATTGGTTAATTTTCACTTCCAGAAACGGTTACTCCTGACCCTCAGGCTGAGGCTTAAAATCTAGTACTGTTGTTGACTACTCTATATTAGTGGGGGGCGCAAGGGATTTTTGGTTCAAATTTTTCCAAAAGCACCAAAATTTGGCACACATGAAGCCCAAACCATACTATTTCAATTTTTGATGGGCGCCAAGAAGGGCACCCTCTGGGGCGGCCATATTGGCAAAATCCAATATGGCCGCCATATAGGTTTAAAGGTCACTTGCATTTCAAAACATAAAAGGGTTACAATCATTTAAAAAGTCAGGTTAAGAGGTTTTCTGGGTCAAGGAATTCGAATCTGAAGCTGTTTTTATGGTCTGAAGTCAATTTTTCCTTATAAGGTCACCTTAAAGTCATTTAGGGGTCAAACCATTGTATTCATAACAGTTTATTGAAAAAATGGCTTGCCCATGGTCAATATTCCATAAATGCCAGCCTAAGTAATAGAATTGCAGTTGTCGACGGCTGAAAAAGGCGTATTTCTTGTGAAGGGCGCCCTCCGGGGCGGCATATTTACAAAATCCAATATGGCTGCCACCTACGTTTAAAGGCCAGTGCTTAACAAAAAAAACTTTAAATTGTTACAATAATTTGAAAAGTCAGCTTTAGAGGTTTTATGGGTCAAGGGATTCGATTCTGGAGTTGTTTTTATGGTCTGATGTCAACTTTTCCTGATAAGGTCTCCCTAAAGGTCATTTGGGGTCAAACCATTATATTCACAAAAGGTAATTTAGAAAATGGCTTGCCTATAGTCAATTTAGGAGGAATGCCAGCCCTGCTGGTAGAATTGCAGTTGTTGAGGGCTGTGAGAGAGGGAGAGGTGGGCTTTCTCACGAGTTAAGTAACATCAATATATCTGCTTTCGTGTTAAGATTTCAAACACTAGGTATACACTCATGAATTATAATAAGAACCCCTTTCTGAGAGTAATTAGGTTTAACAGTGTTTAAGGGATCTTACTACGGTAATTTTTTTCTGCATCATTTCAATCATGGCCTGTTATAATATGGCTACACAAGCTTTTAAGTGAGGTTCTGTCCAAAGCTATGGAATATCATAGTTCATGTGACAATCATTCCATTAATTATTTTTACATTGCAGGCGCTAAGAGGAAATGTCCTCACCGACTGGTCATATCTGCGGAATTCAATATATTTGCATTTGCTTTAATGACAGCCAAAAGAGCTACTCAGTAGTTAGAATTATGGGTAATGCCCTTTAAAAGAGTTTTTAGGATTTGATTATGGGATTACTATTTTCATCTTCATCTGCAAGGAATGCAATAAAAACATACATATATATGAAAAATAGAATCCTATTGCTACCTAATATATTAATCGTTTAGCAATAGGGGGGGGTACTCTCTATATTACCTGCGTCCTTGACGTTGCCACTAAAATGAGAAGTGTTTTTATTTCTCTGTTGCAGTTCAGGGATCCTCAATCACAATAGATATTCATAATTCAGATTTAAATTCAATGGAATAATAACTATGAAGAACACTCCTAATCTGGATGAAAAAAAAATCTGTCGTGTTTAAGAGAGTTTTTATAGTACATTAGGTTGGCATCAATTTGCTATTTTCGAACTTGTGTAAGAAAGTTCGATTCTAAAGTCCTTGTGGGAAATGTATGTGCCTCCACAGCTAAATATGCCGTTCAGAGAACATGACGGTCCTGGTGACGCCATGTAGGGAACAAGCATATTTCACAGGTGCCACAGTGACACCATTAACAGGGTACAGATTAGATATGCTATAGTACAACTTTCATGACACCTTCTAGGGTCTGTTAAGATTCTATCCAAAGTGCTTGGACACAAATTGGTATGATATCACAAGACTTTATAAGTTGGTATCTCGTTGGTATGAAGATTACTATAGGTTGCAACTCTACTCTCTGCAACATCTCTACGACGCACGTCTCCTGGAGACGAGCCCAATCTCCAGGATTGGCAGGAGAATCGAACATTTCCGATTTTTGCAGAGACTATTTCCGTCTTCCAGCTTGTCTCCGAGACGTCTCTGCGAAGTCTCCATCACTGTGGCCATGTCGTGGGGACTAAATTTGTCTGCAACATCTTCGAGATGTCCCCGCATCTTTTGGAGACCGTAATAACATAATGGCGACGAAAGGGAGAAGTCGCCGAGAAAAGACGTCTCTGATAAGTCCCTGCGACTGCAAAAGCCGTGCCAACATCCCCGTGACTTCCAAGCAAATAAGTTGTCCCTTTGTTTGAAGACGTCTTGGACGTTGCCCTGGAAATCGCGTTAGTTGTGACAGCGAAAATAATTTCTTCGAGACGCTGGCATTGCGACAATGTCTCCTCCCGTCAGATAGGCCCTCAATCCCCTCCCCCCCCCCCTTTAAGTTTGCAGCAATATCAAACTACTGACCATGGCTCGTCTGACACCTACTCTACATTGTGCATTTTCACCTTCATTCATTCATTCATTCATTTCATTCATTTTTTTCCACTTCCATGTTTTCCACCTCCCAATGCATGCCTTGAAACAGCTGTGGTGCAGAAAAATGAAATTTGGTACTGAAGCATTGCGGAGAGTGGCTGATAGTACTAGTAAATGTCATGTACCTGTGCCATCTTTCCTCCAACTCCACTCCCTGAAGTCAGGGACCACATCAGATAGGGTGGTTTCTGATGATCTGCTCCCACGTTATGACGAGATGATGCCTACCCTCGTTGACGCAGGCAGCCCCATAAACCTTGTTGCTCATTAGTCCTTGCTGGACATGAGCACGATTATTAAAGTACTGTGTAGTTAATGTGTCAGTGAGCTCTGGTTTGCTGATCCATACTACTTAGGCATTTTGCATGCCACATCAAAGCAAGTCTGAAGTAATGTCACACCCTGTCAGTGCCTGATGTTGGGCTCTGGAAGAGACGTATGCTGTACAGGAAAGAGCTGAAAAGGCCTTTATCTTTTCAATACCACGACCCACCCGTAACTCCCTCAGATCAAAGGGATTAACAAAAAGCACACTACCGAAAATGTGATGTTATGCTCATCCATGCGATTGTATACTGTTTTCAGAAAATGCTTTCAGAAAACATTATGTCATCCTTTGTAAGGATATCTTTGCGTAGATCGCATCTAAGTTGTTGGAAAGCTGAAGGGTTGTGAGATCACAATTCCTGTTTGATATTTCCGTCTCGAATCAGGTGCTCAGGATGAGTTGTCCGTCCCATTTATTCTTGGATATCTGTGCGCTGATAAATGAGGGCAGTTCTTTTTTTTTCAATCTTAATTATCAGGAAGCCGCTACGCTCTTCCGATTATAATTTGAGATTTGAGTGGTGCCATCACCATCTCTTGTCAGAGGACTGCACAGTGTTGCTGCGCAAAAATGTAAAGATTATTTTCTTCAGGATCAGTATCCCATACAACATCTCTAGTCATTTGCGCTTTCAGTAAAGAAACGATTTCGTTTGATAAAAAGAATAAAAAAAGATAAGAAAAAACCTTCAGCTGAATTGTCTTCACCTACTCTGATACGATACTGCCATTAAAGGACTTTAATGATCGAATTTAGTTAACTGCTCCTAGAATACTGGTCTGACCTGGATTGAGGAGCTCGATTCCCCGGAAGCAAGGGAGAGCAGGCATACACCAATTTCAGCAGGAGGAGAATCATATCGCTTGCCATCTGGAAAGTTACTGACCATGAAAGGTGACGAGGTGGCTCAGTCGGTAGCGTATGGCTTGCGGTCTAAAGACTTGTGTTCCGGCGCATGTTCGAATCCCACTTATCTCAAGTCTAGCTGAGCAATGGTGTCTGTTGTCATACTGTCCCCTCTAGTAGAGGCACAACACTTTGCATCTCATCACTTGGATATAAAAAGTGGAAGTCCCTTGTGTGAAAGAATCACAAACCCAGACACATGAAAAGATTCTGAATCGGCATTCCGTTATCGGAAAACTCAAGGTGGTCCACCCCAAGTACATACAACTGACCAGCTAGTTGCATACGGGCTATCCAGCTATCTCGTCAGAAGGAAAAACGAGGACAAAATAAGATTAGGCGTGTTTATTACCCTCTTTGCCATTGCACCCTCATTCGGCACCTTGGAATAGGATGGCGGCCGTATTTAAGCATGTATATATATATATATATATATATATATATATATATAGTTTCAATATGTATATATATATATATATATATACATATTGAAACAATAAAAAGGTAAAACGGACCAGAAACAATTGATAAATAGTAAACCTTTGAGCAAAGAGAATGAGAAAAGAAAACGAAACCGATGGAAGCCCGTTTTCTGTGCTCAAAATTTCATATATATATATATATATATATATATATATATATATATATATATATATATCTTAAATATAATCTTTTCATTTATTTGTCATAGTCATTATTGATATGTAGGAGGATGGAACCGCTCTTGGCCCTAATTTACCATTGAAGCCATTGAAGGAGTATGGAAGAGATGACAAATGGGACAAAATAGGGGTACCAGTGAATTGAAGTTGAATGCTCACAGACGCCATTTCGAAAAATGCACAAAACGCCTGATTTGACCCTTATTTGACCTTGAAAGTGACCTTGAGAGGTGATAGTGACCTTGAATTGCAGAAATGATATTTAGAATCACATTCTCTAACCCCGTAATATCTTCCACATGGGATTCATAACATTAATCAACATTTTCAATTTGTAACTGCAGTTGACCTTTAACCCGGATGGCGGCCATATTGGATTCCACCAATATGGCGGCCCCAAGGGTTTTTAGTCTTGGCGCCCATCAAAAATCGAAAGAGTATGGTACAAGGGACCTATGAGCCAAATTTGGTGCTTTTGGAAGAATCTGAACCAAACAACCCATTTTGAGCCCTTAGGCCCTCAACTATATGTTACGCATACATTTTGTACAATCTTATTCACTGTTTTTTTTTTTTTTTTGTCATTTCATCAGGAAATACCTCAAATTTCCAATAAAAAACAAAAATGAAGTCTGGAACTATACAGATTCTATTCCCTGCTGGTCTCAAGAGGGAGAATGTATGTTACGGTTAATAATAGAAAAAAAAATACTGTTCTTGTTCTCTCTCTGCTACAGGAGATTGCAACATGATATCCTCTCATTCTTCATCCACATCATTTCACGACTTCGGCGAGCTTACGGGTATGCAGAATGTTTACGCACAGAGTGGCACGTATGAGGGGGGAGGTGGTGACTCGGGGCGGATGGCGAAATCACCCCGAACATGTGTATGTCAGCACGTGCCACTGATTGCCCAGTTAGACATGATTGAATGCAGGCACTTGTCTGTGGACAGACAGGATTCTCTGCAAATTTAATTCCAGGGTTCTGCTCCATAAATAGATGGGAGAAATTAGCATAATAATGTGACAAATATGTGAGGAATGGTGTACATTCCATGTAATGAATGAGATAGATGGCTGACAGTTTGCATATGGCACTGCAAATGTGTTCAAAAACATTTTATGTTACAATTGATAGCTATGCAAACACTGGACTATGCCAAAAATGACATGAATAATCTAAGTTGTTATGACTTGTTGAGGACAATTTGATTTTGCTATTTTGATATGGCATAAGGGGGAAGGCCTTGGAGTGGTTCAGGAGTTACCTGCAAAACCGAAAACAATATGTATCTCTGAACGAGAATAACTCAAGTTTCAAACTTATTAAATGTGGCGTCCCTCAGGGTAGTATTTTAGGTCCTCTACTTTTTATTGTTTACATCAATGATTTTTGCAGGTCATCTGATACACTCTCATTTATACTTTTTGCTGATGACTCAAATGTTTTCTTTTCCCATCAAGACCCAGTTACTTTAATTGACACCGTCAACTCTGAATTGAAAAAAGTGACTCAATGGATAAGAGCTAATAAATTATCACTTAATCTTCAGAAAACTAAGTATATGCTTTTTAGTAAATCCATAGAAACATTAAGCACAGATCTTATTTTTGATGATACTCACTTAGAACGTGTATCCCACATAAAATTCCTTGGTATTACAGTTGATGATAAACTTTCGTGGAGGCCTCATATTATCAACATAAGTAAAATAATTTCACGAAATATTGGTATTATCAACAGACTTAAGTTTCACATTCCATCGTCGTCTTTGTTAACGTTGTATTTTTCTTTAACATTACCTTATCTTAATTACGGAATTTTAGCATGGGGTAGCGCCCATCAAACTTTATTAGATAAATTATTATTGTTACAAAAGAAAGTACTTCGTATTATTTGTGGGGTTTCGCCACGTTCTCATTCAGATTCATTGTTCATTGAATATAAGATTTTAAAAATTAAAGATTTGTTTCTTTTTCAACTGGGCCAGTTCATGTTCAATTATAACACAAATGCTCTTCCCAATATCTTTAATTCAATGTTTCCACGAAATCAATCTTTTCATGATTATCCTACTAGGAGGTCTAATGAGTTTCACTTACCCCTTTTGAGAACACAAATGCTCTTCCCAATATCTTTAATTCAATGTTTCCACGAAATCAATCTTTTCATGATTATCCTACTAGGAGGTCTAATGAGTTTCACTTACCCCTTTTGAGAACCTTATTAGCTCAGAACACATTTATATACATCGGCCCTAAATTTTGGAATTCATTAGGTCCTGAAATAAAAAATTCTTCATCGTTATACATGTTTAAGCGTAATTTGAAATCTTTTTTGTTAAATTCTAGCTGAGATATTTATTTTCATTACCTATACAGGTTACAGCAAACATGAGGGTCATCATCGGTTATTTAATTCATTATTACGCAGTGAAAAACGGCATTACTAGGCAATGAAATACGGCATGTTATTTGCATAATTTCTACACAGCTGCGTGCAGTCACCAGCTGTTCGAAGCACCTCATCAATTCTCTCTTCCGTTTTTCTTGTTCAGCGTGTAGGCATTCTCTATCTTTCCTCTCCCTCCCTCCCCCCCCCCTTCTCTCTCATTTCTCTCTCTCTCTCTCTCTTTCTTCCTCTCCCTTTCTTCCACTAATTCTGTTTTTGTCCCATTCCGTTCGATTGTATCTCCTTAGTTTAGTTATGCCATGTTGTTGTGTGTAATGTATTTGTAATTGTATGTCAAGTACTGTATTTTTGGAAGAAATTCTTGAGTGGTCCACAATCTACAAGCACTGCTTTTTAGTGGACCTCTCAGTTCTCCTTTTTTTTTTCTCCTCAAAATATAACTTTGTATTTTCCCGTATGTATACATGATTCATCTCTATTAGTTTGTTGTATATCGTTAATCCTTCGCACTTTGTACTGTATACATGCTTATGATGGATTTTCTGGTCTACCTCGTGTTATGTTTTGTTGGAAAGAAAATGAGAATGAAATAAATGAATTGAATTGAATTGCTATAACACGCATTTCCCATAGACACCTTTTTCCTGTAGGTGCATAGAAGTCATATTTTTCAGGGACATTCTAAGATTTTGTTACCCATTAGACAATCAAAAACAACTTTTTTTAATCTAAAAGTGAATAATAGGGAAATTTCTATTGCCATGAATGACGCGATGCTCCTTTTGGGTGACTGCTGGGTCAATTCTGAGCTATCACATGCAACTATGTAAATAGTAACTGCTACTTCATGTTTGGCAGAGTAGATACTGTATATTAGGTCTGCAACATACACCTGGAGACGTCGGATGAGATAAAAAGCTGCTGTTATCGGAGGATTTCCAAATGAGCCCTTGTAGCAAATTGTAGCCTATCTATCTCTCTAATCCCCCAACTCCTCTGCCCTTGGTACACAAACCATGAGGGTTCATATCTGAAATCACAAAAAAGATAGCTTGTTCATCCATTTTGTACTGTGTACTTGTAACACACACGCAGACAGCATACATGCATTTTCAAAGGTAGACCCCCCCCCCCAAAAAAAAAAAAAGAAAGAAAGAAAAGAAGAGATACACTTCGTTGGCAAACACAAGCAACCTGAAATCATTTGAGCATTTATGTGCATTCTTGACATCATCATTGTATAAGGTCATTGTGCATTTTTTTTTTCCATATCTGGAAATAACCAAGCATTTGTTTCTTGTAGATTTTGTTACAATTTCAAAGAAATTATGCAAAAGATCTGTACAACTGGAAAGAACTTTCCATTTTTTTTTTTGAGATTTAAATGCTGAAGCACCTGAGTAAGCAGACAATCGCTGCATCCATGTTAGGGTCTTTGAACGCAGCATGAACCAAACCCTGTGCATATTTACAACGATTTAAAAACGGAACTATTCTGTGAGTACACTCTACTTAACTTTACTCAAAACATTCCTGATTGGGAATCACCCTATTCATGACAATCTTGATGGTTTCCAGGTAGCCAGCCCATGCTGCCTAATTACGTTGTGTTTGTTAATTATTAATTCCCTAATTAACCTCGGCCACAGGTCTGTACAGACAAACCGAATGATACTCTATTTATTTGCCCTTGCACAACCTGCAGAGATTGGGTAAGGGGTACCTTCCATTCACCTTTCATAACACTAACCTAATATGAAAATGTTTCATGAGACATTTTCAGGTCCCAGGGTTAGATGGGGGGGGGGGGACCTCGGCATGGGTCATAAAAATTTATTAAGACATATTTAAATTTTATACACATGTTTACCAGTGATTGTCTCATGCAATTATACAGCAAGCCCCCCCCCCCCCCTCCCCCCCCCCCCAAAAAAAAAGAAGGCTTTTCAAACATTAAAATGATTGCATTGATGGTATTTCTATATGTATTCAGTTCCATTAAAATAATGTTTAAGGCAGTATTCTAGACTGGTATCACTGTACAAAGTAACAAAACTGCATAATTTAGACAAGGTTAACAAAAATGTTTCATTTAATGTTCCTTCCTCTTGATCTCTCACTCACATTTTACATTTTCTGTAAACAAGCTGCTGAGGAAGCTGTAAAATGGAACTCATAACTAGCAAAATTCATTCAAGATCAGTTCTCTATAAAACCTGTTTCATCCATCCTACTATTTCTTTGAAAAAAAAAATAGGTTGCTCAAAAATGGCAGTATATCACTGAAACATAAATTACTCAACATACTTTTGATTTCAATGCCAAAATGATATCTTTCCATATCAAAACTATCATGATTATCATTCCCATCTGTTGATGAAAAGAGAAAATGATTGGTTCTCCACTGAAAACACCCCACCATCAAAACAAACTTCTCCACTGAAAACATCCCACCATCAAAAACAAACATACTTTGCAAGACAAGAAGAAGGACCCACTCCAACCATTCCCTTATATCTTTATCTCAGAAATGGGAGAAACCAAGTATCCAACTAGTGTTTCAATTAGGACCAGCCATAACTGTCCTCTCTTTCATTTCTTTACCCGCAGAGCTCAAAAGAGGTATCCATGACCAGCTCTGACAACCGAATGCCCCGCTGGCGAATAGTTAGATCCAATGATCAGTAAACTGGCTCCATTCCCCTTGACCGGTCTTACTGGCCAAATTGATACGTGATATAAAACCTCAGGTTGTAGATCTATTATGCTCAAAGCATTTTTTTTTTTTTTTCATGCAACTATTTTCCTTAAATGCTCAGCTTGGTAAGATGACTTTCATGTGTTTTTAATTTCATGGTTGCTCACAATATTTGAACAAGCACTTCACACAGCTCACTGCTTCCACAGCAGTTAGAGGCTCTGGCAGCACATTTTACAGTAGTAGTGATATTGCGACAGTATCTATCTGTATTACGACAGTACGTTCACTCTCACTGCAAGACTAACGAGCATGAAGAACTATGTCTTCTTCACTTCTATTGTAGTTGATATCAAAGTTACCATCATTACCATCACCATCGGTATAATCAACACACAAACATTATTTGTGACGTATGAGAACAAGGCAATAAGAGAGATGTCCAATGAAGATAACACGCCATTCCATGTCACAACAAACACGCAAAGGGGCATGAGTGTAAGGGAACATCTGAAACAAAACACCAAAATCGATGATGGCACTTGTTTGCACGGTAGAGTGGTGAAAGTATAAACAAAATACCTAAGATGGAAGAGCCGGTCATAAAGAGAACAGATTTTTCACTTGGCTGGTGTTGAGGACAAGATGGATTCCACCTTACCAATGGTGCATGGTGTGATAGGAGGTTGGAGGGGCTTGAGAGGGGTGATAATCATCGGACTGGACACACTAAACTCTTCTTATTCATATCTGCAGGTCCTCTACTGCATGTACCTATTGTATTTCATCTTCTTTACAGAACCATCCATGAAACATCAATGTGACTTTTTTTCTTTTTTTTTCTCAAATTTACTGTTTAATGTGTGTGTGTGTGTGTGTGTGTGTGTGTGTGTGTGTACTTTACCAATGCATCATATCAAAATAGTAAAATCACATGTATTTGCATTTATGAAATTTACAGATGCAAATAACATGACATGAATGTAATGTTTTGTGTTTTGCTTTTGTACCGTCATACAGACAGAATATGTAGCATTTATATGCATTTATACATTCAAATGTATGGCACACAGATATTGAGTGCTCTTATGAAGATATGAACGTAGTGTACATGTTAGCAGTTGAAAAGTCAAACAGAGAAACCGGGGTCTATCTAAAAGGGAAATGACTGTAAATTGTTTGTTTATTTTATTCAGACATCTGCATTGACATGATTGTCCAATCATCAAGGGACATACAAATATAATGAATATGTTACCTGACACCAAATGTCACCTATTCTCATTCTTTTCCACAGAGAACATCCACTAAACTCCTGCACCTGAGACATGGAAGCAGCTGGCAGAACTTCATCACGACACTCCTTCCTTAGTATCTGCTGAGGGTTATGCCCACAAACAAAAAATGGACTTAAGACTCCAAAGAATTGTACAAATGGAATCTTCCCAAGGATCTAGTCACTGTTATTCCAGGGACAGCATTACTTTATAATTAATGCCCCAATCAAGGAACATGGAAAAATCTACAGGGCTTGGAGCTTGGTGTGACAATTGCACATCTCTATCTGGAATCATCTAAATGATTGGAACCTAATTTGTTTGTGGAGCAGAACATCGACATCATGGAAATTGGTGAACTGTCAACTGAGGTGGTGGCAAGTGTGCAAGCAGTCACATATGTTACTGACTATGATACTGACGCGACAAGTCGTTTGGTAGCTGACACAATGCTGAATCTGACAACAGCACACATGCATACAGAACTGGAACAATCCTCCTTCCCCCAGCCAGGGACCATCCACTCCATCATTGACCTCATGCTCATGTGCATCTTCCTCATCTTTGGGTCTGTCGGCAACATCCTCGTCATTATGGTGTACTTCCGCAACTCTCGGCGCATGCAGTCGACAGCTAACCACTTCCTGTGCAGCCTGGCCGTCACCGACTTCACTGTCTGCGTGGTTGTGGTGCCCATGCACATTTACGTGGAGGTGGTGGCCATGCACCGCCGCATCACCTCCGTGGAGTGCAAGTCCATTATGGTGTGCTGGCACCAGACGCTGGTGTGCTCCTCCTGGATCTTGGTGGGCATCTCCATCGACCGCTTCTACTCCCTCTGCCGGCCCTTCGACATGCGCATCCACTCGCGGTTGGTGCGCAAGATCATCATCAGCATATGGGTGTTCTCCATTCTGGTAGCCTGTCCGTCCGTCTTCATTTATGAGGTGCCCGGTTGCCGGTACAGTGCACCAGTCGGCTCTCCACTCCGCATTTTTCTGGCCCTGGGACATGCCACGGTCACGCTCTTTCTCCCACTGGCAATCATCGGCATCAACTACCTGTGCATCTTCTTCATACTCTCAAAACGCAATCTGGGCATAGACAATGAGCTTAGCCGCTGCAGGCAGATGAACCAGACGAGGTACATTGTCGCCAAACGCCTGCTGCTTGTGATTGCCGTCTTTGTGGCATGTTGGCTGCCACGGACTATCCTGGAGATCTACCACAGTTTTGTGCCGGAAGACATCAAGATGGTGAAGGTACTCACTGTGTACATCTGCAGGAACATCCTGCCCTACCTGAACTCTGTGCTCAATCCTGTTCTCTATTCCATGATCAACCCTAACTTCAGGCACGAGTGCTGGGACATCCTGTGCTGCCGATACAACCGCAGACACACAATGAGAAGAGGGAGCAGCTTTCGGAACGGGAGCTTGACCAGGAAACATTACCAACCAGCGAGTAACAATGGCACGTGGTTATAACAAAGCCACAGACATTTATGCCTTGCAAACTTCATGTCGACAAGTGTGACTATATATAAAAAAGACTTGAACTGAATGGTTCAGATAATGACTATTTCGACACATTCTGGAAATGAATGTAGTTGTTCATCTCCTGGGTATCACAGCATGAGAAAATGCTTACTGGTAATGCTTTCATCCTCCCAAAACATACCTGCACAACATTTTGTTTTTCCTTTTTTATACCATTTAACAGTAATCCAATTACAGACAGTTATCACAAATAATTGAGTAAGATGTGGACACAATGTTCAGAAATATGTGTGAAATTTCATGACTTCATTAAAGCATCAATCTGAGTGCCATATTTTTAGTTCTCCCATCTGACTCCTGTCAAAGTGTGCTTTCATAGAAAAGCAATATTCTGGTCAAGATATGATTCTGCAAATAAGATTTTTTTTTTTTGGACTTGTGAGGCATAGAACAGTGATGGTGGTGGTAATAGTATTGCATCCATCATAATGACATTGTTGCTCTGATTTATCATTACCAACATAGCTGAAATGTGAAAATACCTCCATTTCCATACAACTTTCTTTGTTTTTTTAGTAATCACACACAAATGGTAGTTGCTTGATGGTAGCCTTATTCAGAGGGAAAATAATTTGTACTGAACTGAGAACTATATACGACAAATATTTCGCAAGGTTTTTATTTTCGCAAATTTCGCGAGTCAGATGCTAATCGCGAAATTAAGGACACACGAAAAGAATGACTCTGACCCCGATGTGAATGTGACGCACACGTATGCAATTCTCTGTATGGTACTGTTCTCCATGATTGTGAATTTAATCACTCTCGAAATCGTCAGGAAGTCCAGATTTGCACAAATTTAAACTCGCTAAATATATGGCATATACAGTAAATGAAACGAAAACCAATCACTGCAGATGTTGCCAAAAGGAAAAGAAAAGAAAAGGAAAACATCATGCAAGTGAAAAACACTTCTTGGGAACCATTTAATATGCAGTTTGGGTTTGTTGGAGTCTGAATAATTGATCTTCACACTGGTTATTGACACCTGTCAATAGACAGTGAATGCACACATAAATCTGAGTGGAGCCAGTGAGATTTAAAATCCCTACCAGAACCTTGTGACACATAGATCAAAAGACACCACATGTGTACAGTATTTAGAAACAACCACAAGCAAACAAACATTGCAGTAGAGACAGCTGCCAAAAATCTGCCAGCCTCCCCAATTGCCACCTAATGGAATCAATAGACTGCAAACAGCATCTCTACAGTCCAAGGCAAATCTTCCCATGCTGGTGCCTCTAGGACATACGGAGCTCAGAGTGTGTGTCATGCCGGTTATATTTCCCAGAATTTAAAGTATGAAACAAATACCTCCTTCATGTGTACCAGTAAATGCAGTATATAAAGACGATAAGATAACACAATTTTCACTTCAAATTTTGATGGCCTCTGGCGGGGCACTTAACAGGAGTGACTGCAAACCAAATTAGCCTATGATATTTCATAATACAGAAATCCCTACTCTCTTCCACCCCCCCCCCCCCCCACCTTCCCCCATCCCACCCCCAGCACAGTAACCTCTCACTTGCTAATATTCCTTTGGAATGAATTTGTGTACATGCTCCAGTAGTCAAACCTAATAACTCATTAGGACTTGACTGCTAATGATAAAGGCAAATGGGGCAGAATGCAGCTTGTGCACAAAACAAATTTCATGCAGTATGACGTCAGAACAAACACATGGTAGTTACTCCAGTATAATAATCAACAAGTGATGCCCATTAAGGAAATTTGTGGACCGTCTCCAAGCTCACACACCTAGCTCAAACAACACCGAAAGGAACTTCCATTCTGGATTGTATACTGAATACACCAAATATTTTGCCAAATATCTAAATATTTCAAGGTTTTATCTATTGCAAATTTCTTGAGTCAGGTGCTATTTGCAAATTTAAACACGTGAAAATATTGACTCTGATCCCAAAATTACCTGCATTCATTTCTCCATTCAGTACTGTACTCCAGATCTTGAATTTAATCACTTGCAAAATCATCGGGAAGTCCAGATTCGCAAAATATTAATGGCTGAAATTACTATTTATGAACCTGAAGATATCAAAGGGTAACTGCAGATGGAATTGATGCTTGCACTTGAAAGTACATTATGGTTCTACATTCAATACCACACGATTTAAATGTCTTAACAGCGCTAGAAAATCTACCAGACCCACTGGTGCCCCAGACACCAGACTGGCTAGCAAACACTCCAGCTGGCAGTATTTTCTCCCTCATGGTAAGGATGACCTGCGTGTGTTAACACATTTGTAACCATCACTTCCAAATGTCCATTGCTAAAGCTCATGGAAGTCTCAGCTTTGATTCTGAGAGGGTTGAATAGCCCATAGAAACATTTATCCCTCAAGTTTACCACACTGGAGTTACGGGTTTTTGCATTGCGATGCAAGGCACGGTCAGACTGGCAAAAGATCGAGAAGTTTAAGATCGCGATCTTTAAGATCTCGAAGTTTTGCCAGTGTGACCGCAAACTTCCTGCGAAACTTCCTGCAAACCTTCCCGCAAAACTTCTCGATCTGTTTGTGGGCAGTGTCTCTGAAGCGCGAGGCCATTGTCATGTACAGATGTGCATTGTTACATCACAATCACTAGCCATCGGACCGCACACTCTTTCTTGCGCGTGTACCAATGGCCCAAATTTTGCGATCCTAAACTTCTCGATCTCTTGCCAGTCTGACCGCGCCTACAGAAATTAATTTTATTTGTCACCATTCACATACACCAAAATGTGTCAGGGGAGAGAAGGAGAGAGCATATGAGATAAAGGGAGAGAGAGGGAGAGAGTGTGTATGTGTGCATCTGTGTGTGATGAGTTGTCTGTGTGTGAATGGTATGTGTTTTGTGCACATGTGTGTGTGTGTGTGTGTGTGTATCTGTATGTGATGAGAGATGTACAGAGAATACAACAAAATTAACAAGGTTAAAGGCATTATTTACCATTTGCAGATGAAACAAAAGCCCAGCTTTAGTGCTTCAAAATAGTTCTAAAATGTAAGTTAGGAATAAAAACAACCAATGTAAAGATTTTAATCAGGATAATCAATGTTAAAGATAATATAAAGTTTTGGTACCTCAAAAGTTTCCCTGAATTTCCTTGTCTTAATTTGTGTTTTAGGTTAAAGTACCTTTCATATAACTAACACTGTGAGACTTACTCGCCCCAAAGTGCTCTCATGTCTTAGTAATCATGCAATTAACTGCGACCAGCAGCCCCATACGCATTGCGTAATGGGGCTTCGCATTGTAGTATTCAGGATCATAAAAGATTTAGTGTCGTGGGTAAATAACAACTTAAAATCCAAAAATTTCTTCAATTTGAAGACTTACCAATTAAGTTGAAGTATTGAAAACAGGCTTTGGGCAACGTTTGGTTCTGCCAATAGTCCCTTTCTGTTCGAATTGATGACTGAATTTGACTCGGTCGAGAGGACCTTGGGAGAGTTACATACACTGAATACTACGGCCAGTGCATTGGCACACATCACATGCGCACAAATTTCAAATCCATGAACGGATAAGATGTTTGTGTGCACATGCGCTGGCCGTCAATTCAGTGTAGCTCTCCCAAGGTCCTCTCGACCGAGTCACATTCAGTCATCAATTCGAACAGAAAGGGACTATTGGCAAAACCAAACGTTGCCCAAAGCCTGTTTTCAATACTTCAACTTAACTGATAAGTCTTCAAATTGAAGAAATTTTTGGATTTTATGTTGATATTTACCCGCGATACTAAATCTGTCATGATGCTGAATGCTACAATGCGAAGCCCCATTTAGCTATGCGTATGGGGCTGCTGGTCATAGTTAGCTATGCGTATGGGGCTGTACGCTGCTGGTCGCAGTTGTCATGCAATAATGGTTTTGTACAATACGTGTGTACTTCCTCCGCCGTATGGCGGTGGCTCTGGTACGAAACCATTATTGCATGATTACTATACCGAGAGCACTTTGGGGCGAGTAAGTCTCACAGTGTTAGTTATATGAAAGGTACTTTAACCTCAAACACAAACTAAGACAAGGAAATTCAGGGAAACTTTTGAGGTACCAAAACTTTATATTATCTTTAAAGGGAGCCCAAACCCAAAGAGCAATATGGATTGAGTGAAAGCAGCAACATTAGTAGAACACGTGTATCAGTGAAAGTTTGAAGAAAATTGGACAATCGGTGCAAAAGTTATGAATCTTTAAAGTTTTGGTGTTGGAACCGCTGGATGAGGAGACTACTAGAGGTTATGACGTATGAGTGGACACCAATATAAAGAAAATATAAAGAAATTCCACAAAAATTCATTTTTCATGAAAATTACAAATTCCATCAACTTGATACTGACATATGTTCTGGGTAGCAATTATTCCCTCTGCTTTCTGAAAGAGGCTAGTCAAGTGCTCTTTCATAATGCTAGAAAAGGGAATTTTTTGTGGAATTTCCTTTATATTTTCTATAAAAATATACATATGAATCAAATGTGATAATTCTGACATCTTTTTAATCACTGCTCCCGATATTAAATAGTGGCTCTAACCCAAGGTTAGAAAATGCAAAATGGCAGTCTATAACAATGATGGGGAGAAAAGGAATAGAAAAAAAAAAGTAAAATAAAGAAGAGCTCAAAACATAATACTAAAGGGATTGACTAAAGAAATTGAAAGCAACATGAGAAGGAATAAATGATGGCATCATAAAGTTGAAGGGAAAACAATAAATTCTTGATGGTTGTTCCCGAGCCATTTGTATATAAAAAATGCCAAACACTTGCGCTATGCAAACTGTTTCAGAGTGCATCTCGGACAGGCTGAACTTTCTCCTCCTTCGACATCGCTCATAAGCCTCCAACCTTGGGGAACGGCAAGCTCAGACACCAAAATGTGACAGATTTCATGGTTGCCTGCGGCACTTTCATCAAAGGGGCGTCTATAAATCCTGCCAATGGACCCAGTGTACATAAACAGGCAGCTCCGGCAGTTCTCGTCATTATTTCCCTCGATAACATAAAGAGCACACCAGGGTATCAGTGTACGACCCGAGAGAAGTCCTACTAACCTGATAACAGAATTAGTGTGAACAGGTCTACTCTAACAGCTTTTAATATCTTGATGTGCTGAAAAAGAAATATATACCTGCATTTTATATTTTACATATCTATATATATCATACAGACACTGCCTCATAGCGATGTAATGTAAACTCTACATCTCCACGAGATTATATTTCCCCGGGGGAGCACTGAGGGAAAATATTGTCTCAAGGCGAAGCTTGACTGTCAAATATTACAACAATGAACAAGGCAATATTTGTTATATAATATAGTCTACATAAATACACAATATTTCATTGTAGCCCAGGTAGCAGGTAGTCAAATCCTGGAATTATATTGCCTGACAGGATGCCACTGCTTGCAATATAACAATTTTGATCCTCAATGCGTTAGTCATGTGACTACATTATGACCAATCACAGACCAGTATTTATATAGATCACTTCATGTAAATATAATATATATTTCATGTTACATTGTACATTGTTTATTGATATAATAAAGAATGTTGAACAAAAATTTGCAAAGAATATCATAGAACAAGCAGTCTCACTGATATACGGTATGCATTTTTATGTGATCGATACTCATCATTTTTTTTTTAATACAAGGTTGGAATGACAGTCCACTTTAACTGTCATCAGGTAGGTTTTACTCTCATCAATATTTAACCAGTCAGAGGTTTCTAAATGATGCTTTGTGCATCCTCAGGCAGGCACTGGGGAATCTAATGCCTGCATTAATCACTCAAATGTTAGCACCTTTTATTATGAAGAGTTTTGATTGACTGTTTGCTTTGGGCACAGTTCGCCTTCACATTATGATTGATATTCAGTCATTCTATCGGAGAGCAACTTTAATGATAAAGTGGCGTAGATGATGTTCTGCTAACTGAGTAAAAGTGGGATAATGACTGAAACACAGCATATTGCTATTTTAAAGTCAAAAAAGCATTAATGTCCAATTAATGTCCAATTAATGTCCATTAATGTCCATTAATGTCCATTAATGTCCAATTAAGTCACTGCCAAGTTGCCTCTTCACCAAAATGCTTTATTTATAAATCATCCTACAATCAAGTCCTATCAAATGTTTTTTTTTTCTTTAAAGGGTGTGTACAGTTCTGGTCGAGGTGAGGATTTAGCTTTTAACGTTTTGCGAGATATTCAGAAACCACTCTATGAGATGTCAAAGAGCATGCAGTTCTAAGGGGTATCAAAAGTTTATTCAATGAAAATCGGTTTTGAAATGGCCGAGATATCCAAAAACAAGGTGAAACAAAGAGATCCTAATAAAGTTGTGGCATGTCGCCTTTCATTATTAGCACTTTTTTGGATATCTCAGCTATTTGAAAACAAATTTTCATCAAATAAACGTTGATTCCTTCTTAAAATTACATGCTCTTTCATATTTCATAAGAGGCTTTTCATTATCTCACTTAGGAATGTTCAAAACATGAATCCCCACCTCAACCAGTACTGTACAGTTCCTTTAAAGCAATTGAAAGCATCATTTAACATTGCCCTAAAGAATACCCCCAACACTAATCATTTAAGCAGAGATTTCAAAAACATTCAATTATTTTTTTTCAATGCTGTGGCATTATTTCAATGATACTCTGAATGGACACAAGACACATTTAACCCATTCCACACGGGAACCTGGTGGCCTGTGTACGAAGTCTATGGGGATTTCAGAAATCAGTATGGAACAGGTTAATATGCCAACTAGAGTCTGTGAATAAAGACTAGTTACGATTATGCATCATGTGACCATAAAACTAGAACACGGAGACATACCCCACCAATTTCAATCACACTTCCATATTAGAAGATTGACTGCCTTGTCATGCTATCAAAAATGCTTGGGAGCAGGCAAATGCCACAATGGATGAAAGCTGAAATAGACAGGGATACTGGTGAACTGCTACCTAGACTGAAAAAACCTCCACCCATCCCATAATCCCCCCAATACACACAACACAAAAAAATAAATACTGCTGTAAAAAAAAAAAATACATCCAAATACACGTGAACAGAAGCACAATGTTCTTCACACACACTCACAAAATAATGTTATATTAGCAATGGTAATAATCATTATAATAATTACAAAATGAAATCTGAAATAACAATCTTAATTATGACAAGCTAAATCATAATTATTATAACCATGATCACAATAATCAATATTATTAGAGAAATACCACTGTGATTTGCAGTAATTCACTGTAATTCACCTCTAATCTCTAAATAGTTGATATAAGTGATTGTAACATTTTATTTACTTTAGAATATGATTGCCTCCCTAGATGTGCACAATCAGGAACAATATGCAGCCCTGGCCGATGGGTGGATAGTCACAGCAGTAGACACCCTCTTCATGGAAGCCTACCCAGAGGAGGTATTTGGTGTGTGTCTGTTCAAATCGTACCCCTAGTTCTCTCCTTTGGTTTTATTGTCCGAGGCAAGGAATTTATTCTATGAACGTTAGCGCGAGGTCGCGGTAAGGTCCGTTAAAACAGGGTTAAGAGACTTGGGTGAGCTATGTGTACTAAAACACCTGGTTTGCAATGATGAACACATTGATAATTAAAAAGAATACAATGCAAAGCAAAAAATATCAAAACTATCTGTGTCAAAGGCATAATTTACCATTTGCAGATGAAACAAAAACCCAGCATTAGTGCTTTGAAATAGTCATAAAATGTGAGTTAGGGATAGAAACAACCACTGTAGAAATTTGAATCGGTAAAATTGATGTCAAGTATTGTTAGATATATAAAATATGAACAATAGTTATAATAAAAATGTTTCCAGATTAAATTGTCTACAGTTATGGTTTATTGAGAAAAATACAGATATCTCCATATATTTTAGGCTTTATAAAAATGGCAAAAATTTTATACGATGGGATGTTTTGTGGTATAACAGACCTACACATATGCATCAAATATCATATCTTGAAAAAAATTCAAATCACTTTTGCCAAAGGTAAACAGGACCTTTAAGGAAAGAATCTTCAACCCTGTGTTCAACAACCTTGAAGTACAGCAAATCTCACTCACACAGGAAAAACTTCACAACTAATTGTCGACTTGAGGGGAAACACATAGAAGACACATTTAGAGATAATGCCATAGTTTATCTTTTTTTTTAACCTTCTAGCTGCACACTTCTGTTCATTTCTCAGAAGAGTGCTCTTGAATGGTCAATGACGTTCTCCAAAGCAGCGCACACACACACAAACACACACACACACACACACACACAGACGCAGACAAGAGTAGTGGCACTAGGGGCATAAATCGAAGATGAGATACATCATCTGTATTTGGCACCGTCTGGCCATAATGTGGCATGTCTATTTACAGTGACATCGCGCTTTCATCCATCACGGAAAAACTGCAAGTATTTCATTCGACTGTAATGCTTTACTTCGTGGCATGATGACAGGCCGGCATATTTCACTGCACCCCTGCATCCTCCATTAAGCATATTTATCACATACATTCAATCTCGAGGTTTGTTTGAAATGCACGGATGCATTTTGTGCCTAGGCCACTGTCGGGTAATACAGTGATTTCTAACATGCTCAATGCCACTCTTTCCCAAGACTAACATTCTACCCTTACCAACATCTGATATTTTTCTAGTTTAAAAAAAAAAAAAAAAAAAATCATGTGTTCAATTGACATAATGCATGTATGATTTGGACAGAAAACACATATTAGCCAGATTTACTACATTTTTCTACCAATATATTCTTGAATTTTGAATTTGTGCTGCAAGTAAAAAAAAAAATGAATATCATGATGAAAGTATCAATAATATTTTCTCAATGCTGCCCTCTGGAGTGCCATAGGATACCAAATTCCTTCTTAGCAAACAGTAGCGCTGTGGCAACAGAAAATCAAAATATACAAATTTTTATACCAATAACCCTTCACTCATCATATCCGTGCAAAATGTTTAAGTTCAAGGAAAACGTGAAAATCACGCAGCTACAGCTGGAAGTAACAAGTTGGGTGGGGTGGGTTACCCCTCCCTTAATTGTAAATCACTTTGGCACGTACTGTAGGCGCCAGCTAAAGGACACTAAAACACCCAGCTCCAGACGAATGATTACCCCACTCCCACTCCAAGCCTAATTTACTGGGTACATTAAGATGTTGGTCTTTATCTCCAGTCAAGCCCCCAACACCGTCCCCGTTGGATGTACCTCCTCTCAGAGACTTCCTAACCGCTCTCGCCTTGATCTCCATTCTAATAATTTATCTCCCCTCTTTCACCTCTTCCTACTTGGACTGTCTAACCCCAAGCCCCCTTTCGGCCTATTTAGATTCTTGAGTTGCACGTTTTAGTCACCCTCCTCAAAAGAACCCATAAATTGATGTCAATGGTGATATGATTTCAAATGTTATTTATTATCCGGTAGCACCACTACAGGGAAACTGTACATCTCTATTTCTCACTTTTCAAAGATGTCATATCTATTGATTGATCATGACTATTAAAGCTAATATCATCCTGTTTCATCTTTTGTTTCTTTTTATACTTGGCATCCTGGGGCCCGTTTTTATCAAAAGATATATTCGATTATAAATTTCCTCATCACACAGGCTGCCATAGACTTAACACATAAAGGGACACTATGACAAAAATCCTTTGATATTTTTCATTTCCTTTTTGAAATTAAGACATTTTCTTACAGCTATATGGACATCTGTTTTTTTCTTTTACAGTGTCACACCACTATAAACATATGAAACATGCTACACGCTTAAACTGACGTACAATTAGATTATAATTCATCCAGTCGAAGTGTAACCTCCAAATTCTTATAAATCAGAAATTGGACTTAAAAACTAATGTAATAATGCAACGTTTCACCAATTAACAATCAACTTCTTTTGGCATCCTCCGAGTGGAAGAATGGTCTTTATATGTGTGAAATTGTGCAGGAATTTCACGCACTGGTGCGCTTCCAGTGCATGAAAGATGGCTCCAAATCTCTTGCATGATGTAAGTTTCAAGTCCAGTTTCTGATGTAAAAGAACTTGGATGCTACATGGTTTCTTGATAACAGAATAGCTCTACAAAATTAAATCACATCAAGCTAATTTTGTTCAACATCACAACAACGAAAGTGGCCACAAGACTCACCTGCCTGCTTGCCTAGAGCAACCACAACCCACATTTGGGCAAATAAAAATGAATGGATACTGGTTTATTAAATGGACAAGATACTTGCCCATATGGGCTTTTGGCCAAAGGGCAAAAATACTTTTTTATAATGCCTTGCAATGTATTACAAAAAGTAGCTTTAACATTATAGCAACACACCAAATCTACCAAAAGAAATAACACAAAGACTATCACTTGCTGAATTAAAAATAAAGACAGAGAAAAGACGAGCTCAAATAATTTTCATATAAATTAACACATTGGTTTTAACAGGAGCCGTAGCCTTCCATGGGGTTACTAAACTAACATTTTACCTGGCCTTGCCAATATCAGATAACAAATTACCAATGTTTTTATTTACTGCTGACTACAGTAATGAGTGAGTTGATAAACCTGTCATGGATATGATAAATGAAGAAGGTACAAGAAGGTACTAGGCAAGGCTAGTACCTTCTTGGATAAACTGAATATAAATGTTCTTTCACTTTCTATACTATTCTTCTGTAAACATTATCTTGCATTAAAAGATAGCTATCAACATTTAATGGGGCAGTTTGTCACAGTGTGTACAATTGTATGTCTTAATCTTTATAAAGAATAGAAAAGATTATTCCTATGATGCTGTGTGTAGTCCTTAAATAAGAGAAATCAAATGTCTCATTACTAATGAGTTCAAAGGCACATTTTGACGGTAGTAGTCCTGACGGGTTTACATGTATATGGAATATAACTTCTAGAGAAGAAGATTTTTAAAGATTCCTTAATTTTAGGGGGTTTGGGCCCCCCTGGGGCCCCCCAGGTGGGCCATGGTGCCCATTTGAAAAAATTGAGATCCTATCCCTCTTGGTGAAAATCGGTCATGGGGATCTCAAGAAGAAGATGAAAATGTAAAAAGTTTACGCACGACGGACGACGCACGACGCATGACAGACGCTGGACGAAGAGCGATCGCAATAGCTCACTTGAGCCTTTGGCTCAGGTGAGCTAAAAACAGAAGAGCCGACTCTGATTCATTCTTCAAAATTCAATGAGCGTGCAAGTCGAAAATTAATTCAAACAGCAACTGGAAGTGACAAGCAACCTGGGATGTGTTCAGCCTCGAATAAGCGAACCATGTCAGAGCACTACCATGCCAGAGTGAACCCGATTCTACCATGGTGGCATGAACTGGCACGGTTCGGGAAGCATTCAGTCTCATTTTTTTTTTAAGCTTGCCACACGAATACCTCCAAGGCACACTTCACTAATACATGTGAAGTTTTATTCAAGCTTATTGAGAATTCATACAAAATGATGGAATACAGGAACATGCTGTATGATATTCAACAAAATTAAATCAGATATTTGTTCCTTTGCACTATCCTGCCCATACAGAGGGAGGAGACCTCTGAACTACAGTATATTATTTGCATTACACAAGATATTGGACATGAATTAGCCAACATGCAAACAATGTTGATGGACAGAGATATTTGGTATTTAAAAGCATGGTGTACTCTTTCTCATATATGGCCATCAAGTGGTAATTGTAGTAGTATGTGATATTCCATTTACTTCTCCAACTACTCTTCATCTTAATCTGTATGATATGTGAATATTATGTCCATTAAGATGCTTGAATAATACATGACATATTCCATCTATTAACTGGATGGTACTCTTCAGCTGTGAACAAGAATCTGTGTTTATCCATTGATAATTAAGCCAGATTTAAAATTTGGTGATGAATCATTCTACTTGTTTTGGTGTAAAATATTTTGATAGCTACCTAAATATTCCTCTTGTTTTAGATGAAATGATTTGACACACAACTTGCAATAATTCTTTTGGTAAATAGACGCATTCATCCTTCAATCCTATGCTTAAAGGGTGTGTACAGTTCTGGTCGAGGTGAGGATTTAGCTTTTAACGCTTTGCGAGATATTCAGAAACCATTCTATGAGATGTCGAAGTGCATGCAGTTCTAAGGGGTATCAAAAGTTTATTCGATGAAAATCGGTTTTGAAATGGCTGAGATATCCAAAAACAAGGTGAAACAAAGAGATCCTAATAAAGTTGTGGCATGTCGCCTTTTATTATTAGCACTTTTTTTTATATATCTAAGCCATTTGAAAACCAATTTTCATCAAATAAACGTTGAATCCTTCTTAAAATTACATGCTCTTTCATATTTTATAAGAGGCTTTTCATTATCTCACTTAGGGATGTTCAAAACATGAATCCCCACCTCAACCAGTACTGTGCAGTCCCTTCAACCTTTGTCAGTTTAATTATGTAAATAGTATACAAAATCTACAGGGGCGGATCCAGGGAGGACCGCAACCGGCGCACGCCCCCTTTATTTTTGTTGAAACAAAAGAAATAAAAAGAAAAAAATGGGGGAGGGGTGCGTGCGCCCCCTTTAATTTTGTGAACACGCCCCCTCTTTACGGAATTCCTGGATCCGCCCCTGATCTATGTGGCAAGGTTAGCCCTGGCACAGCTGTGTTCATTCAGATTTACTTCAACAATGAACATCATGTAATCTGCACATTACAGTGAATTACTAAGTGTCCCTAATGCCTCCATAAACCTTTTGCTTTCCATTTATAGTTCAGATGCAAATTCTCCATCAATCCCACTTGTTTTTTATTTTTTATTCATACTGTATTTATTCTGTTGTCACAAAAGTGTCCTCATATATGAACTACTGTAATGTCATTGTCTTGATGCCATGGTTGTACCAAGTTTTTAAGTTCTAATCTACCATACATGGCAAAGAAGGGAGCAATCAAATGTTTACGGCCAAATGACCTGATGGCTATACGTCCTCTTGACAGGGATATGCGACAAGGATAAGGCAGTTTGCCCACTGACATTATACTGCTGATGTCAGGGGATTTGTAACCAGGGACCTCATAGTTGAAGGTCCTACAGGTATGGTCCACTGAGCCACAACTCAAGGATGGGAAGAAGGTAGAAATGCACTTACCTGAATCTGGGTCAACGACCCCTCCTCCTTTCACCTGCATCTTGGAGCTCTTGGGCATGATGGCGGCAAACTTGTTCTCTGGGGACAAGAGAAGAGGAATGAGGGATGATGGTATCGTTGCCATAGCAATTACACATAATTGCAATGTTTTGATTAACCCTTTATGTGTTTTGAGTGCCACTAGGCACTGAAAAACCCCACAGTGTTGTACAAACTGTCCATAAAATCTCTTCCACAGAAAGGGTGAACTGTTGCTTTAACCCTAAAAGGGCCGGGGGGGGGGGGGGGGGGGGGGGGGGGGTGGGGGGGGCAGAATCTGCCCCCCTTGACGTTTCGCGCTATAATTCTGTAACGCGAGACCTCATCGCAAGGCTTCTTGACTTTCTTTGTTGAAGTCTCGCACAAATTTTGAGAACAAATTTGCAACGTCCGCGCATACTTTTTTGAAGCCATGCCCATTTTTGTAACGGCATGTCACCCCAAAACGCGCACAATTTTGTGATTTTGTGTACATTTCATATGGAAAACAATGCTCTGTCATGAAAGTCATAAAAACCCGATTATTCTTGCAATTAATCACTTTCATTGATGAATTTTAGGCTAATTACGGTAGAAAAATGGTCAGTAACAATTTCCATTAAAAGAACAAAGAAAAAACAAAAACTTGTCGAAAAACAAAGAAATACATAAGTAATTCTGAAAACAATAAAATATATAAAAAATTAAATGACTTCTGGAAGTTTTTGTGATGTACAATTGTTGAATATGTTAAAACAGATACACATACCAAAAAGGAGACTCTCAATGCTTTTAATTAGGCTAAAATATGATCTTGGGCTTAATTTGCATAATCAATTAATTAAAATTAGAAATTGATTGTTTCGAAAAATCTTATGACTCAATCTTGTAGATTATGACGTGGGTGTCATGCATGCCAAATTTCGTTGTGATCGCACCACTGATGGCCGAGATATCGGAGGGGGGGGGGGGGGGGGGCGGAATCCGCCCCCCTCCAGTTTAGCATAAACAAAAAAGCCCGGCCTGATTAGGGTTAATAACTGTCTGCTTGCCTCTGATACCAAGAACAGAAATATGTAAGAGATGTTCCAATCCTATGCTTTCAAATCTCAGATACCAGTCATATACCTGAGAACAATTCGAGTGATAAATGTGACTGCCAGCTACTTTTCCCAATGTGCAAATCAGCTGATACACTCAACTTGTCAACTGAAAGAAGATTTTGATCTTTATGTTTTTAAAGTGTGCCAAACAAATAATATTAATGCTGTGTACAGAAATCTAAGAAATTGATGAGAATATAACATAGGCTTTGGCTATTAAGACTTAAAACATTCAAGAAAAGAGTCATATACAAATTCAACTGCATGTATATATCAAAAAGGAAACAAGTATATACTCTTGGCTAATCAAAGAAAATAATTTTTTCATTTGAATGAAGATCTTTTGTGTTATGACTTTATACTTCATTGGGCCAGTTGGACAAAGCTTACAAGCTCCATTGCAGTAAACATGTTTATAAATCTTTTTAAATCCACTGAAAACACCTCTAGATATGACTAGATATTTTATAATATTGGCCCAATATTCTTTAACACCATGTTTGAGAAAGTCTGGTCAAGTGTCAGATTCAAAACACTATGACTACATATCGTCTGTTGAGAATGAGAAGGGCGTTAAGTTGTCCCGAACACTATGGGTTTAGAGGCAACTTAACGCCCTTATCATTCTCAACCGACGATATTTTATTTATCATCAGGATTGGAATAATCACTTCACTGCCATTTGCTTCTTTCTGGCTCATAAACATACTGAAACTCATTCACCCTGCCATGAATCAATGGTATTTGCTTACAGGCTTGACTGATATTGCTACTGTGGAAGTATAGACTTTGGACTTACAAACATTTGCACTCATGAAATGTAGCATTCAACTACACATAGAGCAGGGCAACGAGTATCAGGCCAATGAGTCTAATTATTAATGAAAAATGTGTGGGTACTGAGCAGTATTTGGAAGGGGCCCCATTTTTGCAAGAGATTTGAATTGGTAATTGCTACCAAAATATCTTTTGACAACAAAAGTAACCACAACCATCATATCAATAAAAGTCAACCTGGCAACCTAATTCTTTGATACCAAAGTATGCCAAATTATTGACTTTTTTTTTTTAATCTTCAATTTTATTTACATATCAATGGGGTAATTGTATAGCAAGGACATTGCCACCTTATCAAATTTTTACATATGATTGCATCGGACATCACTGGCTGGTAAAAACATCAGGAACTTAGAAATTTTACAACTTTCTCATTAGTATTTGCATCTGATTGCAATGAAATTTCCTTGTTCCCTTTATTTGACTATCACCTTTTCACTACCGTCAACTTAAACAAAAAATGCAGTTTCCCTTTAATCTAGTATCAGCTAGAACAGAAGGAGGTACAAAGAAATATAGGATAAAATAAATGACCTCAAGATTAATCATGTAGATGAATATAATATACACTGTACATCTAGAAATGGAAGTACATGGAAGTACATAGAAAGAGAAAGAGAACCTGGCTACTCAAAACCAATGACACATGCATGAAACTATGAAACTAGGTTCAAACATTTCATCATATATTTCAAGTGAGCCTGTGTTGGTAAAAGGGCCTAGGGGTGAAAATATAAATTTTGGGTGTTTCCATTCCCCCCCCCCCCCCCCCCATTTGACACGCTTTGCAGACTGAAATGATCAGTATGTCAATTCTCACAAGTCATTAAACTTGTGCTTTCAAGATATTCGAGCCTATTTCGTACCTTTTCAGCAAGTTTGTTTCCTTTTGATTTGGCAAAATGGGATTTTTGTAACTACAAAATTGAATTCACATGGAGAGTGTTCAAAAATTTGGCAGAAGGGCATATCTCTAGATTCAAACCCGGGCAAAATTTTAGCAATACATGAGAGAGTGCTTGAAAACTAGGCAGTAGGATGTATCTATGGATGGCCTTTTTGCCAAAACAATCACTTGGTAAACTGCCAATAGATTAATCTGGCAGAAGAGTGTGTCTGTAGATATGCCCTTCTGTTGAATGAAATGGGTTGCAGTACCTATAATATGACTAAGTGGATGCAAAGTGGTGCATATGAATAAAACCAGTAATTCAACAAGATTTGGGAAAGTTTGAGACAAGGAAATTATCAGATAAAATTTGAAGTGTGGGAAACATTCTAAAAGAAAACTGATGACCAATCTAAAGTTTAATGACTTCTACAGCCATGGAAAATATCAAACTTCAAGGCAAATTTTCCCTGCATTTTAGTTATCATAGTAAGGCAGAGATAGCCCCTTTCACACAAACACAGCCACTCAGCTCTACTGGTTTCCTCAAAGATGGATACAAACACTGATAATTCCACACATACATACACACATACACACACACACACAAACAAACAAACATGAAAGCCATGCACTGTATACAAAGCTCTCTTCTTAATCAGTCAATTTCGATGCTTTGTTTGTGCACTGTCCATTTGTAGAGAGGCAGCCATGGTAATGTCCTTGGGGATTATCAGAGCTGCAAACAGCTAATTGCAAGGCTAATCAGAATAACAACAAAATCTGGACAATAACCCAGAAATGCCAGTCTTGGTGAACAGCTGTAGAAAATACCATATGATTTCAAGAAGTGGATGACATATGATGACATAAATGGTACCCTGGGGTACCAGAAAAAAATCGGCCATTTTGTTGAATTATTATTTTTTTTTTTTTTAGGGCTGTACCCTGGGTTACCAAAAAGTGGGAAATTAATTTTTTTGTGTGTGATTAATTCTTCAACATTCAATTATGGCCATTGTTCTTGTAAAAAAACCCCTCTTCATCCTGTAGTTTTCTCAATTAATCCCTTGTTAACGTTATGAGTAACTATTTTACAGTGTATCAACTTCGATCTGGGAGAGGGACTGAGCCAGCAGGGTCATAATAATGCCATCTGCCTCGGCCTTATCCCCGGCGTCACTGGCCTTCTGAAACACCTCCAGAACATCGGCGGCCCCTTCCTTCCCCAACTTCCGAGTGGCGCGAAGCCTCGCGTTTTCCAGCCTCTCCTCTCTGGAAATTTTCCTTCTTTTCCAGCCCTTTCCTTTCAGTGCGGCATAGCCCCCATCACCTGCTGGCA
This sequence comes from Diadema setosum, assembly GCA_033980235.1. Classification (NCBI taxonomy): domain Eukaryota; kingdom Metazoa; phylum Echinodermata; class Echinoidea; order Diadematoida; family Diadematidae; genus Diadema; species Diadema setosum. The sequence goes on from CM067059.1 coordinate 20,647,407, forward strand.
TTTTTGCAGCTTGATCCTAATTGCGAAAGGATATTTCGTTCGGCACAAAGTGCACAAAGCTTACAAAATTACGGGATCGAAACTACGTCTACGAGATCGTAACTTTGGCACAGCTAGCGGGCTATTATAATAGTGTGTAGTCAGTGCATGAAGCGCTATACTGAGTATCGCACCGTACCACGGGTCAGTACAGTGCGCATACGTAACGCAGTAACTCTGCGGTTGTACTCGAGTGAACGTGAGATGGCGCTACACAACGTGGTACCCCGGGTTACTACGATACCCCGGGGTAGCGCGTGGTGCATCATATACTGAAGTATTCTTTCTAGCTGATACCATTTCCAGGTACCAAGGTAAATAAAAAATAAACTACCTGAAGATCAAAATAATGCAAAATTCTAATAATCGAAACTGCTCACGTTCCACACAGACATTTGTATTATTACCATCACTAGTAAAATGTATCTAGATTTCAAATCAGAGCAATTGAAGTGTCCTGGTTATTCAACAGGGATGTCCCATTCTTACATGACCACTAATATTCTATCAAAGTACAGTCCCTGGTTTTAATACAAGCAATTAAAAATTTCTTTGATAATATCATTCGACCACTAAGGATTGACCATTAACTCTCTCTCTCTTTATGATGGAAGCATCTCCAAATATGTTTCCATCCTTCTCACTAACTGTTATTCCGGGTTTACATAACATAATATCTCCTGTTAAGGAATACACTTGAACATTCTACTTGAATGTTCACATGTACAAATGTGCAAATATACAAAATAAGGTACACAAAATACATATCTCCTGTCTCGGAGTACCTACACACAAGTCATTTGCACCATATATTTATACCATATCATGTATCATATGGAAAAGGATGTTGTGAGTTGTGCACAGATTTCCACTTGAGAATTTACTTGCATGATTGAACATCAGCAACAGGAGCTAGAGCTTGGCAAGACATTAAATGTATCACAAATCTTACCATCTTTTTCTCTTTGGATCTGTCCTGCGCTCTTAGTGGCCACAGGAATGGTTGCAGTGATTCTGCTGGTTGGCTGGAAAAAGGAAAGACATTCAACACTAGTGATGAATTTGGAGTTAGGATATCATCTGATACTGACATATCACTCATAAGGAAAGCATGTATATACTTGTTTTAATTATTCTTTTACATTTGTCTTAAGTTGGGTAAATGGAGTGATGGTATTTGCCATATAAATTTAGTCACCACAACTACACTCACTTTCTTGACTGTTTACATGACTCTCTGGTTCAATCTAAAACATGATTACATAGCTACTGGTAAATGGTTAGGAGAAATATGTCAGGTCATCAGAAGATGTGTTTGCTAATGAAGAAACTGTTAATCGATTTGTGTCTGCAGTATCTATAAAATGGTGTCAGCACTAAAAAATACTTGTTTGATACTTGTTTGCTTTGAAACAAAATGCAACAAGGTTCTGATAACATCAAATGCAAGACTGCCATGCATTATAACCAATAACCACAGTTACTACTAGTTACCACCACAATCATTATCTCTATCACACCAACAACCAATACCACCACGTCAACTATTCCCTAAAGTTATCATAATCATTTCTAATATTAAGAACATGACTCACATCACAACAATCCATGTTAACACCTCAGTAACTTCCATCACCATCATCACTACCACCACAACCACCACCTTAACATCCCCACAGCAAATATCCAAATCACTGCCATGACCATCAGAAAAATTCCCACTACAGTTGTATCACCAACAATCACTACCACTGCCGTCACAAACCCCCCATTGCAATCACCACTACCACCACCATCACAAACATTTCCACTGCCACCACCATTACCATACCAAGAGACCCAGGGGTCTTGCCCTCATCTGAGTATCGAACTAGAAATGTCGCTTTGGCGACTGGTATGCCTCCGCCATAATTCATGATTTTCCCAATAGGTCTAGATAGTACATGTGGACACTGTGTTATTACATTTTCACAAAATTGGCAAAATATTGGAATGACAAGTTTGTCACAAATGTGTTGAATGTTCACCTTCCTTGACGTAGGTTTAATTGGATGAATAGGAGAGCATGTATTTAGGGATTTAAGGACTTTAACTTGACTTTGACCCATTCATACATTTAGGCACTGAGTAATTTTCAAGGTACAGGTGTGGAGAAAAAGTGCAATTTCTGAATTGAATAGTAAATTGTTACCATTTTCATCTGGCCCTTCACCCTAAAATTCATAAGATAATTACTTTCAGGTAGAACATGCATAATATGTACTAAGTTTCAAGGTAACTTGAGCCAATTCCGAGATATGGAGGAAAAAGTTAGTTCAGCACTTTCACTTGATCTTTGACCTTTTGACCTTTAAGGCAAAAAGAGAAAAAAAAAACTTTGCAGAGAATTTCTATTAGGTTACACACGCATACACCAAGTGTAAAAAAATAACCCTGCTGGCATTGCATAAATATGAGGGTAATAGTAAAATTTTGAAGTCTTGCACTTGACCTTTGACCCCTGACCTTTGACCCCATGAACCCTACATTCTCTAGATAATCACTTCCAGTCAGTACATGTATATACTATGTTCCATGAAGATACCTTGAACAATTTTCCAAGGTACGGAGAAAAAAAAGAAGTTTTAATATTTTTACTTGACCTTTTGACCTTTGACCTCATGACCCAAACTTTCACCAGAGAATTTTAATTGGGTAATACATGTATACACTCAGTTTCAAGAAAATATCTTCAGGCATTCAATAGATATGGTGGAAATAGTGAAATTTTATGTATTTGACCCTGACCTTTTGACCTTTGACCTCATGACCCAAACTTTCACCAGAGAATCTTAATTGGGTAATACATGTATACACTAAGTTTCAAGAAAATCTCTTCAGGCATTCAATCGATATGGTGGAAATAGTGAAATTGTATGTATTTGACCCTGACCTTTTGACCTTTGACCTTTGACCTCATGACCCAAACTTTCACCAGAGAATCTTAATTGGGTAATACATGTATACACTAAGTTTCAAGAAAATATCTTCAGGCATTCAATAGATATGGTGGAAATAGTGAAATTTTATGTATTTGACCTTGACCTTTTGACCTTTGACCTTGAGCATGAGCAACTTCACCCCCTAATACACATACATGCCAAGTTTCATTAGGATACCTCAACAGGTTCCGATAGTTACCTTATCCACAAAATTCATTACGGACGGACGGAAGGACGGACGGACGGACGGAAGGACAAACGGACAGACAACCCGAAAACATAATGCCTCCGGCACCACTTCGTGGCGGAGGCATAAAAATCACCTTCCACATATGCTTGCAGCTATTTACCAAAAAGAACATATCAAACTTGGAGAGCTTTGGGGGACCTCCAGGACGGCACAGTGTTCATTTGAATGGTATGGCACTGCAAATAATACCTGCAAAGTCTGAAGAAAATTTGTCTGCGAATTTCAAAAAGAAGTTCAAAATGTGAAAACTAACCCCCCATTTGGTCCCTGCCCCAAGGGGGCCACCATTGGATTGCCACAAACAAACTTAACAGTACATTCACTAATGTACATTGTATATTTTTTCCAGAGTAAATCTGGTTATATAGAAGAAGACTTTTCAAAGATCCTCTAATCTTTGGGTGCTGGCCCCCCTGGGAAACCCCAAGTGAGGCATTGTGCCCATTTGTACAAGGGCAATTCCGCGGTTAGTAACGTTACATTTGAACAAATTTAGATATTTGTTTTTACCACTAAATTACCATTTATTCATTTCAAGTCAAAATTATGTCAAAAACATATTCATCCTTCCCAGGTTTATGATACAGAAAAGAATGAACACAATCCAAGAAATATTAGAATTGCTATAGCAACTTAAAGGGCTGGTTAGTAACGTTACGAAAAAAGGACATGACAAAAAAATCAATGTCTTGTAACAAAAAGTGTGCAAAAATTCAAGTTACTTCAAACAAAGTGTTGCATTAATTTCAATTATTGCATCATGACAAATGTTCATGCAAATTTTTTTAGCAGTTCGACTGATAATTTTTTAGCTAGACCCCCAAAAGCATGGTTAGTAACGTTACGATTAGTAACGTTACATTTGTCCGGAGTAATTCCGCAGGTCATTTCACCCTTTTGTAATTGACAAAATGTCACATGACTTCTGGAGTATTTAAATGTATTCATCTTTTACCCTTTAGCAAAACTTTGAGGAAAAAATTTCAAAGTAACCCACTGTAATTTGCATTCAAGTGAATTTCAGCGTCCCCAGTCCCACATGTACATTTTAAATGATGGTTTTAGATCTCGCAAAATCAATAAATACAAAAAATAAAATCTACTGAATTTGGAAGACCCTAATGATTGGTGAACATCCATGGCATTAGTTGATACCTAGATCAAAGGGTAAGATAAAGAGGCACATTTCTTTTATCCATGTCATGTCCACCTAACTGCGGAATTGCCCACAAAGTATATTCTATTATCCAAGTGAAAATTCCTGCCAAGTTTGGTGAAAATTTGGCCATGCATTTTCAAGAAGATGAAAATTGGAAACCTGGGCCCAAACTTGGGCCCGAAGAAGGTTTTTAGAGACTCTTAAATTTGGGGGCTTTTGGGAAAGGGGGGGGGGGGGTTGGTGGTTCCCATTTGAAAATATTGATATCTTTTCATCCCAGGAATGCTACCTCCCAAGTTTGATGAAAATCTGTTGAGGGGTTGTCAAAAAGTGAAAATGTAAACAGTTTACACATGAAGGAAGATGCACGCCAAATGTCCAACAATGTATGATAGCGATACAATTACCACCATTGCAACCACTCCAACTGCCATTATCATCACCATCATCTCTACCATCACAATCATCCCTACCACCACCACCACAACAGCAGTGAGTTGGCTTAGTCGATAGCGCATCTGCCTCCAATCCAACTACCCGGGTTCGATACCCCAGTCTGGACTGAGCAATGTTGCGTGTAATCATACCGTCCCCTCTAGCAAGAGGCAAAACACTCTGTCCCTCGGATAGGACATAAAATGTAGGTCCCCGTGTGTGAGAGTCACAACTCATGCATGTTAAAGATCCTGCTTCATTCATTCATCGCAAAGAGCAGGGTGTTTAACCCAGTGAAGTGGTCCCACCTCACATCCAACTGGACCCCATGGAAGACCAGCTTTATAGTATAGGTGAATATGGGCATTCCAGCCATCTTCTCAGATGGAAAATGAACAAACAAACAAACAAACAAACAGTCCCAATCACCACCAACACTACCACTTTTTGGCCTCTGCCTTCTTCTGGACCACCTCCACTAACACAAACTTACATCAGAGCCCCAGCTACAGATGCTGTGCTGAGAGATCATCAGTGCAGCCCCTCCCTTTTTGACTGCATCAAGGAAGTCCTCTGAGACCACATGTACATCATTAGCCTTGGCCTCTCTCATCTTCTTGTTCATCTTCTTCACTTCAGCTGAACATGGACAGAAACACATGGAAATGATGACTAATTATGGTGTTCAAACTTCATAGTTTACTTCCATATCTCAGCAAACCAAAATATAGTGCAGAGAGCAGTGACATAGTTCACAAATGGGACAAACTTTTAGGAAATATACACGAGTGTGAAGCACAGAACCATTTGATATCATCGTGATTTTTATTTGAAACAATTAAAGAGACTTTGAAAATATCATGTCTATCAAACAAGGGATCACAAATATCCCAACAAAGTGAGCTTGTAATGAAATCTTAGTACCTGAAGAATGGGGTAGGCACAATGCTTGCAAGCGCACACAATCACACACACAATAATATAAACACACACATACACATACAGAAAGAAGTGATTTACAAGGATACCACCCTTGTAAAACAGCATTGTAGTGTTCCAAGACCTTAAAAGCCACATTATGGAGGAAAAACAGTATTTTTGCAGTAGACAAGTGTAGCAATACAATTAGAAAAACAGTATTTTAATTGAAAGCTTTAGTATTTTTTGCACAAAAAAAAAAACAACAGTACAAAATATTGTAAAAAGTAACAGTTGACATCTGCGGATTTACCCTCGGTGCTGATGACACAGGCAGTCTGTGGAGTGATGGTACCAGACACCTCTCCCCCAAGCTCCTGGACCCTGGCCCTCACATCCGTGTTGCTTTGGCTCAGTTTGCCATGGAGGACAATGGTGCATTTGTGAAGGGGCGGCTCGTCTTTCTTCTTGGCGGACTTACTGCATTGGGATTGTGAAGAAGGTTCAGAGGAATACTGGGTTATTCAATTCTATGAATCATACCAATATCCACTAGTAAATCTCATTAACAACATTTAAGTTTTAGTTTATAAACTTGGTAATGATTTAAATTCTATGAATAAAAGTGATATTCACATCTAACCCCCCCCCCCCCCCCATGAATGCCAAAGGCATGTCAATCATAAGCATACACATTTATGATTTGAGACAGTACTTCTGGAAGGTGAATTTTTTTTTTTTTTTTTATATAAATGAAACAACACATTTTTATTAAAGACCAATAATATAAAGTTTTGGTACCTCCAAAGTTTCCCTGAATTTCCTTGTCTTAGTTTGTGTTTCAGGTTAAAGTACCTTTCATATAACTAACACTGTGAGACTTACTCGCCTCAAAGTGCTCTCATGTCTTAGTAATCATGCAATAAGGTTTCGTACCAGAGCTGTCGCCGTACGGCAGCGAGGTAGTACACGTATTGTACTAAACCATTATTGCATGACAACTGTGACCAGCAGCATGCAGCCCCATACGCATAGCTAACTGTGACCAGCAGCCCCATACGCATAGCTAAATGGGGCTTCGCATTGTAGCATTCAGCATCATGACAGATTTAGTATCGCGGGTAAATATCAACTTAAAATCCAAAAATTTCTTCAATTTGAAGACTTACCAGTTAAGTTGAAGTATTGAAAACAGGCTTCGGGCAACGTTTGGTTTTGCCAATGCCAATAGTCCCTTTCTGTTCGAATTGATGACTGTATGTGACTCGGTCGAGAGGACCTTGGGAGAGCTACACTGAATTGACGGCCAGCGCATGCGCACACAAACATCTTATCTGTTCATGGATTTGAAATTTGTGCGCATGTGATGTGTGCCAATGCACTGGCCGTAGTATTCAGTGTATGTAGCTCTCCCAACGTCCTCTCGACCGAGTCATATTCATATTCATATTACTTTAACCTAAAACACAAACTAAGACAAGGAAATTCAGGGAAACTTTTGAGGTACCAAAACTTTATATTATCTTTAAGTATCACCGTCTCTATAGAAACTTGTTAGACACTGTAGTTGGCTGAAATGGCCACCTACCCAATAAATGGTTATAAAATGACATAAATGAATAGGCAAACAGTATGCAAGAAGAGAAAGAACAAATTTCAACATAAAAATGAAGGTATTTATCAATATGAAAGCATAAGCTGGCAAAAGTCTGGGTTAATGGAAGAAGCATTCAAAAGTTTGACATTATTGACAACATGCATTCTGTTTTGAGCAAAGCTGCCACTGTAGAAGTGCACTGAAACAGCCAAAAGTACTGGAACATATGTGAAAATGATTATGATAATGATACATGTATGTGTCAAGACAACAGAGTTTCAGCAAATCTGACAGAGTCATGTTCAAGAGATATTTCTGTAGTTCTGTGTTGTTCCCTTTCTATTTAACTAACCGTTTGCCCTCTCCAGCAGAACTTGCTGATGTTGATGGCTCCTCATCTTCTGGAAAGAGCCTCTTGCCCTTGTTGTAAGGCTTGAACTTGAAGCTTTCTCTGAAAACAGACGAGTACCATTAGAAATTATTGAAAAAACAAATGAGAGAAAAGATGAAGAAAACTGCATTTCTTTACATCTTAAGCAAAACATAGGAAAGATCAGTAGTACAAAGATATGACAAACATTAGGTCTGCACTTGGGGTGCCTTAGTATATATAGTCAATGGATTTTGTCAGACATCTGTCACACATTAAGATTGATTTGATGACAATTAATGGATGGTTTTGAATAATCTACATGACTTTTATTGTGACAAAGACTTTATAAAGAATTATAAACAGAGAATTATAAACTCATGAACTGAATATTCCTCATTCTTGGCTTTGAGCATAAACCAACTGAAGCATATTTAAAGCACAATCAAATCACCATCAGTGTCAGAGTACCTGAACTGGTACAAATTGTTTTCAATGATACAACAGTTGGGTACAATCATTTTCACCACATTTGCTTTGCAATGGCATAAGAAGTTCACACAAGAGCTAATTCTATCCCATCTACAAGTGGTATTGTAAACGTGTAACTCATGGTGTAGTTGAATCTTGACTGATCTCCAGATAACAGACAAAACTCTTCTGTTTTTGCACAGTACCCATTAAAACTCTACTACTTTAATTGGAATTTTGTTGATAAATGACCATTAAGCAAAAACAAACAAGAAATGTTGCTATGGTGCCTGGTATGTCTCTGCCATATATCATTATTCTCCAAATAGGTTCATAGTACATCTTGACAATGTGAGATAACAATTTCTCATGACTGGCAAAAAATTGGGATGACATGTTCAAAAGTTTTGCACACCCACAAGTTTGTTGAGTGTTTACATTCCTTGAATAAGGTTTCATTTGGATGGCGAAATGTGTCAGAGATCCTTCCCCTTTGACTCTAAGCCAAAAACTTTCTTCAAATAACTGGTAAGTACTATCCAATTTTCACAGAAATATGGGGAGCTACTTAAAAAATGTGGGGAAAATAGTGAAATTTTAACATTTTCACTTGACCTTTGACTGCACAGCCCAAATATTTCCCTATGGAATCATAGTTTAAGGAAGTGCATACATTGAGTACCATAAATCTCCAAGGTATGGAGAAAATAGTATAATTTCAGTATTAAACAGTACAATTTTAGCAGTCAAATCTGACCTTTGGCTTCTTTACCCCCCTTCCCCCCCCCCCCCCCAATGCCCAAGAGACTCGTTGTCAGGAAGTACATGCATAGGTAATAAGTTCCATGATGGTACATTGGCCCATTTTCAAGTTATGGTTGAAAAAAACTAGATATATCGCTACGGCGACTGATATGCCTCCGCCATAATGCATGGTTCTCCTAATATAGTATAGTACAATGTCTTGACAATGTCTTGACAATGTGTGATGACAGTTTCACACAATTGGCAAAATATTGAAATGACAGGTTTGACACAAATGTGCTGAATGTTCACTTTCCTAGAACTAGGTTCAATTGGATGAATGATTAAAATGTCAGAGAGCAAGTATTTGGGGAACTGATGATTTTTACTTGACTTTTGACCCTTTTATAAGTTTATGCATTGAGTAATTTTCCAAGGTATTGAGAAAAAGTATAATTTCAGTATCAAATGGGAAAATAGCATTATCTAAACCTTTCATTTGACCTTTGACCTCACAGTTCCATAGAGAATCACTGTAAGGTAGAACATGCATAAATATATAAGTTTCATGATGATACCTTGAGTTACTTTCGAGATATGGAGGAAAAAGTGCAATTTAGCACTTTCACTTGACCTTTTACCTTTTGACCTTTGACCTTTTGGCAATTCCCCAAAAATATATATTGGGTAATACATGCCATACATCAAGTTTAAAAAAAACAACCCTTCAGGCATATTGCATTTTAAAGAAAGTAGTGCTATTTTGAGGAGTTGACCTTGACCTTTGACCCCCTTGACCTTTGACCCATGACCCCCAACTTCCCTAGATAATCACTGCCCGTCGGTACAAGCATATATACTAAGTTCCATGAAGATACCTTGAACCATTTGCGAGATATGGAGAAAAACATGAAATTTCAATTTTTTTTTCCACAAAATAACCTGTGACCTTTGACCTTTGACCCTGTGACCCTAAAATTCACACAAAGTATTATCCCCCAAGGATATACCCTCATACCAAGTTTGATGTAAAACCACCACACGGTTCTTGAGATATCGACAAAAACAAAACGGGACGGACGGACGTACGGACATACGGACGGACGTACGGACGTACGGACGGACGGACGGACGGACGACCCGAAAACATAATGCCTCCGGCCACTTCGTTGCGGAGGCATAAAAACCAATGAATTTTAACATTTTTCACTTGACTTTAGACCTTTGACAACATGGCACAAAGCTTTCACTAGAGAATCTTTATCTAGTAATGCATGTAAACACTAATTTTCATGAAAATACATGTACTTTCAGAAATTGCAGAGATATGGGGGAAACGCTGAAATTGTATGAATTTGACCTTCAGCACATATGCCAAGTTTCATTTGGATACCGCAAATGATTCTGAAGTTAGGCCATCCACAAAATTGATTATGGACAACCAAAAACTTAATGCCTCCTGCGACATTTCGCGATGAAGACATAAAAAGATAAAAACTCACAAGAATTTACTGGTCTCTTTAAGGTACTCTGGTATCTCCCACTTGGCTTTCCTGGGTACATCCTTGCTCCGGAACTGGCATTTGGTCCAGGATGAGATGTTCCCCGTGCAGCGGTATCCCAGGCCAGACCCACTCAGGACTATCTGACCATTGGAGCACTCCTTGCATGGTTCCAGGATCCCGAACATCATTCCATCTGCAACACTGTTGAGGAGCTACACAAGACCAACAGACATCAAACACAAGTAAATATGACACTTCCATTAGAGTTGACCAATCTGTACAGAAACATAAAAACTAAATCTTTTTTGCTATCAGTTGATGGGAGACATGGCTTTTGGATTTTTGACCCAAGATTTTGGATGGCAATCTCAAAGATCTTGACAGCTCAGCTGATCAATGGCTGTGAGATGAAAATGAGAATACATCATTTGTGAGAAGAGATGAGGTACCTTCGGAATGACAGAAGGGAAAGAGGGCAGCTCCTTTTGACGCCCAAGCATAATGCTATGGAGTACCAAAGTGTGATGTAATAGCCATTCATTGCCATGGAAACTGGTTCGAAAACAACCTCACCTGGCCCAGTCTGTGAACACTATTGTTGCTATCAAACCATACTTGTACTGTCAAACCTGTCTCAGCAACCACCTGTTTATAGCAGCCACATTCTGTATACGACCACTAAAAACAATTCCCTCCCAGAGAAAAAGTATGTTGAAGAACTTGTCTATAGCGGCCACCTGTCTATAATGGCCACTTTTTTCGTGTCCCTTGGGTGGCTGCTATATACAGGTCCGATTGCACCTGGTTCTATCGAAAGCTATAACAAAAGACTGTGACATTATCACTTCAGCACTCTATATGAACTGCATCTCTTTTATTGCCAGAAAATTCTGAATTTCAAACCAAAGCTGCAAAAAATACAAAGATACCGACATTGAAGGGCTATACAATATCATTGATCAGCACCACACACAAACTATCACACTGTTTATGTTAGCATTTACAGTGAACACACGCTGCATGCTTGTTCTTTTAAGGGCAAATTCACTTGATGTCATTATTCACGTTTCATCTTGGAAAGTTATGAGCAGTAGCGGAAAGGAAAACCCAGCTTGGAACTTTGGACTTTGTCAATTCATCCCTGTTTACGATTAACTACAGTGCCTTTCACATTTACAGTATATATGCAGTTTATCACAGAATGCAATAACTGTCTGAACGAATAGACAATTTAGGACTCAATTCCCATAGATGATTTCAAAAAGAAACTCCAGACTCATCTACTGTATACGCCGAATATTTCGCAAGGTTTTTATTTTCGCGAATTTCGCGAGTCAGCTGCTATTCGCGAAATTAAAAACACGCGAAAATATAGACTCTTATGCCGATATGAATGTGACGTACGCGTATACATTTCTCCGCTCAGTGCAAGACTTCCCGATCGCGAATTTAACCACTCGCAAGATTGTCGGGAAGTGCCGATTCGCAAAAATTTAGACTCGCAAAATATATGGCGTATACAGTATATGAAAAAAATACTGAAAGTTATATATGCAACGCATGAATTACTTAAACTTACAATTGACTTTAAACTGTTTCATTCTCTTGCTTATTGTCAAATGTTAATTCAGCATTAATTTCTTAATATATTTTGAAGCGTAAAGTGCTTTGAAACATTTTCATTTTTTTGAACAGATGCTACATAAATTCTTCATATTATCATTATCATTAAGTATTTCCTTCTATTCATATTAATATGGCTAAACAAATGGCAGGAACATTAAAAACCTCCTCCTAGTAATGGTATAGCAGCGCACGCATTTGTAGTACTTTCTTTAGAGCATAAATAGAGCTAAATCTGACGGACAGCTTGCAAATAAATACCACTGTTCACATCACATTGTGATATCATAAGTTTGAGTGTACAAAATTTGTAATGATAACATATTGAGACTAAGAAATATTTTTAAAATGCCTGAGTTTCACTGAATCCTGATATGAGTTTTATCAAAGAGAAACAAAAAGATTCCATTTTGATTTTGCCTGGTCACAACAATCTCATTCAAATTCACCATATTTGCATTTTCAATTAGGAAAAATTAGGGAAACTAACACAAAATTTAAAATTTAAAATTTGTAGAGCTCCCAAGCTTACAAACCAATACTCACATTGCTCTCTCCTGTTGGTGGTGTAATGCCATTTGCTTCCAGAATTTCTTTCAGTCCACTGTTATTCACCTGGCGATAAAGCTGATCTCTGATCTCCCACAACTTATCCATCTGAGCCTGATGTTCACAAAAACAACCAAAAGAAAAGTGTTTAACATGTGTTTTCTGCTACAAGCTAATTTAAAAGGTAATGCTTCACACTGTCACTGGTCCGACGGTCCCTGACCAGTAAAAATCACTGTCGGACCAGTAACTTTTGCAGGAATGGACCAGTAAAAAACGGAAAAAATTGGGTATCTACTGGTCTGACAGACAGGTCAGCCCAGTAGAAAAAATGGGTTAGTGTGCAGCCCTGCAAAAGGCATTTCACCCAAAGAAATTCCACTGACAAAGTTATACTGTATGATATCCATAATGCTTTTATGTCAAGTTGACATACAATTTTACATCAAGGAATACGGTACAAAAGCACTATTGAAAAAAAAACAGGTTAATTTTATGTCAGTCTTTAATTTTCTGTCAGTGATAACATACTGCTACAAGGGATGTAAATGTTGACTGTTATATGCAATAGTTTTATCATCATTTTAATCCAAGAACTTCTCAGATGGCTAAAATGCTTGGCACACACCTGTGTGAGTCTCTGCAAATTTTAACTTTGTAAAAGCTCAAAAGTAAGGATATGGCTGCAGAAATAAAACACCACTTCACAAGACAATGCCTTCCTTTTGATGAAACGGTTCATGATGCAAATCCTCTTTTGCCGACATAGAGTTTGCAACTTTTGACATCATAACATGGATTTATGTCTTTGCTCTACTTACCTACATTAACTCACAGAATGAATATGCTGTTGTAGAATTATAAAGGCACAGTTGCCACATTTTGTTTGCTTGTTTTCTTCGTTATCACAGTAGTTCCTCTGTAACATTTCAACACTTTGAGTCTTATAGTCCTTTTTTAATTTCCAAGGGGCAGTGGGGTAGAAAAGCTATAAGTCAGTAAGTCCTTAAACCAATGGCTGTGTGTTTAATGAGCTCTCTTACAAGAAGAGACCCGAGGATGTGATCAAATCAACGTCAAGGTGTGTACACAGGATGCTTGATAGAAACTTGCGGCTTGGACTGACCTTCAGGTCTTTCTCCAGTTTGCTCAGCTTGGGCGCTGCCTTCTTAGCAGGTGGACCCCCTTTGCCACCTTTCTTAGAGCTCTTTGCTTCAGGAATGACATCCCTGCACAGAAAAGAGTACACTCTGATAAGAGCTCTGTGTTGGAATGATTGAGAGCTAGATAGAGAAATTCTGTGTGACACTCCCTGGTCATTATCCACAAGTGGATGTAGAGCTTGTTCATTTGAACAGTCTCAATTCTAAGTTTTATTTTATTCAACGGTTTTGCTCTGCAGGATAAACAAATAATTCAACAGTAATCTTGTATCATATTATTTTTTTTTTTTTCAAAGCAAATGTCATATTCATTTTCACAGAGACTTTATTTAGGGGAAAAATATATCTAGAAATCATAACATAGGGAAGTATGAAAAATTTGTCCTTTTACCTAAATTTTATAAATAATACAAACTTTTGCTATTTGCTAAATTGACAACACAAACTTGATCGTGGTTCCCTACTATTTTGTTCGTGATTGACTTTTGACAATGGATAAAATTCATGTATGTAGTACCCAGTAACTTTCTTTTTTTGGGGGGTGGGGGTTGTAAGCTAGCTAGATGGAACAGCATCTTTCACGCATTCTGACAATCTTGAAAATATTTGTGGTAACAAAATTTACTCTCCATTACCTCTTCCATATACAGTACTGCAAACATGGAATTAGTCACAGCTTGGAAAGTAATAGTAAATGTTTGCAGTTCACTGGAAAAAATCTTGAAAATAATAACACATAACACACATAATTTTTTTTCTATCGACAGACACTCTGAAATTGGCCAAGCATGAATTTTTCTCTCGTGTGTGGAAAAGCTGCCACTTTGATAGTGTTTCTCACCCAAACTTTGACTGAAGGGTCTTCTTGTCTGTGGCAGTGAGGTTCTTGAACCCGGAGAGCATCTTGGCAGTGCCGCTGGGAGGCCAGCCAGGGAGGACATCCTCATCACCCATTGAGTCGATGAAGCAGTCCACATGATGCCAGCGGGCGACTGGTCCATAGGACTCCTCCTCCTGCTCCTCCATGAAAGCAATTCTCATCTCTCTCTGTAAAACACAAACAACAAAAACAAATAAACAGATATTTAATTCATAATTTTTAGTCCTTTTTTTTTAAATACAAAATTATACTATTTCTATCAATTAGATTTTGAAATAAAAGTGAAAGATGCCATATAAACACAAAGACAACCCATTCTGAGTCTGGACAATTTTTAGTTGCAGCATCACATTTTGGCAATTATTTACAGATGCCTATTTTTTTTTTTAAAGTCAAATGAGAACAGACCAGCTGTCATATCAGTATGAGATATCTTGACACAGTACACTACAACACAAGACTTCATAATCATGTATGGAAAAGAATCACCGAGGGGTAAAGAGACGCACATCAGCAATATTACTCCCGCAGATGCGACACTTGCTGCGACCGGACCTGGCATACTCGACACAGAACCTGTCGAGGATCCGGTCGGGATCGCCCGTCTCGGCGTCGTCCGTCTCGGCGTCGGGGTCTGCGCTCTTCGCCGGCTTGCTGGACGTCTTTCCGGCCATGGAGTCCTTAATCCTCTGCTGGTCGTCCCAACGCAAGCTAGCAAACCCACCTGTAGAGAACACCAAACATCAACTGTAGCATTCTGGAAAGCTCTGACCATTGCCATGGCAGAAATCCCATGAATGTAATGTAATGAGTGTAACCATATCACAATGAAGATTATTTACTAAAAGGAAACACAAAAACAAAAAACAAATATGGTAACTTGTCCTTAAGTCCAAATCCAAGCTCTCTGAAAATCTGAAAAAAATTTCTCAGTCAAACAATTTTCTCGCAAAAATGGCAACATCAGACAGATAAATCAAACTCAAAAGCATACCTTTGCAAGAGGTAGGTAATGCAGAATTACAAAGGAGCATGAATTCAAATCAGATTTTAGGAGATATGCAGAGATTCCTACATGCCGTTACAAACAACAATTTGTTGACATGCTTTATACTCTGTAATTAATTAAACTATGATATTTGGGTTGAAACTTCTTCTACTTGCAAAATGCATGGGCAAATCATTTTGTACAGCTTATCAAAACATGAGTCAATTGGGAGGAAATATGGCAAGTGTTGATGTTGTTGGTTTTTGATTGTTTGTGTTTTTTTTTGTGTGGTTCTTTAGGACTACAAAATTGCTTTTCAGAATATAATACTTTTGTCCAAAACAAAGTTTTCAAGGTATTCTGTTGAGCCCTAATGCTCACTAAAGGGAAAGCACACTAAAGGGAGAGCACACCAGAAAAAAATCTGGCAACAATTTTAAAATTTGAATTATGTATACTGATGTTTAAGGAAAATGAATTAACTAATGGACACAAATATATTTTGATTTAATTTTCAAAAGGGCCATTACAGTTGATATCTGACTAACATATATTTATGCACTGGAAATATTTGATTGACTGGGAATGAAAAAAAAATAAATATATATATATATATATATATATTCTTGATGGTGATACTTGAGAATTACATTCACCTGCCAATTTTTACTACAGTATTTGTATTCAAAATAATTTATCAATGGGGCACATTTTCCAATAATTGAACTTACTATTGGACATTTAGAACTGCAGAGTTATACATTGTACACCAGTACGTGTAAAGCTCATGTGCACATTGCTGAAATGAGAAACAAAACAAAATGCAAAATATCCATTTTCTCTATCTCATGAGCACAAGCAGGCAACCAATTCTACTGTACACACAGATTCATATTTACCAATGTCATGCTGGCTTGTTGGCTTATTTTTCTTGAAGAAACAGTTGTAGTGGAACCAATTAGGTATCTTCCCATCAAATACTGGAGACTGTATTTAAAAAACAACAAGTATTGCAACATAATCATCAATGACTTCAGCTTCTGATGGTGGGAACTCATTTATGTTCTGACTCCTCATATAAAGACATATCCATGAACTTTGCAGCAGTACCAGGAGTAATATATCACAAAGTGGTATATTAGTACTAGGAGTAATCACATATTGATACTTTTTTGTAAATTGCCTGACCTTGCTGTGGTTTTTGTCACAAATCTATTATTGATATGACATTTTGGCCTGTGTGTTCGATATTCACCACGTTCACTGGGGCAGGGCATACTTGTGCAGCATAAAAACAATGTCAACTGAAGCTGGCAACCATTTCAGCATGGTTGGAAATTCAGTTCATGTATGGTGGTCTTTTTCCCTCTTGAGCAGCATCATCTTTGTTTTCTGTTCTTTTATTTCCCCTGCAGCACCACTCTCGTATCCTTTCTTTTTGATACAGTCATGATTTTTTTTTTTATCTTATACTGTTTGCTAACTCACTGGGATCACACAAGTCCAAAGGGCATATTTGTGCATGTGTAATTGTCTGCGTTCAAATCATATTTTTGGTACATGGTAAGACAGAACATCTGATAGAAGAAGGCAATCCACAACTGGATGGTGATTGAAGTGGATTGTCACATTAAAGCTACCATATCAGATGCCACTCCCAGCATATGAACGGTCGCTTGCTTCAGTTGCTATCCACTGGTTGCATACAATGTGATACTGTATCACCAGCTGAGAGGCAGGTAGTGTGAATGAAGAACACTAAACAAATTGGTAAGAAAATGTCACAAGAACAGAGGGACCATGTACTTCCATAAATGACTATTAAAACTATGTACAGCACTCTACATTCTAACACTACACTTCCCTAATATGACCTCTACAAGGCCTCTCCCTTTTATCATCAGCATTCATGCAGCAATTCCTGATATTTTTGCAGAATCTAATTCTAACAACTTGTAATCAGTCAAAGAAATAAAAAAAAAAATAAAAAATAAAAAAGAAGAAGAGATAATTGAGTAAGTCTTTTCTTGGGTTTCCAATATATAGTATCATTTCCTTAGCTGCACGACTGTCATAATTCATTGAATGAATGCAACATCTCATGACAGTGTCAAGGCAGGGTTTGGGAGCAGGATGGTAAGAGAAGGATATTTAATATCTTAATAAAAATATCTTTTTGGCTAAATAAGGGAGCTACACTTAGAAATAAAGAAGTATGCAGTCATAATAAATGACATCAGAAGATCACAAAGGTGGGGTTTTTTTTCTTTTAAAAAACAAGAGACCCGCGGGTCTAGCGCTCACCTGAGTATCGCAAGTTCACCTTTCACGCAGTCACTAATCTAAATTATTCACAGCTCTACTAAAATTTGACCAGGCTTCTCAAGTAGAAGATGAAAATGTACAATAAGGGCCGAAATTTTTAAAGATTCCTTAATTTGGGGGGATTGGGGGCCCCCTGGGGCCCTCTGGGTGGGGCATGGTGCCCATTTTGATAAATTGAGATCCTGACCCCCTAGGGATGCTACCTGCCAAGTTTGACGAAAATCCATCATGAGGTTTTCAGGAAGAAGATGAAAATGTACAATTCAGGCCCCCATTTGGACCTTCCCAACCCCCCCCCCCCCCTGCCCCCAAGAGGGGCACCCCTGGATTTGCTATGAACAAACTTGAAACTACAGTCATTAATGTACTCACTCATAGTATTATCTTAGCTCTATAACTTCTGATTCTAGAGAAGATTTTTAAAGATTCCTTCATTTTGGGGGGTTTGCCCCCCCCCCCCCCCCTGGGGCCCCTGGGTGGGGCATGGTGCCCATTTTAACAAATTGAGATCCTAACCCCCTAGGGATGCTACCTGCCAAGTTTGGTGAAAATTGGTCATGGGGTTCTCAAGAAGAAGATGAAAATGTATAATTTACGCCCCATTAGGACCCCTCCCCACCCCCCCTCCCCTGGGTCCCAAGGGGGGCACCCCTGATTCTGCCATGAACAAACTTGAAACTACAGTCATCAACATACAAACTCATAGTATTAACTTAGCTCTATCACTTCTGGTTCTAGAGAAGAAGATTTTTACAGATTCCTTAATTTTGGGGGGTTTGGGCCCCCCTGGGGGCCCCCTGGGTGGGGCATGTTGCCCATTTTAACAAATTGAGTTCCTAGCCCCCTAGGGATGCTACCTGCCAAGTTTGATGAAAATCGGTCTTGGGGTTTTCAAGAAGAAGATAAAAATGTAAAAGTTTACGCACGACGGACGACGGACGACGCACGACGGACGACGCACGACGGACGCCGGACGAAGGGCGATCGCAATAGCTCACTTGAGCCTTTGGCTCAGGTGAGCTAAAAAAGGTTATTTAGTGATGAATTGACCACTTTAAAAATAAATGTCAAAATGTAATACTGCATTGAAGGATTACACATTGTACACCACATCCCAAAGGGACATCTTGGTCACAACACTGACATTCTTCGTCACTTGCTATAGATGGGAAGAGGTCAAATACATCTTTCTCCTTCTTCTTCAAAAATTTGGGACAGCATTCAATTCCTGTGTCTCGGACTATCCTGTCATAGACAGCTGTTGAGGATTAGGGTTGCAGGGGAGAAAATACAGGAAGATGGAGAACAAGTTCAGTTACAAATAAATCATTCAATAAAGTAAGGTTTCCATCAGATGACTGGGGCAGTCTCTGTATTGATATATACCCAATGGATACCACATGAAGGTGAGCATTCATGTACTCTCATATCCAAGGAAAATATCTCAAATTCAAACGATCTAAATTGCACCAAAGTCTCAGGATATACATGTTACCATATTTCCTACCACTCACATAACATTTGAACCAAATTGGTCATTGGGAAGTGTCAATATCGACGTCTACAGTTATACTTTCAAATCATAGCTCGAAACAACTTGCTTTTTGTGAGCGATCGCGGCCTATGCTGCCTGCAAACCTGAAACTGAAGTTAGCCGTCTAATATGCGACAACTCTTTCAAGCAACCAAAAAAAAAAACCAATAAAATTTAAATAAATAAAAATAAACATAAAGGCAAAATTGCTCATGGCAAGTTGAATCAACTCATATGAGAAATGCACTTTCCTAGATCCCACAGAATCAGTCTGTCTCTGCATGTCTCTTTTTCTGTCTGTATGTGTGTGATTATCATAAACAGACAAAAAAAGACAGACACGGACACATATGTACATGCATTTCTCAATCAATTCTTCAACTTGCCACGATCACTGCACATTGTTTTTTTGCTCCCGCCTTGAGCTCCGAGTCCTGTTCACATAATACTAGACAGCTAGCTTCAGGCAGCACAGGCAGCACAAGCAGGCAGGCAGCACAAGCCATGATCACTCGATCGTGAAGACTGAATATGTTTTGAGCGACGACATTAAAGTCGATGTCGATATTGATGTTTCCCAGCAACCAACCTATGGTTCAAATCCATGTAAGTAATATGGAAATACATAAGCACTATTGGGTATATCCTGTGATATTGGTGCAATTCGGTTCACTGGAATCGAGATATCTACATATGTATGAATTCAGAAGTACCGAACATTAACTCTGGGCACGGAAGTCGTGTGAGAGATAGTAATTGATAATAATACATGTATGATAAATCTAAGATGCTAGTCAGATTTGAACTGTACACTGATCTCAGCTGCTGTTACTCTAGCCCGACCAGACGCCGTGCTTCGCACAGTGTCCCCATGCACCTGTCGCAACACTTGTGTACAGCTAGCCTGACCAGACGCTGTGCGAATACACAGCGACTGGGCTGTGTATAGTTAGTGTACAGCTAAATTACAGCAAAAAGTACAGGGCCATGTATAGTTACTGTTACTCGAACCCCGGAGCGCTCCTTGTACAACAGTTATCATGGTTATCGCATTCAGCGTTCAGGTGCAATACTGTTACTCATACTAATTTACTTCAGTACGAGTCATATGATCAGTAGGGGCGCTGGTCCGAGAATGAGGATCGTATTTGTATATGAGGGTCGTCTTCGTATAAGGTGACTACGTCGCAAGCTGCCGACCTCTCGGCGAACGGCGTCCCGATAAATGAGGATGCGTCCTTAAAAACCGATATAACCTTAGAAAACTATGATTAACCCCAAAAGTATGGACGCAAAAGCGCGACTGTTGATTGCTTCTTGCTGTGACCCTCGTAAATGAGGACGATGTGCAATAAACAGAGATCACTGCTTTCCTCGTTTTCTGTGTGCCCATGCATATGTTTTGTTGTAAGTTGAAGCTGACATACATGTAGAATACATGTAGGGCTATCTCTATAATACAAACGTACCACACGAAGCGAGGTAAACACAAATGCATACATTTGTGTTTACCTCGCTTCGTGTGATAAAAATATACGTACCGCTGCATGCTGCGCATTGCGACATCAATTTACAAGTCATGCAAATTTTGCGTTTCTAGGAGCAATATGGATCGAGTTTTATTAGCAAAATGCTCTTCAACCTAAATGTGAGTATCGATGTCCTACTATTAATCATTGTGATGTTTGTATAGACCATCGGCATAACATACCTAAGTACTAGATCTCTAGATGTGCTTGGATTACATGGACGTTTCACTCAGGATTCTGTAAATTGTGAATAATTCTCGCAAGCGGCCCATTGTGGCATGTTGATTTGTATGTGAAAGGCAGATGAGTTTCAAGTCTGTTTACGTCTATCATTCAATTACTACAATTTTTTGTTGAAAACGACACACATTAGTATTTTCCATTCAATATCGCTGACGAAACCTGTATGTATTAAAAGTCTTGTGTGGGTATGCATGTGTATGCAATGTGGGTGTTTGAGAGTAGTCTGTATACCCAAATGCCAGGAAATTGTTATCATACATCAAGAAAAAAACAAACAAAACAAGCGCCAAGAAATCAGGTACATACTTTTGTACCATTTAATCACAAACACACAAAAATCTTCACATTTTTATTGCCAATGCTATAAAAAAAAATATAGGCACAGATATCACAGCACACGATGCATGCATTTCCTTTCTGTGCTGATAATATTAATGCTAGCTAGAATTATGATACAAGCAGTATGCTTTAAAAAAAAGACTAAAAGCCTAATTACATTGTATGCCTAGAATAATGAAACATTCAGCAGTAGGATAACTGGAAAGCAAAAAAAAAAAAAAAAGACACAAACAAATAGATAATTGACAATTTAAGTATAACAGACATAATAATAAACTTAGTAAATCGTAAAAGATTAGTGAGTGTTGAACGTGAAATTGCACTTAATGATTATTATTAAACAGTTACCAAACAGTTTGGCACAGACAGATCTTGGCCTAGGAGTTACCGAGGAGGGCATAAACAAAAGTATGACTTTATTGTAGGAGCTGATGTCAAGACTTTTTATCTTTTGTCCTCGGGAGAAGATAGTTTGGTGACTTTTTTTTCAGTTACAAACAGAATGGGTAGATGCTAAGCACATAGCTGTTCATACACAGCAACATATCAGGAAGGAATGTCCCTAACATTATATACAACACCGTTGGTCAAGTACACAATATTGTAACATTATGCCTACAGTCACTTTACGATCTGCATACAGTACTTTGATATCACACAAGTTTTCCCCGTTTCGAAATAAAAATGTCATTTTCTTTTTCTACAGAATTAAGTCATGAGAATTAAGTTTACAGCGTCATTTCCATCAAGAACAAGCTGAAGGAAAGTTGAGCAGTAATTCTGGATGTTAATTGCATGACGACAGGTGCAAGCTATGTTTCATGACGCCGTGACACTGGTACTGAGAGCCGCCGGGAAAGCCGACATTCGTGAGGAGCAAGCCGAACATGCGAACATGAATTGGGAGTAGTCCAACTTGCATGAACATGTGCCCTTCAACATCAATTTCTAGAACTGCTGTCGTGTTCTGTCCTCCAAGATCATTCACTGAATCAAAGAGAAGAACAAATACTGTAATTAATTTGTACAACAAAAGTAACTCGGCAGTTTTGAGTGTAGTGGCAGAATTGTACATGAAACACGATAGGAGCGTACATTGTAGCTCTTATATTATGTAATTAGTTGTTCATCATTCAAATTAATATATCTATATAACCTCTCTTAAACATAGCTGGTTCTCTTTATATGCATGGTAACCCATTCCATGACATATTTTTGTTCTTTTAAATAAAACTATTTGATGTAAAATATAATACACTGTATGCCCGACATGATCAAGCTACAGTCATTTACGATAAAGATATCTTGCCGAAGTACAGTGCACTGACGTTAGAACAAAGTCTTCGGGATCGGCAGTTTTGTTTCCTTGTATCAATCTTTTGTGTGTACAACAACAACAACAACAACAACAACACACACACTAGTCACACAAAACCCAACACTCAAGCTCCGTTTATATTACCGATATGCGATTATCGACTACCCATAATACGCTAAAAAGCAATATTAAATGCAATGTTATCACTCTAATTTCGTTGATAATGTACATTTAATAGAGATAGTTGTTTGTACTTCATGCTTAGTTTGAAATCACATCAAAGTAGTTGAGGATTCGAGTACTATTCCAAAGGTTCATTGTTCCTAATGTCCGTTGTACTATAAAAGGTTCGTCGTTTCGACGGGTCGTCGGTTGTACGGCTCGCTATTCCCAAGGTTCGTAACGGTTGTTCCAAAGGTTCTTTTTTATATGAAAAGGAAATTTAAGGTTTGCTATTTTGAAAGTCCATTTATCCGAAATAAAGTATCATTCGATTTTTCCGGAGGTTCGTTCATCCGTCAATGAAAGGTTCTTTTTATATGAAAAGGAAATTTAAGATTTGCTATTCTGAATGTCCATTAATCCGAAACGAAGTATCATTCGATTTTCCGGAGGTTCGTTCATCCGTCAATGAAAGGTTCTTTTTATATGAAAAGGAAATTTAAGGTTTGCTATTCTGAAAGTCCATTAATCCGAAATGAAGTACATGTATCATTCGTTTTTCCGAAGGTTCGTTCATCCGTCAATGAGAAAATGTTCGTTATTACGTTTCGTTTATCATAAAATGGAAATAAGGTTTATTGTTCATAGAAAAAGACCGTTCATCCTGAAATGAAAACGGTTCATAATCCGAAGACTTGTTGATCTAAAAACGATGATGTATGTTTTTGTTAGCAGTCCTATAATCACCTCTTCGTTTTCAGATTAACAAACGATTTTCATTTC
Organism: Diadema setosum; assembly: GCA_033980235.1. Lineage (NCBI taxonomy): Eukaryota > Metazoa > Echinodermata > Echinoidea > Diadematoida > Diadematidae > Diadema > Diadema setosum. The sequence continues at coordinate 20,671,312 of CM067059.1, forward strand.
CGATTAATGAACCTTGAAACACAAAGATTCCTAACATTTTTGGATTAAGGAACCTTCGTAATAGCGAACCTTATTTCATTTTCGGATTACTGAACGCAAGGAAAAACGAATCTTCGCAGTAACTAATGCCATACAAACAATGTCGCAATGACGGACAGTAGTTTATTTCGGATTTGCAACGAACATCTAGGTACACTGCAAACAGAATTTGTGTGTTTTGGAATTACGAACCTTCGGAAAAACGATCGTTATTGCATTTCGGATTATCTTATAATATGGCCTAATGCAAGTTCCGTGAAAACGCAGAGCGATTTCTATTTAAACCCACTAAAATGTGATGCGTTCTTCAACAAAGCGACGCTTCAGCATTTTTCTTATGCTGAAGTTATACTGTATATCGTAAGCGTCCCGCATTTCGTTATAGGGTCTAACTGAATAAATTTCGTTTTTCTTTTTCAATGTCGCCCGGAAGTTACTTAGTTCAATCAAAAATCATTTAGCTATTAAACGTTTTAGTTTTGAGTGACTCGATGATGTTTATTTTTAAATCTGAATTTTTGCATGTGCTTCGACGTTGTAACAATATGTCGTTCGTGTCGTAGTAACGCAAGTGCACCATATCAGTTCCTCTTGCCAACGCAACATGCAGAAGCATTGTTGAGCAATAATAATGATTCAGGGAAGAGTGTAGGGCCTATTTCAGAGCTGCCATTATCCTACACATCGTATGATCTTACCGTGCTCAACTTCGATTGTGCTGTTGGGATCTGTGCCATAAGACAAGGAAAGAAAAATACAAAAAACTGTCAAGAAATGTTCCGGTTTCACGGAGAGAAATATAAATATGCAATGTGATCAGATTAGTAGCAATATATCAATGTTACTTTTATGTGTAACGTTGCTTACCTGGTTCGTTTTGGCCTTCATTACGCAACTCCTTCATTTCCTCAATGTGAACATCCATCAGTTCTTGGAGGTCATCTTTATGAAATTAACAGATGTAGTTTGGTTAGTACACTTGCATCTACTGTAGATTCAAACAGAATTTAAGATGTGGCACACGTATAACACTTCTAAAGAAGTACATATAATCTGTTCCTGCTTATGATGCAATAACCAATAAAACAAATGTGATATGATTAATGAAGCATGCGTGTGGGCCATCATGTGAGAAGTTCTGGTAACTTTTCTTACCATAATAATTATTAATACTGGCCTCTCCCCTCACTTGACTACACGATGACGGGCGTGCTACCGGACCTACAGGTGAGATCTCACCCTCATAGATACAATGATTCACGGGAATAAATCAAACACAGTTTGGTTAAAACTATCAGCACTGCATACTCTATAACTGTAGTGAGACCAGTCTTTAAAATTGCTACAGTACTCACGTACGGAAGCCATTTTCACGTTTATTTTATAAATAAATTATTATTGGGATTTTAAAAATGGGAATATCATTTAACAAGTTAGATGCGATCGAAAGAAGTATCTTTGATAATTTCGTTTCCACTGTTTCAAAATAATTATGTTTTTTTTTTTTCGTGTCTGTTTTTTGTTTTTTGCTTAAAGTTTTGTTGTTAGTTTTATTCAACCGGTCCTTGAATATTAAAGCACTTTCTGTTTTGTTTGTGATCATTTAAATGTCCATGTGCATGCATACATTATACCGTACATGGGAAACTAGCGTCGGCATGATCTACGCAGCTGCCATGCACGGGCAGTCGGACATATTCAACACAACGGTGTTCACAACGGATTTTAGGTACCGGCATACAGTCGCCAAACCAGGCAATCGGAAATCGGAATATTAATTAACAATAATTGGAATTAATATTTTATCGATCAGAAATATTCATACCGTTCAAATTTGCCATAATTCCACTGCAAAGTGCATTGGTTACTTCGTAGGTGTGTTGCTCCATGGTGCGTGTATTGCCAATGACAGCACAGCGACTTTCACATTTCGCGCGATAAATCCACGGGAAGACGGACAACCCACAAAAGTAGACGGTGAACTAGGGGTATTTGTACACGAGGAATCCGTTTATCGCATCTAGAACGTGCGGTTCGGTACCCCTAAGCCCGCAAAGCCCCGAGGAAAAAAATCGTCCGCGAAAAAGCTACCGATCCTGATTTTCGCGGACGCGATTTTTCCGCGTTTACGAAGATACCCTCGTTTGTGCGGACGATCCGCATTCTCGGACCAGCGCCCCTACTGATGATACAGCTTCATTTCAGGTTCTCCATCAATACTTTTCATGGTCATGGTATGGATTTAAAAGAGAAGATAGGGATGGGTTTCGAAACGCACATGTGCAATAGTAATTAATAATATGACCATTCATTCATTGATATCGTGATACTAGACAAGTCTAGTAGTAGTAGACCGTCTATTGTTAGGATGGATGTAACTAATAAATTATAGGCTGCCTAAATTATCCTGGGGGCCTACCCCAAAAGTGCATTTGATTGCTTAACACCTGTAAACTTTACTTTCAACAACAGTGATGTTGTTCCGATGGCGCAAAACAAGCAGTGTGGGCACAGATTATGTAATTACAGTACTCACCTGGACCATTTTAGCCAGTCTCAGACTGTCCTTGGAGATCGAACTTCGACATAGCTTGCATGACGAACGATTACTTTTAGCATACTCAACCCGAAAGGGTCGATCTCTCTTTTCGTCATCTGCCATTGCTTTCTTGTCTTTGTGAGAATCAACAGCTCGGCTGATTGCACGATTCGCTGGTTTGTTAGGCACTCACTTGACTCGATTGGTTATTACTGTAAAAATTGTGAAATGAGTAGACAGTCGTGCCCTCTCTCTGGCTGGTACAATCGCGGCAAGCGGTTTACTACTCAACTGCTACCCGTCTTCGCCCGCCCCGGCCCGCGCCGCCGCCGCCCTCTGATCCCGCGTTGGCCGAGCACCCTATTCCGCGAACACACTGCAATGGCAACACGTTGTGCACCGACTCATCGCAAGCATTGAACACAACATAACATGCCCGTACAAGAAGCCGATCGATGGGATTGTCCAATAGCGCGTCCTCTACGGATGGGTGGGGTGAATGCAAGCCGAAGAGATTTTTCTACAGAACTATTTCTGTGGATTTTTCTCAAAGCCAAACGTGCCCCAACAGGCACCAGAAACCGAGAGCTGTCATCATCATCAAATGAGCAGCTGAATCTATCTATACATGATGATACAAACATTTCTGGGAAAAAACCGTAATAACAGATTTTATTCTTCTTCCTTTCATTATCAAACACCGTAGAAAGTACATTAATATTCGTATGAATACTGTATACCGGTGGACACTTGAAGTTCTCATTTCCCCGTAACTAGTGCACGGGGTTAAATGGGGATCATTTCAAGAGTCTTGCGAAAAAATTACACAATAACAATTCAGGAGAAATATATCTTTGTCACCAGCCAATTGTATAGGTCAATTGATTTTCAGTCTCTGGTAAAACGATGTTTTTATTAGACATGCAATCCTATTTACGTCCATAATTATACGTAAAAACACGTACAAACAAACAAAACAAATGCGATATTTGAGATATTGCATTGCAGCGAGTTCGACACCCGCGAATTATAAAGCCCATGAGTTACACAGCCCACAAGTAGTCTGAGTTTGACACTGCTAAAAACATGAAAAAGCAAATAAGGCCCATGAGTCAAACGGGTGCTGTTCGTTATTCCGAAGGTTCGCTATTCCGAAGGTTTTCGTCATTCCGAAGGTTCGTAAATCCGAAGCACACAAATTCCCTATACCTAGGGGTTCGTTAATCCGAAAATGAAAAGGGGTTCGTCAATCCGAACATTTGTGGCGTTATTCCGAAGGTTCCTTATTCCGGAGATGCGTTAATCCGAAAATGAAATTCGGAATAACGAACCTTTGGAATAATGAATCTTCGGACTAAAGAGCCTTCGGAATACGAACCTTCGGAATAACGAGCTGTAACCGAGTCAAACACTAGGCAATCAAGGTCCACAAATCGGGAAGTTCGACAAGGCACACGAGACCGACACAATAAGCCCCGTGAATATCGGTCTTGTGGGCCGTTTTCGCCTGGTGTGGAACTCGTGTATGGGTCTTTTTTGCTTATATTATAGTGTCAAACTCGTGGGACTTGTTGGCCTTGTGTCGGACTCTTGGGCCTTATTTGCTTAGTGTCGAACTCGGGATGAGCTGTAGTGCCCTATCATATCACTCGTGCGGGACTGTATGACTCTTGAACTTTTTTCAATGTCGACTTCGTGGGCCGTATCGTCGCGCCAGTCTCTCGTGGGATGACCCCGTTGTAATCCATGATTGTAGGTCCTACATGACCATTTTACATGAGATGTGGCATAATCAGATCTGACTAAGACCAGATAAATTATCAAAATGCCAAAATAAAAAAATAGAAGACTTCATAGAAAATCGATATGCATCAGGCCTACAATTTTGGTGTGACCAAGTAATTTGAAAAGAAAATGAATACTTTTTGGCTACTCAGCCATTTTCCAATGTACGAAAAGCAGCAGTGCAGATCGACGGTATGCGAAAGGATAATTCAAATAGCTTATCACAAGGGAAAATAGAAATAAATACTTATCAATATGGACGTATGGACGTAAAAATGCGGATGGACGTAATATGGACGTTTAGGCCTACTTACGGCCATATAATAATCGTAATACTTGAGATGTAATACTTACTAATGTACATATCATCAAAAACACAAACAAATACGATATTTGAGATTGGGTGTACACGTCCGGCACACTCTATAATCGAAATCGAAATAAAGAAGAATAAAAACAAAGAACAATATTGGACACCACTGGAACAGAATATTTCAAATCCCTCTCCCTTTTTTTTTACGCATTTCCCTTGATGCAGAATCACCCACTAGTGTTACAATTTTCATGGGAGCAGGTGATACCTGTACTTTAATAGGCCACGACCAGTTAGCTCCCATAGCAGCATTTTAAAATGTTACTGTGGTGATGCATGTTAATGACAAATCTCTCTTTACAAAACGACAACAACGACGACGAGGAGGAGGACGACGACGACGACAACAACAACAACTATGGGTCTATATGCTTGATAAGGGAAGCAAAGCGTCCTCATTCCATAACACTAGACATGCAAGACGTGAATGTCAACGACAAGGGCACGGGGGAAATGCGTTTAACCAAAATGTTACATCGCAGGAATGTGAAAGAACGCGTTTGTGAACGCGTATGCGCATGTTGCGCGCGCCGGGTTTTTGCCAGGCCAGCTACATTATTCATGACAATGCTCACTGAATGAAACCAGTCACCAGCAGTAGTGGGGGGTGTTTCATCAACGTTTGTCATTGCTGACAACTGTCAGCGCTGACAATTTCAGCAAAATCCTTGGTTTTGATTGGCTGAGATGCTCTGGTCACTGACTGTTACTATGGTGATTCAAGTTGTAAGCGCTGACAAACGTTGATGAAACACCCCCCCCCCCCCAGGTTATACCAGGGCACTGTTTCATAAAGCTGTTCTTAAAGTTACGAACGACTTACGAGCGACTGGTGATCAGTTCTGATGTGCTATACTTATCAGAATTTCCATAATTTACCACAAGAACCAATCACCAGTCGCTCGTAAGTCGTTCGTAACTTTACGAACAGCTTTATGAAACACCCCCAGGTGTGATGGTGTCGCCAGGTAGATTTGCTTCAGCTCTTATTACAGGGAGAAACATTTTTTTTTTTTTTTTTTGGCGTGTTAGATGGTGGTGGAAATGGAAAAGCAGGATAGTCAGCAACACAAATCAAAGTTTTCATGACTCTACAAATTACAGCACTACTTTGCTACCACGTTGAACTTGATATAGGTTGATGATTATTGTAAACGTTGCACAAGAGCGCGATAGGTATATAAGATTAATATTTCACGAATTGAGGAAGTCCCTTGAATCAAAAGTTCAATTCAATTCGATTCGATTCAAATTTATTTCACATATCTTAGATATAAAAATGACATCACAAAGTCTAACGCCATACAAACAAGGGCAATGGCAAACAAACAAGTAAAGAAACAAAGTAACAAAGCACAACCCAAAGGCCCTCGACCTGTCAAGGCTTATAGTCCCCGGTAAAACTACAGTTATATGTCAATACAAAATAGTACATAACAGACTTGAAATATGAGATTATATTATACATAAATGAGTCCATCACAGACTTATTATGATTACTAGATACAAAATAGGCCTATACATTACAGGCTCTTATAGATACGTAAAACGCATCCCAAAGTTTTGGCCCCAGGAATATAGTATTGAAGTTATAGAAAATTATGGTACTTACAGAATGTTGTTTGTTACTTTATACTAAGATTTAGGCCTATACTTTGTAAAAATGTAGAAATAAAATCAAATCAAATCAAAATATTACAGGATCGGGTTTCATGGCTTATTATTGTATTGATGCCCCTATATGATTATACTTATAAAACCATCAATCAAAATGTTATAGGTAAAATATCTTTTGCATATGAATACATAAAAATGCAATTTGAAATTGATGAATATCATATTCAATAAATTTAACGTCAAAAACAACTGTTGTATATGAGCTAAATAATGAGATTACACGTTTTTGTAGCACAGTTTTTGCACTAAATCAGTCGCACATACACCATGCCAGCTTAAGATACATTGATTTGTAATTCATTAGCTTGTTGTATAGACCATAAATGAACTATACATTTCCCTTCAGAATTGATAAACATCCCTGAAAACCGTAATATCTTCATGAGATAAGAAAACTGGTATATATAACATCAGCAAATAAAACATAGACATGTAGACCTGCCTTACTGCAAATCATTAATAAAACGCAAAAAAAAAAAAGAGAGGAATAGTCCAAGTTTGGATCTTTGAGGAACACCTATGAGATACTTTCATATTGCGACTTAAAATGGGGTCATCCCACGAGTCATAATATACCGACCCACGAGTTCGCATTGAAAAAAAAAAAGTCCGCGAGTCATACAGCCCATGAGCTTGACATTCGGCAAATAAGGCCCATGAGTCTGACCAGGGAGGTGGGAAGTATCTCTTGGTCTGACGCTAGGCAAAACAAGGACAAAGAGTCCTTATACCGTAGCAAAAAGACTCACGGGGACTCATGGGCCTTATAATTGACTACTCAGTATGAGGGTGTAGAGCTCGTGGACTGTCTGACCATGGAGCCGATAATCATAGCTCTAGGGGCTGTATGACTCGTAGGCTGTATGACTCGTGGGTTGTATGACTCGTGGGTTGGGTGTCAAGGTATTAATCTATACACACGTATATATTGCTGCCATATATTACCTAGATAACTTTAAAACTATACAGTGCACTTCCCCGTATATAGGAGCCTATTCCGCAACACTGTAATTATTTTATCTAGTATTAAGACTATAAATGATCGATACAATAATGAGTAAGTCTTTTATGCATCTGCTGAAAGGAAAATTGGGACGTTATGTAAAAAAACTTGTTTTATGTTTTCATTGCCATTGGGGGTCGATCAGTTTTATAAAGATTTTAAAAAGTAGATGAAAGTGTTGTGCTGGTATTCTTCATTATAATGTAATCCATACTGTATTCTTTTCATCATGTCCACGAAGGGACTGTTTGAGAAATTAAAACAAACAAAGAAGCACTCCCTCCCCCCCCCCCAAAAAAAAAAGGGGGGGGGGGACAGAGGGAGGGGAGCAAAGTGTTCGTTGTCATAAATGTCTTTGCTCAGTAGCCCAAATCCACTCCCAAAATGCCCTGGTGCGCGACGCCGCAACGCGTCGTCCGTACTTGTGATATTGAAATTAAAAAGAAAAAAAAAAATAGCAACTTGATGTCTAATAGTAACATACCATCGAATAAACTTAATTGCTAAAATTATCTCTTCTTGCATTATCGCTTATTATTGCAAATGTATACATTATATCTCTCTTGACTGCGGTTTCTATCCTGTTCATTGTAAGAGAATCGGTCGTAGGTCTCATCATTGTCCTTTCTGATTCTCTCACATGCTATGCATGTATAATATTTTTGTCTCTGTCTTCTTTTTTTCTCTGTAAACGCGATATGCAATATGTGTATGTGAATTTGAGTATTCTTTTCACGTGGAATAAATGAATTGAATAGAATTTAATTATTGCTTGCCTAGTTTTGTTAGACGTATAACTGCCTGTATACTATAGTAGTCCCGAGTGAGAAACACTAATACACCGCAGAGTTTTCATGAGAGCGACCTCACACTGACCAAAATGCGGAACTCGCTGCCACAAGAACCACGCATGCGCCTGGACTAAAAGAGAGTGCAATGCATTTGGGCAAAGGAATCGCATTCTACGTACGTACTAGTACGTGTGTACAAAGTGTGTGTATGCGATGCATTATATAGTGAGTGGATTGTGTAGGCTAGGCCTTGGATATTGTTTCTCACTTGACTCGTAATTGTCATTGACGAAGCCATGGAAGCCAGCCTAAAATCTGTGCTCCTTACAGTCCACTGAAAATCGTTGAATTTAGCGTTCCCTGCTGTTGATGGTTGAACAACAATCTCATACATTTATGCCAAGATTAGTTCGCTTCGAGCTATTTCTCGCGATAATTTCTCATGAAGAAGCAGAGCGGAGTGGAGCTGTTTAGTGTACGAGTCGAGTCTTTCACAATGATCGAGTGTGGATTAGCACTGACAACTTCGCAGGTTATCAACACAGCGACATGAATGCCATGCAAAAACTCATCCCGTTGTTTGCGAGGACAGTCTGCGATTATCTAAATTGTTCGATTGTTTTGTTAGGTTTACAAGAATCAGTTAGCTGTGGTAGGGCACCGATACACGCGTGTGATCGTCTGGGACATTTTTCGAGTAGATTGAGCTGAGCGGAGCTCGTCCAACTCCAGTCAGAAATGGCCACCGTCGACTTTGAATCAGAAGACTACAAGAAATGGAGGGGCTTGTTTGTGAATGCCTTGCGGAAGGTAAGCATGATCAGTGACTAGGGTCTACTAGTGGCTGAAAAGGTCTCCAATATCCCCAGTGGAGGCCACAAGAATTTGCATGTGGTCGCAAGTGTTATTCATTGCATATCATTGTGAGTGGTTGTATTGTTCACTGGTTTTGCTTTTGACACCCATAAAAGTCATAGTGTAGAGCTGGAGACCTTGAGAGGGATCACTTTGTCTTCATAGACAGGCAGTGCAGTGTGTGTGATCCTAGATAGCTCCAGCCAGGTCACAGTGGCAGTGCAGTAGTCATGCTAACTGCGACCAGCCCCAACGTGCAACGTTGGGGCTGCGCCGTTTTCGCATTCAGATCTTAATGTTGTACAAAACGGGTGCCGTTGCGGCGCTATATTTCCTTAATTTTTCAACAAAAACTACTAGGAATACTTACATGGATCGATTAAACCTAAATGATTCAAATCGGCGACTTTTTGATGCATTTCGTTGCTTATGATGCAGAAAATGTTGTCTTATAAGGCGAATTGTCTTCAGCTCGCCGATGCTCACTAACGTTGCATGCTAGCCTTTGGCAAGGCCCTCTCGCTGTAACGGACGAGCGAAGCGAGTCGCGCTACCTTACTCGGCTGGGCTCTCTACACCACGCAGCGAGAGGGCCTTGACAAAAGGCTACGTATTACTCGCTACATGCGCAGATGCTTACTAATGGATATACACGTTCAAAATGGTAGCATGGCTCTCCCACTAGGGCAGGCCGCTTACTCCTAAAAAATGTGGAAAATTTTGCAGTTTCCAGATAAATTCGTGAAAAGAACCAAGGCAATGGGGTAATGTGTATTTCATTTTTTATTGTCACTGTGTTTATGATAGAAATTTACCCATGATTTACTCGTGAAGTCGCCGTATGTGGCAATAGGGAGTTGTTCGTGGTTCTCACTTTAGCGAAACTGCGAGGTAGCCGCCAGGACCCCGCCGCATAGCGGCGCGGTCTCCGGGGCTATAGTCATGCTAGCTCCAGTGAAGCTTACTAACTTTGTGTAATGTCATTGTTATGTGAAAAATTTGCTCTCAAACTGCTGTTTTGCACATCTGTCCCTAAACTCTTCATCCCCTGAGTTTTTATCAATTTAAGTTTTATTTACTTTTGACAGAGACCTGGCACTATCACATGTAACGTTAGGTGACTTTTTCTGATGTCATGTGATGTAGTGAAGTCCAAGGGTCACAAAACACGAGTGATGAGGTAGAATGATGATAATGATTTGCAAGGACAGAATTGGAGAACTGCAATGTCAAATTTTACATGTTGAACATAGTGTAGATACATATGCACTACATCATCTGTACTGTCAAGAATCCATGTGTAGCTGGATCTAAACCAAATGTTGCAGGTATAGGTAGGAATGTCTAAATGTGATGCTTAACAGATCAAGGCAGTTGCAAGACGGACTAACAACTCGACAGGACAACAGCAGGATGGAGAAATTCATACACTTTATAGTTGGCTGTTTTTCACTTAATTATTATTATTATTGTTATTATTCGGCAATTCAACATACAGTACAAGTGGACATAGAATAGTGTATATGCTGTTATTTTCGCGAACAGATATTTTCGCGAATGATGAGGTCATAGACATTTTCATGAGATGTTTTTTTTCGCGAATCGACGCCAATGCTTACGTTAATGCTGTATTAACACAGCACGTGGAGTCATTTTCGCGTATTGTTAAATTCACGATCCAACTGTGATTCGTGAAATTCGCGAAAATTAAACCCTCGCGAAAATAACAGCTTATAAAGTACAAACAGAAAATTGTATTACATGATATAAAAATTGTGGTGATTCCAGGTGCATGATGATGGTTGCCATTGTGATGACTTCTAACAAGAGTTTGCTCCACGATACAGCTTTAATTTGATTGAAACTACCTCTGCTAGCAAAGGGTACACAAATAAAGCTTAGCAATGTGAATCCTTGGACGAGAATGCCTTTCAAAAAAACCCTTTGCAGACTTAAAAAAATCCATTGTATGTGGAATCAAATGATACATATTCAATAAATTTGCAAAAATGAGCTTACAAGTGTCACATTCTATACAGTTTTCCTACATTGTGATACCTTATAATTTAGAGAAACCTACTATAATTAGACTCTGTCTGGCAAGTTCATGTATTACTCAAAGTTATGGAAATGACAGTGCTTCACAGACAATTTGCATACTACATTTATTTAGCCAATCATTCTGGAAAATATCCAGCATTACAGTATCAGGATGTCCCCACAGTCTGCAGTGGTTGATGTTTCTTTCTTGGTTTGTGTTGGTTTTAAGGGTGTTTCTTTCAAACAAGGTTGGTTTATTTTATGATCATGATGACCTATCTTCACCTTGAACTTGGATCAGATTTTTTTTTTTTCAAGTAGGCCTATGTGCAACAAAACATTTATCCGAAGTCATCTTTTAGTCAGCAGATAGTCTTGGTCTAGCATATTCGAGTAAACTTCTTTTATATCCTCCCACAAGTCCCCACTTTCAGCCATACTGGGATTCTTATGTGATATTAATGTCAAGCTCCACTATCAAAACAAGGAATTACTTCTGTTATCATGTTACTAACTTGTGTCAAATAATATTCTCTGATGAAGCACTGTCCATAGAGTGCAACTGTTCAGAAATTTGCAGGTGATGTAGGTTTATACCTCAATTTTTGTTTTATTTGAATTTAATTTGTATCATGATTCAGCACACCATATCCTAGGGTACCGTCATACCCTTGGTTGCGGCTTTGAGTAGTGCCATTTTGTGTTAAGATGTACAGTTACACATTTATCATGGCAGCCAAATTTTAGCAACTGGTGATATTGATCCTGATGCCAATTCACCCCTGTTATAACATGTGTAACATAAATGTACGATAGTAATAATAATTGATTTTTGATCATTTCTCATAAAAATGCTTGTACATGTATAATTTTGGACAATCATTCAATTCAATTACCTACATGTAATAAGTTACAGTATATCCATCCAGCAGAAGATAGTACATAATATAGAGTGTACATTAAAAAAATTATATTGTTTTGTAATCAATTCAGAAAAAAAAATTGAATCCACAAACTGGGCTCATAAATACATATTTTCATTGTAGATTGGTATTGTAATGAGAGAGAAAAAAAATAAATTATGGGATTGTGTACCATACAGTATACATAATTGTATCTGTTGACATCTGAGGTGTTGAACATGTATAACGAATAGTATTTATGGTCTTTACTCGTGCAATGGAAGAAGACTTCGCACTCAGTGAAAGATGAGGCGCACTATTCAACTCAACTCTGTCTCGTTGAATACAGCGCCTCTATCTTTCACCTCGTGTGAAATCTTGTACCATCACACTTGTGACCATTCACTAAATTGTATATTGCACATACAACACTTTTGAGGCATGATGTTCATTTTTCGTGTTATTTCATGTTCAGAATATTTTGTAAGACTTTTTTTTTTTTTTGGATAGATTGATATGATTGAACAGGTTTTATTAAAATCATGCATGGCAACCAAAGGCTGCATTGCACATGTTTGCAATTGTAATCATTACTGTCAGAATAGATTATATTACTCTTCATTAAAAGTGACATAAAGATATGATAAAAACAAATGAATTTAAATTTCTTGGTAAATCTAAAGAGTAAAACTTAAAGGACAAGCTCACCTTCATTAACATAAGGATTAAGAGAATGTAGCAATATTTGTAGAACACATCATTGAAAGTTTAAAGGGGATGGCTAGTAACTAATCAGTAGGAATCAGTGGAAGTGCTTGAGGATGATTGTTCCAATCCTTGTGGGATTCATTTAAGAATACATTATATATCAGTTGTTGAGTGAAAATTATTTGCTTCAGAATGGTCTCATATTCAAGTAATGTGCAGTTTAATGTTTCCAGGTTAGCGTGCCTGGTCAGTGACGGGGCATTAATCTGCACATTACTTGAATATGAGACCGTTCTGAAGCAAATAATTTTCACACAACAGTAGATATATAATGTACTCTTAAATGAATCCCACAAGGATTGGAACAATCATCCCTCAGCATTCCCACTGATTCCCACTGATCGGTTACTAGCCATCCCCTTTCAGGAAAATCAGGATGAGAAGACTACTGCAGTGTATGATGTAACATGCGAACAACAATATAAGGAAAATATAAAGAGAATTTAACAAAATTTCATCTTTTGAAAAAAGTACACATTCCCTTGACTCGTTACTGACATGTGGGTAATATTATTCCCCTGCCTTTAGAAAGAGGCAAGTCAAGTGCTCTTTTATTATGTGAAAAAAAGTGAAAATATGTTGAATTTTCTTTACATTTTCTTTGTACTGTTGTACTCATGTGACATCACGAGCCTTAGTAGTCTCCTCATCCAGGGGTTCCAACACAAAAATTTTACAAATTCATAACTTTTGCATCGATTGTCCAATTTTCCTCAAACTTTCACCAATGTGTTCTACTAATATTGCTGCATTCTCTCAATCCTTATGTTTATGAAGGTGAACTTGTCCTTAAAAAAAACATCTGAATTTGAAATTGAAACACCAAATGCTTCAATCCTTCTGATGGATGGTATAAATGCAGACTAAAACGAACAGTTAGTAATGTGAAAATAGCATGGAAATCAGAGGTCCAAAATGAGTGTGTCAGCAATGTAGGCCAACGTATATTTGTAATCATGTCATCATTACCTGGTAGTTTGGCTGACTTGGTATTTGACAATGAGATACAGGAGTTGGGTATTATTCATATTGATATGTTCAATATTGTTTGATTTGAAGACATGCAGTCAGTAGAAATTAAAAATTTTTAGGTTAATAGGTCAGTGAATATAGAAATGAAATAATGTCTGATCTTCTGGTAATATGCTATGAAATACTGCATTTGTTGTTAGAAGTAAAAAAAAAAAATTTAGATTTAATGTACATGCATTTTCAGGCTCTAGTATGGAATGCCTTGGGGCTGGAATGGATCTTGCTGCGCTGGAGCTATTGTTCTCCTGCAGTGATAACTGCATCATGTAGAAGTATAACTTTTAGGTCCTTTGTTATGAAGAATAATGGTGGGTCACCTTTCTCCAAGCAAAAGGTGTTTTACTACGCTGTGCTTTTATTCATTGCCTTGCTTGCAGAATTGCACAACAAAAGAGTGCAGAGGACAAGGCTACCTGGTCAAGGAGGTAGGATGGAAGAGGGGATAAACAGACAGAAAATAATAATGTACTTGCAGGCAGTCCTATTGTATGTTTGTATCAGACAGTGGGGATTTACTGAATCAGTGAGCTGTTTGATGCATCGAGGTGCCCTACATTTATAAGAATAAAAGAGTCTGTAAATGGAAGGGTGAGTGTGACCTGTTCACTTGCTTTGTGCTTTCTGCTGTGGCCTTGCTTTTAGAGGATGCTGTAGAGCAAGACCCCATGCATTCTACTTGAAATACAGTATGCCTGTTTCAAGTAATTTCAGGTAATTACAGGTGGAACATTATGTTTTCTGAATCCTATTACTATTAATAAGACATAGTCCAGTATACACTTGTATCTACCAGTACCAAAGGCCACGTACTGTAGCTCACCAAAAAGCCAGTGTGTGTAGATACAACATGTATCATGGTAGAAAAACAATTCTCGCTATCGCCAATGACGTAAAAAGTACCCGGATGTTGATTTAAGCGTCATTTACGGTGCATTATGGGATAGTCCGGTAGCAAAGTCACTTCCGTTCGTACGTGCATGATATGCGACTAATGCTATTTACACACACAACCGACCGTATTCTACGTGTACTTCCTGTTTTCTCGACTTGAATTACAGCTTTAATATGATTTGAATTTTCTCCATTCTTAAGAAATTGCTGTTAATACGACTATTGGTTGTTTCTGCGAAGCTGCCATGTGTTGTTCGCACGACAATAAATAAAAAAAATCTGCAGAAATAGGACCCTTACTGGCATGCGAGACGTGACGTGGCCGCGTGGGTGAAGTTTGCGGGTGACTCCACAGCGCAGTACAGTACGTGCACATGCGACTTACTAGTAGTGGTAGTAGCACTAGGTACTAGTAGTAGGCCTAGTGCCTACGTACATTGTACGTACTGTACTTACTTGGAAGAAGTTGCTTCGGAGACAGGATAAGTTCGAGATCACTGTTCGTTCCCGATTGTGTTCGCGACATTTCGACAGAGAACAAATAAAAAAAAGATGGGCATTCTATGACGATATCCAGGTGGGTGAATATTTTCCAACATATTTTCAGCGTATGCAGAGATGACTGATCTGTGATGTGCACATCGATCGCATGATCAAGCAGTACGCTGTACCGGTATGTGTTAGCAGTGGTGCATGCTAATGCAAGGCCGGCCGCCGGCGGGGACTCGACTACAGTGTACGAGTATGACAGGCCTGGCCACTCGCTGGCTCGGGCGGTACAGCCGCCTACTGTACTAGTATCCGTGGTCGACGCGGCACTATAGGTAAGGTACACGTACGCGCACGCTAGCGTTGTGCAAATTATGCTCCGCGCCGGAAGTGCCCTTGCTACCAAGTGCACTAAATCTTGATGAAAAAGCCACATCCGGGTACTTTTTACGGCATTGGCGATAGGGAGAATTGCAGAAAGAAAAAAAATGTGTGAGTGCAGAACAATACTGTATACGCTATAATTTTCGCGTACATAAACTTTCGCGAATTGCCGCTGTCACACATTTTCGCGAGTGGTTAAATTCGCGATTGGGGGACCAGAGAAAATATGAAGTGGCAAAGAAAGTGTGAATTTTCAACTTACTCGCAAATAAGAATGATACTAGTTATACACTGCATAAAAAAAACTTACCAAACTCTGCGAACTAGTAAGTTAGAATTCAACATTTTTGAAGTGGTTAAGTCCATCGCGCTAGATTTCTGACGAGTGGTACGAGGGGTACGAGTACTCAATACTTTAGTATTCGTAAATAGACGTGGACTAGCCCGACCACCCCCAGACGCTGTTAATACGCTGTATGTTGTGCGAATGCTACTTACAGCAACTGGGCTGTGTATACTATTAGTTAGACATGGACGTGCTATATGTACGTAAACAAGCTTAGCCAGTATACAAATGACGCACAGGTCTGAGTGTGTCAGTCGGAATTGTGTGCATAAGGTAAGTATGGAATGCTTAACCCACGAGGCGAAGCCGAGTGGGTTTAGGCTAAATTCCATAGTTACCGCATGTACACTATATTCCGACTGACGCACGAAAAGACATGTGCATCATCTGATTTTTATAAAATGGGTAATTTTCTTGCCAAAAACCCCTTTTTCTATCGTGTTACCCGATGACAAAATTACTGGATGCATTTCCTTTTGGCTTGGCATACACATACCATGCATCAGTTTTTGCTGGACGCACGGCCAGCCATGCATCAGTAAATATTATATACCTCATATGTAGAATCCTCTCATCTGATTGGTTAAAAGCGGAGTCATGAAAATAGCTGTGCCCCATTTTTGATTTACTGTGCCCGGCACCGGAGCACAGTAAATCAACTGTGCCCTGTAAATAGGTTTGGAGACAGTCGCGACCCCGTACACATGTACGCACCAATGATACGACCGCCGCGCATTCGATCAGCGTGCTGTAAAAGAGACTAGCGGTCACTGTGCCCTGTAAATACGTTTGGAGACAGTCGCAACCCTGTACACTGTATATACACATATACATATAGATGATCACTCATGTACACACCAATGATACGACCGCCGCGCTGTCGATCAGCATTGATTATGAGTGCTGTAAAAGGGACTAGAATCTATATTTTCGGTATATAAAACAAATAATGACTGCTTGATATTCGGGGCACAGTTAAAATTATGTAGGCCCTCGGTGATGTGAAAACCATAACCATGCCCTCAGCTTCGCTTTGGGCGTAGTTAAAGATAATATAAAGTTTTGGTATTACCTCAAAAGTTTCCCTGAATTTCCTTGTCTTAGTTTGTGTTTCAGGTTAAAGTACCTTTCATATAACTAACACTGTGAGACTTACTCGCCCCAAAGTGCTCTCATGTCTTAGTAATCATGCACTAATGGTTTCGTACCAGAGCTGCCGCCGTACGGCGGCGAGGTAGTACACGTATTGTGCGAAACCATTATTGCATGATAGCTGCGACCAGCAGCGTGCAGCCCCATACGCATACCGAGTAGCTAACTGCGACCAGCAGCTTCATATGCATAGCGTAATGGGGCTTCGCATTGTAGCTTACAGGATCATGACAAATTTAGTATTGCGGGTAAATATCAACTTAAAATCCAAGAAATTCTTCAATTTGAAGGCTTACCAATAAGTTGAAGTCTTGAAAACAGGCTTCGGGCAACGTTTGGTTCTGCCAATAGTCCCTTTCTGTTCGAATTGATGACTGAATGTGACTCGGTCGAGAGGATGTTGGGAGAGCTATGCTGAATGCTAACTGCCAGCGCATGCGCACACAAACATCTTAGCCGTTCGTGGATTTGAAATTTGTTCGCATGTGATGTGTGCGTATGTGCTGGCCGTAGTAATCAGTGTATGTTGCTCTCCCAAGGTCCTCTCGACAGAGTCACATTCAGTCATCAATTAGAACAGAAAGGGACTATTGGCAGAACCAAACGTTGTCCGAAGCCTGTTTTCAAGACTTCAACTTAATTGGTAAGTCTTCAAATTGAAGAATTTTTGGATTTTAAGTTGATATTTACCCGCGATACTAAATCTGTCATGATCCTGAATGCTACAATGCGAAGCCCCATTACGCTATGCGTATGGGGCTGCTGGTCGCTATGCGTATGGGGCTGCTGGTCGCAGTTAATTGCATGATTACTAAGAAATGAGAGCACTTTGGGGCGAGTAAGTCTCACAGTGTTAGTTATTTGAAAGGTACTTTAACCTGAAACACGGAATTTCAGGGAAACTTCTGAGGTACCATAACTTTTTATTATCTTTAAGGTTTTCACATCACCTTGGGCCCATAATTTTAACTGTGCCCCTCATAGCAGTCATTATTTGTACACTGATGCATGGTTGTTTTAGCCAATAGGCGTCTCGTACTGGGTGCACGAACGCTTGCTTAGTGCGCGAATCTTTGTTACAAGTGCGCGAATCTTTGTTACAAGTACGCATACTCTTGCTACAAGTGCGCGATAACATGTTTACCACTGTGACTAAGCGTGCGGCCAGTAAAAATCGACACATAGCTCTAACCAATGAGATCGCAGGATTCTTGCTACCCGTTCTGTGATATGGTCTGTATGGTAAGCCGTGACATGGTATACTACTACTGAAATGTTCGTATCATCAAGGCAAGGGATTCATTTTGGAAGGTAATATTTTTGCGTGTTGTTAATTTCGCGAATAGCTCCCGACTCGCGAAATTCGCGAAAATAAAACCCACGCGAAATATATAGCGTATACAGTACCAGAAATTGATATTAAGTACTTAATACTGGTACAGTAACATCCAACTGTTTTACAACTTCCTTATGATGATTGTAGTGGTGATATAAAAAAAACAAACAAACCAGACTAACCAAATTTAAACATTGTTTGTACTACCCTGCCTGTTATTAATATTGAAATGACCTGAAATATTTAATGCTCTTTTTTACTGTTTTGGTTTACCCATGCATGGATCGCTCCCTATAGATGGAATAATACACTTAAGGCTAGTGTGCTGTAGAAAGAGTATGACTAATAGAGAACATGATTATAGTAGTGATGTAGTGATTCAAATGCTGATTATCCTTATTTGTTACTGTTTTTATGATTATGACTGTGGTTATAATCATTATTTTTATTATTATTGATAATACCATAATTATTGTTTGTATTATCATCATCATTGTTGTTACTAATACCAATAATTTCTTGTCACTCTTAGACTTGTGTAGGAGTAGCAATGACAAAAAGTGTTCTGGTTTGTAATTTGTATTTTAGAGTTGTTTTTATTCATGTAGACCTAATCAGAATAAGTACCGTACATACTGTAAAGGAAAGCTGACCAGGTGCGCAAAGAGCTTTGCAATAATTGCAGTACCAATGTCAACAGCCAGAAAATAAACAATAAAGAGTACAAGAATACACTGCCGTGATATACTGTAAAACACTATTTTCACAGCATGAAATTTTGGCGAATGGGAGCCGATGGCCTTATTCGCAACATGAAATTTTCACGAGTTGCCTCTAACATTCAATGCATACATAGTGTAGACAAGATCTTTAGCGTGCATTTTAATTTCGCAAAACTTGGCTCTCGCGATATTTGCGAAATTAAAATGCACGCGAACATTCCTCGTTTTACAGTAATGTAGTCAGCGTAATTAATATGCCGCAAGCAATGTGTTTTTGAGATGCATTTGTATTCTTCAGGATCCCCAGTGCCACTTCCCAGTATGTACAGTATATTCCAAGAGAGCCAAGATTTTCGAAATTAAAATACATGCGAAGGTTCTTGTCTAAGCTGTACGCATTGAATGCCAGAGGCACTATGCAAAAATTTAATGCTGTGAAAAAGGCTGTCGTCTCCAGATACCATATTAGTGTTTTTGCTCAAAATTTAAGCCACTTAATTCCATTTAATGGGAAATTTACCCACTTGATGTATACTGTACATATTGCTCATAATTTTGTAGGATGTTAATACATGTGTACATCATTCTGTGTGCCCCTAAATATCACGTTGTAGGCTACTAAAAGCTCATTTTCTCAAACTGCTTCCAGTGTGCAGCATGCTGAAACCAAGACTGAGATAGCTTAAACAGTCTCAAAAACCTCTTCCCAGAGGCAGTTAAAATTGGGAAAATGGACTGGGCCGACCACTTCTTACAATTCAAATCTGGAATAACTATGATACACAAGACCAATCTGAACTAGTTGGAAGGGACCCTAAAAAACAGACTTTGAATGATTTACATTCGTATGAAAGGGATGTTATTTCTTCTTGCAATCTTATGGAATTTTGTAATGAGAGGGGGGAGGGGGAGTTTGGGAAAAGAGAGGACGAGTACAATACTGTGTGCGTGTGTGTGTGTGTATGTGTGTATGTGTGTGTGTGTGTGTATGTGTGTGCATGTATTGAGTCAGAGGTGTGTGTTACTGAAATGATGGGCATTCTCTGCCCACCGTCTATCTGTCTTCTGCTGTGGAGGAGGGATGAGTAACATGATTTATTCCCCCTAAGAACACCACATCATTCTTGGTAACAAGGATGAGCAAAACAATGGAGGAGAAAGAGAGGTCTAGAAAAAGAAAACAGAGACAGACAGACAGATACATGTAGGAGAGGGAGGGAAGAGGAGAAAGGCTCTTCTGTACATTGGTATGGTAATGATGTCACTCATTTATTATAATTATGATTATGGTTTTGTTGTGGAAGGTGGTGTCTACAGTACCTCTTCTTCAAGCTAAGTTTTCAAATGTTTATATTCAATTTTATATCATGGAAATTTACTTCTTTGTTGAGCTGTCTTGGTACAATATATTTTTCTCATATTTCATAGCAGTTTAAATGGTACAACATAGCATGTGAAAAGTAAAAATGAGATTCATCCAGAATTTTTCCTCAAAGACTGTTCAAGCAATTGAAGTCTAAATTATGCTAGATCAAGACTCATCTATATTTCACTCACACACTTTGGCTCTGTTGTCACATGACTCATCTGTGCCATGGTAGCCTATGGAGTAAATGGTTTCCTGTGAACTCTATATTACATTTGTATGTTTGTTTACTAAATTTGTTTATCAGCTCACATACTACGACAATAGAACTACAGTAACGTATGTAAATTAATGTTTGACCAGTTATTTTTGACACAGTTATGCTAAACTTCTAAGTAATGATAATAATAATAGTAATAACTGAGCGTCATCGTACAATGTAGGTACAATAGGTATTGTATATAAAGTAAATGCACTTAGAACTGTATGTTAATATTGATATTGATATCCATATAATAGTAATGATTTTATAGGTAACTTGTGTGGAATTTGGTACCAGAATGTGTAACAACAGTGCCAGATCAGTGATTTTTTTTTTTTTTTTTTTTTTTTTTTGCTGACAGACAATTTATGTATATCATGTTTCATTCTGTGCATTCTAAGTATAATTTGATTCTACAAAAAACATCTCATTTGTCATTTAACCAGATATTATCTCCTATTATGTATACTTGTAAGCTCTCTTTATATTCAAGTGTCAGGTAGATGTGGATATCAAGCATCATTGCTACCTTTGAATACTGCAGCATTTTGTCCACAAACGTAGAACGTAATGACTATAATCACCATTAGCTGCAATAGCCCTGTAATGGCTATATCTCGTGCCAGCAGCATGTAGACATTGCCGCTGCTGGGCATATTGCTGCATTTCCTCTCTTACCCAGTAGCACGTGCACTCCCCCACACTCAAGGTTGTTTACAGCAAATCTCCACAAACTGTCACTGGAGCAAAGAGACGCAGATGACATCAATGTTGTCATGGCAACAGTCGGGCAATTTAAAAAGTTTTCTGGAGGGATGCAGAAGGAAACAGCCGCATATATCGCTTGTGGAAAAACATCTTATTCCCACTTGAAATGGTTTCTATGTTTACTCTAGTGTTCAGCTGGTAGCCCCCCCCCCCCCATGCCTTGCATCCATTTAAAGGTGTGATGGGCTACTGTTGTGATGCTAGACTCTTCTTACATTGTATGTACCAGGGTAGTATTTGCCGACTAAGATCATAATTAGCTGATACAGCGTATGCATGAAGGCTTATTGGGGAAAGAAGCAGTCAAGCTGTTAGTTGCTCCCTTGAAATTTCCATGATGGCTAATATTTGATACAGCTGCTTCACATTGTGGTGAGCAAACTTGTGTAGCAAATTACTGTACGAGCTGAAATTTTTGAGTACAGATATTTTCGCGAATTGCTACGTGGAGGAAATTTTCGCGTGTTGTTAATTTCGCGGTTGCGAGGGTCTAACTGAACTTAGTTATTCGCGCGTTGTTATTTTCTCGTGTTGTTATTTTCGCGGTTCAAAGGCGATTCACGAAATTCACGAAAAATAAAACCACTGCGAAAATTTCAGCTCGTACAGTACATCATCTTTCAAACACAGTGTTCTGTAGTGCTGGCAGAATTTGCTAATTTGTTCTGTTTGCCATAAACAGAATTACTAACAATCATAGAGTTGAATCTATAGGTACTTGTATACTGATAATGCTATGTGTACACATAGCGGACTATCAAAAGGAAATTTGAAATGCATCTAGGTTGCATGTGAAATGTATCAATCTTGTTTCCAGAAAGAGAAGTTTATCCCTCTAATCGTATTAATGTAAGGTTTAACTCTCTTCTGCTGTAAAACATTTGCGGCATGAGTAAATGGAGTAACTCATAAACTTTGATCACTATTTTCCCATTTATTGTATAAAAAACAAGAAGACTTGAACCATCTCTTCCATGATTTTACGTCAACAGTGGTCTAGAGTCTGAGGACCGCTAAATTTTGATGTTGGGCCACCAAATTTCCAAAAAGGCTTTCTTTTTGGTGGCCTGACTGAGCACTTGAGATTCAAATTGGATTGTTATGTTTCTTTTTATTTGAGGCCAGTACAGTTTTATTTTCGGCTACCAAAATTTCAAATTTAAAGATTATAGTGGTCCAAATGGGCCACCACAGACACCCTGTCTTTACTGCCCTTTCCCGTTGTGCATAATGTTTTGCCAGTGATGAAATGTGCAGCCCTATACAAATGTACATTCACTATTTATAGTAAATATGTATGGTCTTTTTAGGGTGGGATATTGCCCAAGGACACGTTCCTTGCGGAAAAGAAAAATATTTACAACACATTTAAAACATGTATGAAATAAGGTCATCAAGTCCTGCAAATTTGTAGTGCAGCTTTAATAGTGTTCCTTCAGTGCTTGGCAGCATTTTGAACTCGCATAGCAAGAAGGTAATTAAATCACTTCATACGAGCTCTCCCAGGGCAGTTCCAGACAGAATTTGTCCCACACGCACGAACATGCAACTTTACTTGCAGGCAAGTCTTCTCTATGCTTATACAGACAGACACACACACACACAAGCAAATGCACAATTATTGCACATGATGTACAAATGTAATATCTACATGCTGATACATACATTTGTATCTTACTTGTTATACTCATATACTGATAATGAACTAAAATCTTAATCTCATTTTCTGTAGCTACATTGTACTGTAATGCATTTTCCATTGCGAAGTAATATCTTGACATTGTATAGTTAATTGGTCAGTGAGAATAACTGAATTGTCATGAAAACATGACTGTACTAAAAGGGCAATCATTTTATGTGTTTTATGATTATATGATTGAAAGATTCAGAAGTTATGAAAATCACACAACTTATTCTTTATTTTCTCTTTTCATTTTCTTTATTTTCTGCATGTGACACTTATGAGTGTTTAAGTGGCATCAGATGCATAGTAATGTGATGTTCCAGGATGCTTTGGGGCTGTCCCAATTCTACTGAATCTACATAATGTTGTGCTGAGTTGAGAATCCTGAGAATCCCAGCATCTTGACAAGTCCCTCCCCCTTTGTCTCTGTGTGCAGACTAGTCTTATTCAAGACTGAAGGCAGTTTTACTCCTCCCTTCTCCTGGTTGGCTTGGTACAAGTAGCTGGAGTGGACATGCTTGATATAATAGAGCCGTGCAGAATATTGATGTGGAACCAGATTTGGTTCGGGTCTTATCCAAATAGTAATTCACAATATATTTAGAAGAAACACATTTTCCATTTAATAAAGAGTTAGAGTCTGTTTTATCAATTAATTAATTCTTTTTTAATAAAAATGATATGTTTGGAGGAACAAGTGCATGATCAACATTATACAGTGCTGGAAAGAGCTGGAGTTGTGTACTTTATCTTCTGTGCAATCTGCAAAATACAAGTATGTATACTGCATTGAAAGCAGAGAACTAGGTTCTACTGGCTTGATGATTATCCACAGAAATAATTGTGAAAGACCACAGTTTTGCAACCAGACAGAGACTTGTGTGCGTGATTTATGATCCCAAGAATCAACAATAGACACAATGATTTCATTCAATAACAGCAGAGGAAAGGAATGTACATGTGTAATGGTAGGCACAGAGTGCAAAGCCTCTGTTTGCTGGATCTGATGATCCTTGCCTTTTGTCAGGGGCATTTCTTGTCATTATTTTTGGTTTAAGATAAAATGCAAGGGATTTTGTCTCGTTCTGGTTGACCAACTTTGAAATCAGATTACCCAAATATTTTTAGGTGACATGTTAGTACAAATGCATCAGATGTTATGATATACCTTCGTACTGTAAACATCTTTCACTATTCTTCCAAGTCTAATATGTATTCACAGAATGATCATAGAGCTAATATGTGGCTGCTGACCCATGCCACGTACACGTACAGTATAATGTGGGACAGTCTGAAAATGTCAATGGCTGATTATGCAGACTGTAGCCTGTTAGACATTCATAAGGCCGAGTTAGAGTGCAGGTTGAGAATTTGCGTGTCTTGATTAGGCAAACATAAAAAGAATGTCAAATTATTCACCAGAAGCCACATCAATCTGACAAACATAAACAGCATTAGTGTGTACAGTGTATGTACAAATACATATGCAAATCTTGTTCGATGTCTGAATGCATTCATTCAATCTGCTATGTGCTTAGTCCATATTCCTAATAAAAGATGAAAGATGAGTATTATACATGTCTAACATGAAATCAAGTGCTGTAATAGTGTGTGAAACAGGTAGTTGGGACTATTGTTAGTTTTAATTCATGCAGATTTTGTCTGTTTAGGTTTGTAGTTGATGCACTGTTTAAAGCAAACTCCAGAAGTCATATGTTTGTTTGTGATGCCAGCTCAAGTATCATGCTCTAACTCCTCTATACAGCTATTATGTACATGTACATGTTATGTATACAGTATACAACTTGTACATATTTACCGTGAATAGGGAGAGTTATATGTATGCATGAATGTATGTATGGTTTATAAATGTACAATTGTGTATACATGCATGTGTGTCTGTGGGGGGGGGGGGGGGGTATTCTTTGTGTACGGTATGTGTTTGATTTATAAGGGTGTTTCCAGGTCTGCTCTCAACCATTACAAGATGCTACCAGCCAGCATGCATGCTTACTAAGGGCATGGACCTTGTAGGTCCATGCTGAGGGCAACCGAAAGTCACTGCTTAGGTGTCTTGTATACTTCAACAGTTAACCAATTTGAGGCAAGTGTGAAGATATGTTTCTTCAGCTCTGCCTGTAATTGGGTACCTAAGAACAGACCTTTTGAACTTCAACATTTTTAAATATGTACCGCCACTCATTGACATTTTTCTTGTAAGGATACATGTAATGAATGGAGGAATGTTGTTAAAGAAGAAAGTTGCAGACTCAACATGAGATATGAGAAAAAAAAAAACTTTTCTCAAGAGACTTCTCTCTGAAATGATGAATTACACAGAAATACTTCTTTCAAGTGTAAAAAAAAAAAAAAAAAAAAAAAAAATAGTATTGTACATTGTATTTTACCAGTGGGTTGGTGTGCTTTGTCTGTTGAGGCCTGTAGTTCAAAGCCTATCCTTTCTGTGTATAATGTATCTTTTTTCATTTTTTTTTTAATTAGACATTTTGTATTTACAAGTTATTAGATAAGCCAAGATAAGTACTCTTCCAGGAATCTTGTTAAAACATTTTGCTTTGCCCACCTCTGTCTGTCTGTCTGTCTGTCTCTCTTGCTCTCTTTGTTCCTTCTTTCCATTTCTGTTTGATCATGAATCCATTGGAATAGCGGTATGTGCAGTGCCACTCCTTCTGTAGTGAACCGTCGTTGCAGTCCAGTTGTAAGTCTACCAGGAAGACAAACCTGGCATATACAATTGTAGGCCTACTAGGAAATGCATTGGACACCCCATTTATCCTGAGCAAAAAGAGGGTTCTGAAGCCTACTACAGTGGAAACATGATATAAAGAGATTTGATAAAACAAAATACCTGAAAGAACAAACTTATTTTTCCGGTCTCCATGAATTTATTTCCCTTGTTTTGTATTGTTTATTGACTACTATGTAACAAAATATCTGATAAATAGAACAAATTGTCTTGGTCCCATGGATCTCATTAACTGAGTTTCCACTGTATAGCAGGCCTTGAACAGCCTTTCAGCTCAGTATGAACAGACAGAATTCAGAAACGGAGATCTGATCAGGTCAGGTTCTCAAACCACCTCCATGGGGTGGTTTCAAAGCTGCCTACAGCAGCCTCAAAGAGCCTCAGCTGCAGTGTAAATGCTAAGGAGTTCGAGAAGCGGCTTTTCTGCTGACCCGGAAGGTCTCACTGAAGGTCATCACCTAAAATGTAAACAAACCAGCCGTCTTGTTCAGTCGCCACTGATGAAAGTTGCACTTTTGCGCTCAGTCACTTTTACGATTATGTAAGAAATTCAAAAGCCCATGCCATATATCATAGGGGAACTCAGTTACCATGGAAACGGAGCCAGTAGGTCCTACTTGGGCAAAACCAGCTGGAGCGATATAAACAGACAAGAGACCACTTTTTTGAGTGGGCTTTCAAACCTTGAGGAGGCTCTGAAACCGACCCGCAGGGTAAATGGGGTACACATTTGCTTCTGACAATGGGCGCTACTGATACCAAGCTGTGTTTGATTTTGTACATGTCTTTGTTTTTCCATGCTGAATATTCACTCTTTGCAGTTATTGTGCTCTTTATATCTAAACTCTCCTGTGGTACTTCAGGGGTCACAGTAAATCCCCCCCCCCCCCCAGCATTTAGCAAAGTAGACTAGGCTTTGTTTTGATCCCATAATAAGTCTTGCTCACGGTTATGGATTTACTCAATTTTCCAACAGGTGCAGCAACAGGTCCATGCCAATCTGCAGGCAGACGAAGATTCATTAGAATACATCGAGAGTCTCATCATTTGCCTTCTCAACATGCTGTGTGCCGGTCAACCCCACAGCGTCCATGATGTGGAGGACCGCGTCAAGAAGACCTTCCCCAACCCCATTGACCAGTGGGCCATCAATGATGCTCGCTCCGCCCTTGAGAAGGGGCGCAAGAAGGCACCCCTGGTACTGCCCGTCGACAAGATTCATCAGTTGTTGAGGGTGAGCCACGCAGTGTCATTCTATCATGGCTTATGAATCCCTCTTATTTCCACCTTTCTCTTTGTCTCATGACAGTGTGCTACAGGTGCCAGGACAGCTAGGGAGGGGGGAGGGGGGTGGGGGGTTGGGGGTTGAGACTACTGCAGTAGATTACATGTGAAGAGGTTTGAAGGCTGATACTGATTGAGATATGCAGGGAATGGCAAACTAAAAGCCAGAAAACTGCATCATTTGTTGCTTGCCGCACGGCAGCTTGCCACACAGCACATTGCCACCATCCCTAGGTCCATAACTAAACTTGACAACCACAGGTATGGAAGCAAGAGGAGTGGGTTGTCGCAGTGATCAGTATGATAAGAACAAAAACAGAGATAGAGGAATGCTGTATAGGTGCTGTGGTCTGTTACAGCCAAATAATAAGCCAGTTCGGAGTTAGCTCATGGGCACATAGGTCCGAATGACCTTTCTTTTTTCTCAGTCGGTTAAGGGGCTCTTCACTCGTTTTCAGAGCGACATAATGCATAAGCTTTACGCACCGATTTATGGTATTCATCAATCCTGCTTAAACAAAGAATGAACTCGCATTGACCAGATGGCCAGAATGATCCGTCAATTAACACTTGGGAAAGCATCCATTTCATTATCTTACATTGAATGTAAGAACAACCTCTTTCTATCGATATTGCCAAATACCACTTTTGCTGTCAGGTGGATGTGCTTGCAAGCAGCATTTATAAGGATTACATGAATAATCATTATGCATAATAATACATCACAGACGCTTATCCAAGCGACTTTAAAAACCAACGTGCCTGTTGGTAAGAATGACCTTTTTTCTGCTCATGCGCAGAGTGGAACTCCGAACTGGCTTATTTGTGTATAGCTTTAAAGGGGAAATTCCCCCCTCCCCCCCCCCCCAAAAAAAAAAAAGCAAGGTCGATGTGATAAAATAGCTATACAAATGGACACCATGCCCCCTGGAGGTGCCCCCAAAGCCCCTCAAGGTTGCTATGTTCTTCTGCAAGAATGTGTTGAATATGAACTTGCAGCATTTGAGTGAGTGCGAGGCCCACAGGGTCTCTTGTTTTTATTTGCTGATTTTTTTTTCTCACACTTTCACTGATCTACTTTTTTTTACATTTCCATGTTCATACAAAGCAACATAATATCAGGATTTACTTTCCCTTTGAATGTGACCCCCTCCCCCCCCCCCCAAAAAAAAAAGGGCCTATGAGAGAAAGCAGTATGCTTTGTCTGGGGAAGTTTTCATTCAGGGCAGTATTTACTGGGCTGTGCAAGTGACAAACAATCTGCAGATGTAACTATACTGGCAAACACCTAGATACCCACTGTGGTAGTGATTCTGGGAAGTGCAGCAGTCCGAGTCTGGGCCAGCAGGACCTGGAGGCAGAAGCCATGTATATCATATAGATTGTCTCTTCAGTGGAAAAACACGTTCTTCTAAACAGCGTCGTTTGGAGGGAGGGCTTTGGCAGTTCCAAGTAGTGTTGCTGCCTCGACTCACGAACACAGATGTAAATGATTGCATGTGCATTGTATGTATTTGTGATCAAAGCTGAACTTGATAAAACCTGGGAATTACACATGTGCATGTCATTTATCAAATTGCATCTTCTGAATGCCAAAATTTTAAAGAAAGAACCTCAAACACACCTGCCATACTCGAAAATGTGGAAATACTGAGGCATGTGTTCAGTCTTTCATACCTTAGAAGAAAAAGGATAAGGGAAGAAAACCAGCATGCACATTAAAGTGCTGGGATCCACACCTGGGCACATCGTTTGTGTTTTATCATTAAGATTGCAAAGTCTTCGCAATCTTTTGTCGTCTGGTCACACTGGAAGTCATAACTTCTTGATCTTTGAATCAAGAAGTTTGGGTCATTAGTGCGCATGTGCAAGGAAGAAGAAAGAGCGCCATCTGATGTCTCATGATTGTGACGTAACAATGAACACCTGTACAACACAATAGCCGTGCGCTTCTGAGACACCGCCTGCAAACAGGTGGTGGACTGGTAGCATGACAAAGATCGTGAAGTTTCAGTTTCTAGCGGTCACACTGGCAAAAGATCGAGAAGTTTGGCAGGCGTGAGGGAAAATATCCCTTGGTGGATTGGGAAGTTTCGCGGGAAGTTTGTGGTCACACTGCCAAAACTTCGAGATTCTAACGATCGCGATCTTGAACTTCTAGATCTTTTGCCAGTCTGACCGTGCCTATTATGACTTCAGAAAAGATTTCTCCCCGAACTTTGTATGCAGCTAATTTCAATTGTTTTGAAACTGCACATCAATGTCTTCTCTGAACTGATTGTGTGAAATATACATAAATCTCAAATATGCTACATGCAAGATCATTCCAGTATAATGAGAATGATATTATATAATGTATATAATTTCAGCAAATTTGCATTCTTGATATTGGGCAAATCTTGTTGGCATGACAATAGCATGTAATGGTTCGAAAGGAAACTGTACATAGGTGAGAGTATTGCTGTGACTAAAAAGAATGACAAATGACCAGCTGATCTGTGAAAGTCTGAGTGAAAGTATATAGTGGTAATAAAGAAAATATATGGTAACCACTTTATTTGAGATATGTCAGCCAACCCCAATGTGCCATATGCCATTCCAAGCAGTCCTCGTGATGGCGTGATGATGATTTCTCTGTTGCATTGTGTAGGGAGTTCATTTGAGGGATGGCATCGATGGATTGTGCTATGGTAGGGTTTCCAGCAGAGTTTACAAGTCTCCCGGATTCCGCAGGAAGATCTGCGAAATCCTTCAAGTCCTGGCATTAGAATACAAATGCTTCCATAATGTGGGTATTACTTTGGCCTTTTGAGTTGGATGTAATACAGAAGCATCATCATAATTCCCCTTTAGAATCTTCCGAAGTTTGATGTGGGAACATTGGCAGCCCAGTTAACTTTGTTTTGGTTGTGACACCAAGTCAGATTCTGTTCAAAAGGCTTCCTCAAAGAGTAGTTAAAGTCAGTGAATTTTAATGTTTTGAGGGTTGCCATGTGATTTGGCATCACAGCCACATGCTTTCTCTCTCTAGGCTTTCTCTCTCTAGGTGCATGTGGTGCATTTGGTCAGAAAGTTGGCATTTGGAATATTCTCCTACGTAGTTCCCCTCTAATTAGTCAGATTGTGTGCAGTAGGTGACAGCCTGGGATTCATCCCCACCTCATTCTCTGCCATGTGTCGGTGAACTTATTTCTGGAAATTTTCTTAGAATATCACCTGATCATTGCAGCTATTTCTGAGACATATCAAGCCTCTATGACAAGTACCCTCTCATTGAGACATTATAAATAGGCTGCTGGCAGAACTGTCTCCGTGCCAATCATATGTAGTGACCATACAGAGAAAGCTTATTTCTCAGAAGCACAGTTCCCCCCCCCCCCACCACTTACCATACATCCATGCTTGCATCCCAAGTCACACAGGCTTCTTCCCTTAGTCAGTGTAAGCATTTTGTTTTTGTTTTTGTTTGTTTCTTTGGGTTTTATTTCCGGGGGGGGGGGGGGGGGGGGTTATTGTTTTTCATCCAGGTCATGGATTTTCCCAGTGCTTTCCCCGTTATACTACAGGATTCTAGGAAAGAAACTGAAACCAGCCCCTGGCTTTGTTTGGTGCTGTACCTGGGAATCCCTGGGGCTGATCATTCTCATCCTCTTATAATTAGTAAGGAAAGCCTGCTGACTGCCTTTAGTGGCTGGCATTCCACCAGCCTCAAGTACTATTTTTCTTACGTACATGCTATTCAGGGCTGCACACAAACCATATTTTTTCTCTACTGGTCTGACCTGTCCCTGTCCCTTGCGTCAAATTGATTAACACAGGCTAATTCGGTGCTTATTTACGTCAATACAGGACAATTGGTCAATCAGTTGCAGTAGAAGAAGTTATTGGTCCTGATCTTTGGTCGCCTAGCCCGACCATGTTATTTTGTTTGACTAGTCATGTTGGACTAGCAAATTTGGCAATTGCCCAAAACTTACTGGCCCAACAGTGATTTTTACTGGTCTGGGACCATAGGACCAGTGCCAGTGTGAAGTGTTGTGCTGTGTATACACCATGTTCCTTCCGGCCCTGTTTGCCTGAAACGTAGTACGCCATCAGTAGGTGCGATATTCTCCTTTTTTCCCTTCGGTATTCTAGTCTTGTTCATTCCAGTTCTCGCTCCAGTGAACATGTAGCTATCAGACGCCATTCTCACGTCTTGTCAGGCTAGACAACACAATCCTGTCGCGTCCTACTATGGAGCACCTCCAAGTTACGTTACGGCTTATTACGTGCTGTCACGTTTTGTTGTGTTCACCCCATTGTAGCTCACCCGAGCCAAAGGCTCAAGTTAGCTATTGTGATCATTTGTCGTCGGTCGTCCAAAGTGAGTAAACTTTTTACATTTTCATCTTCTTCTTGAAAACCCCATGATGGATTTTTACCAAACTTGGCAGGGAACATCCCTAGGGGGGCAGGATCTTGTTCAAATGGGCAATGTGCCAAATTTTCACAATTTGGGCCCTAATTTTCAGATTTTAGATGCTTGAATTTTTTTTCAAACTTGGCATGCATAGTCACATGTACAAATACAATTGGGCACAAATAACAAACAAAACACTGTTGAACTTCTGCATCTATAAAAAAGTTGCATTTTCTACAGGATTTTAGCAGTTTGTCAATTTTTGACATGATGTGAAGAATGTTGCACAAGTAAGCTAAATCCCTTTGAAGACAAACCTTACACAGTCACTGCATTGTCAAGGTGTAGGTACTTGAATTGGATATCTTGAATATGTGTCTTATTTAGTCAAAAGAAAACAAAGTCCTGTCCCTACCACCACCTTCGAGCTGCTCCTGGGCTTCTTTTCTATTAGTCCATGATGGTAAAAATTGACATACATTTTTCCCATACATGTGAATGGACTAGTATTACTGTAGAAATGGTAGGGAAACATCCACAAATCTTACTGCAGTGAACATGTTATGGCTTTTTGCTACCATGACAATGTTTGAGAAGCACATCAAATGGGTGTAGCCTTAGTTTTGACCTGGAAATATAAAAAAAAAGAAAAGAAAATGCAGTCTGTGCCAGTCAGCTTTAATGATTGCTGTTGATCAGCACTGCCATGGTTCTGCTTCTCTCAGTGATCTTGACCTACATCACCATGAAAGAATTATGAAAATCTTCAACAATTGAAATGGAGAAGAAAAGAAAAAAAGATTTTCGGGTCAGCGACATTGGTGCCACTACCCATGATATGCAAGTGGCCCAGATTTGATACACTATGCAAGTGACTTTTTGGTACCATATCTGTTTCTGCATAGTGCAGGAACTGAGCGCACAAGGTTGTTATATATTGCTTTTAAATCTTGAGCCTTTCATTTCGATTGTTTATTTCTTGGCATATACCTAGAAGTTACATACTCATTGTCTAATTTTTTCCCAAGCTGTTGTTAGAATTCCACAGAGCGAGACAGAACAACAAAATGTTACTCATGGGAGCATGCGTATTGCAAAATGGTGATTCTTTCTAGATAAGAATGAATGTACATAGTATGTGGGAAGTATAATTGATTTTCCACATGATTGCAATGAACCAGGATATATCTATGTCTGTGTGAGAGTTAATTCTCACCCCACATCCAGAAACTAACATGAGGATGAGGACTGCTGGAGGGACTTGTTATGTCCAGAGACTTGAGTCATCGATAGCGAGCTGTCCGGTGTTTGGATGCCCTGATATTCCGGGAAAAGTGAGGATGACTCGTCGTGTGCCATCACTTGGCTTGCATCATTACCCGAAATAACTCTCATTCAAAATGAAATGATGGGAGTGGAGTTACCAGCGACATCATTGGTTGATCAAAGCGTTTGATATCTGTTAATTCAAATTGCATTGTATTTTGGGTGATAAGTGTGCCTGTGTATTGTGGATGGAAACCCTTGATCTGCTTATGATTAATCTTTGTATACATTCTGTGATATAAGCCCACAGTAGGCTGGTCTTTTCGCCTGTCATCACTTGCAAATGTGCACATGAACAGGCATCTTCAGACAGTCTAGATGAAGATGCTTAGAAGCCCAAATTTTAATGTCCATGGTTATGTGGAATCGGGAGAGAGACATTGTTGTGCACATATTATCAGTAATGTCACCAGCATGCTAGGTTATAAGAAGGGGATAGATGAGGCAGCGGGAGGGACAGGCAGAGAAAGAGAGGGAGAGAGAGAGAGAGAGGGGGAGAGGCCGGGAGCATCCTACGGCAGAGCATCCTACGATGAATCATCCTCACCGCGACTGCATTCCGCCCCCACATGTCACCACTGTTATGTCGGAGGCTCTTGTCTCCTCTGAGGTCACTAGCCTTCCATGTGTATGTGTATGTGTGAGTGTGTGCGCTGATCAGCGAGCGAGTAAGCCAAGTGAGTCAAACTGGGGGATGGATATTTATGAAAAGCAGATATCTGATTGCAGAAAAACCTAAACGGATATTAGAAGCCAAAAATAGAGGGTATCATGTACCTTGTCTGTGGCTAGTGGGAGCCTACCATAGTGACCCACACTCAGCCAAGACTGGGTATCATCATGTATCCAGTCTGTGGTGCAAGTTTCTTTGTTTGGAGTCCTAATGGCTTTCTTGTGTGGGTCTGGTGAGTGTTCAAATGAATGATTGTGATGTTTTTGTTCTACAGGGGAATTCAAATGCATGTGTGTTGTGGATCAGACATCGGAAGTGAACAAATTTGTACGTGGCTGTCTTTGTGTAAGAAATTGAGGCAAGTGAGAGGCATGAAAAAATGCTAGAATTATGAGTCTGTGAGGTAACATATATTCTGTAATGAAATGTAATGAATGTGCCTATGTATAGGAAGAGGCTAGTCATGTATGTGGTTTATGAAATTAAATATAACACTGATGAACAATACCCATTTGTGGGAATTATCAGACATAAACAATTCTCTATGTAAACATTGCTTTATTCCATTGATACTGCATTTGTTAAAGGGTGTGTACAGTTCTGGTCGAGGTGTAGATTTAGCTTTTAACATTTTGCGAGATATTCAGAAACCACTCTATTAGAAGTCAAAGAGCATGCAGTTCTAAGGGGTATCAAAAGTTTATTCGATGAAAATCGGTTTTGGAATGGCTGAGATATCCAAAAACAAGGTGAAACAAAGAGATCCTAATAAAGTTGGGGCATGTCGCCTTTTATTATTAACACTTTTTGGGATATCTCAGCCATTTGAAAACCAATTTTCATCAAATAAACGTTGAATCCTTCTTGAAATTTCATGCTCTTTCATATTTCATAAGAGGCTTTTCATTATCTCACCGAGGAATGTTCAAAGCGTGAATCCCTACCTCAACCAGTACTGTACAGGCCCTTTAACATTCACTTGCAGCATTTAAGTTGTGTGTATTGTGTGTACTTTTCTGAAGCTCATATTTCCTGGTCAAACAAATAAGATAGGGCCCTCAGGGTATGACCACGAAGAAGATGTAAGAGAGGTTTTGCATGATTTCTTGAAGAATACACACACACACACACTAAAAGATTGACATAGATTCAGTCCGCAAACAAGAAATGTTGTTGCCTGTTTGGTTACTTTCTAGTTCTACTGTTCTGTGAGAGTCTGGATACAATGTGAAACTTGCCCAACGTGGACAGAAAGAACAATGACACTGTCAGTGTAGTGAAAGTACCACACATCCTAGGCTTCACAGAATTAATCTTCAAAACAAAGAAAAAGATAGACAAGAGAATTTAGCAGCAATCTGAAACTTCTCCAGGGACCCCATTAACACAGGCTCCCAGCTCTTGAAGTTGACACATGAGTTCTATTTTTAGCTGCTGAATTTGCTAATGATTGATCTTTGACATACAGGCACAATAGACCTTACACAACTCATTTGCTAATGTGTACCTACCAGAAATAACCTGCCTCGTTTACTATGTGTATAGAATTCAGTCTTGTCTTGTGCTTTCCACCCACAGTTGGTTTCAAAGTATCTTCTCTATAGAACTTTTTTTATTCCTTTCCTGAAACTGGAGTGAGCAGTATGGATTATGACACACCATGAATCTGTAACATTCTAATGTTTATCCATTAGGAATAGTCTTAGGATACACATTCAAAACAAAGTTCCCAGTGTGTAGAAAAAAAAAAAAACTGATTCCACGTAGATGTGACGTTGAATGCATCACTATGCAACTAGCAGGAAAGTGGTAGCCTGAACTTGAGCAGGGAAAAGTGTTTTTTGTTTTTTTTTTAATCTATTTTTCTTGGGAATTGATGGTCAAGGTTACCTGGAGCAATGTTTGGAAATGTCATCAATAGTTGCAGAAGGCCATAAGAGTGACGCATGAGCATGTTTTCACTCAAGAGTCTGCTTAGGGGCCCTTCTTCAAACTGTATGGCAGTTTCTGACATGAGCAGGAAATTTTGTAAGCTTATTTCTCTGGGAATGTTCATCCACGTTATGAACCCTGGTGTTCTTTGCACATTGCATCTTGCATTTTCAGTGCACTTTTGTCTAGGTATTTTACATTATACAATGAGTATGAAGTTGATGACTATTGTCGCATCATGACTTAAAGTATATGTATATATATATATATTTTTTTTTTTTTCTAAGCCTCATACTGTTTGCATGTATTTCACAAGCAGGTTATTACGCTTTATAGAAGTGGTTCATACCTGTTTAACTGTATGTTGTTTTGCAGCAAACCAAATTAGTTAATTACATGCTTCACTTTAAGACAGGTGGTATACTTCTGATGTTCAAAATGCTCGTTGCTGTCCACCATGGATTTATGTGGTCAAATTCCCTATAGTCTTGTGAATAATATGTTTCTGTTAATTTCTGTTTGTATTTAAAGACATTTTCACTTTTGTTTAGGATGAAAACTTGCTCCATGGTAGTTGGGATTACAGAAAACAAATGTGACTCCATACAAGAAGATTTGAACTAAGAGAGCAGGGATCCAGTCACCTAATCTATTTGTTTGTCTGCTTGTGTTTCACTACTACTAGGAGGTGCTTGGTTACCGTGTCGACTACCAGGTGTCTCTCTATCTTGTAGCTGTCCTGGAATATATTGCTGCTGACATCCTGAAGGTGAGACTCAGCTTTGGCATGTTCTAACTGAAAGGAGGAATGATCGCTCTCTCTCTTCACACAAAAGATACCTCTTCTCAAAAGTTCTGCAAATGTGTTAAGCACTTGATGAAAGCAAGAGAATATTAAGCAGAGGGATGAAGGTTGAGGTTTGAATTATCTTCAATTTGTCTCCCTCTACAAATAAAATTTTGTAAGATCACATATGCTGATCTATATTTTAACTAGCATGTCAGAAAAGGACTTGAACTTGTGAAGCAGAACTGTCATCCATTTGTTTGAATTTTTCCCCCACTGATTTTGTTTGCAGAAGAATTTCAAGGTTGCTACCAGAGAATAGAGCTCACAAAAGCCCATGTCTTATTTTGTATTTCGTTGTATGTGAAATTATGTTGATATCCGGTGTAAGAAATTGATTGGGGCTGTTATTGAGATAGCTGCTTTAAATGTATCCAGCAGAGATTTTAAAAGCTAAACCTTGTACAAGTCATTGTTAGTGGCTTAGGAAGATGCCTGTACCCCACATGTGTTTCAGCATATCTACCAGTATGTGGAGATGCTTGACCCCTCAGATATGTTTGATAGACTATGTGTAGCCATCTAGGTATTATGTAGAAGGCAACCTGCCTAGAGTAAGCTAGTCTTAACAAATATGTACCATACCTGTAGGATCTATAGTTGAACTTGCCTTTTGCTCCGTTTGGGTCTGATTAAAAGGGCTTTTACAGGAGATGCAGCTTCACTGGCAGAAAGTAACACAGAACTTTAAAGGTGGTGGCTACTAAATGCTGCAAAATATCATTCACCTGTATCAGACAGGTGGCCACCATACAAGTTTTCTTGAAGGGGAAGGAGGGGGGCATGAGGGTTTGAGTGGCCTCATAATGCAGGTGGCTTGTATAGACTTACTGTGGCAACATCGTGACAATGTCGGGAGAACAAAATTCCTGTAAAATTCCAATAAAATTGCAGGAGAGATCGAGGGGTACCGTTTTCACAGACTTATTCCCCTTTCAGTGACCCTCCTGGCTTAGGCCGGGCCCGAGCTAAGTGGTAAAATTTCGAGTTTATGAATGGGTTGGGCCAAAGTGGCGGACTATTTTGGCGCTGCTGCAGCCTAGCACCAGGCGCGGGCCAGGCTCAAACCTGGCGCTGATCGAAGAGTTTATGAACGGTAGCAGCGCCAGGCTCGGGCCAAAATTCTTTGCACGGTCAAAACTCACAATTACTGGCTGTGCCTCCGCCGGAGCGCGCGTTCAGTTAACGTGGTAGCTATCCTTTACATGGTGGAGTTCGTGAATGGGTCATTGTAAAAGTATCGCTGCTCTGCTATGGTTACTGAGCGAAATTTTTTACTGCTTGGCGTGGACCAATTTAACTCGGGCCAGGAGCTGGCCAAAAATGCACGAGTTACTGAAAGGGGTAACTCACCGAAAACCTTACCCAGGTAGGTTTCCATGAAGGGGATGTGTCCACTGATGCAACTAGCACGCCTACCGGCCAGTAGCGCCTATTGTTCTAGATTGTGCGCATACAATCACTGATCTCAACTACGTAGAGATTAGTAGTTACAGTCTATGCACGTGATTGGCACGTGGTGTGTCAGTCATTCTCTGTCTGCATTGTTGTTTATGCGGGTTGAGTGTATCAAAGCTATATTACCGCGGTTGCGTTCTAACAGAATGGTTGCCGGGAGAGTATCACAGTAATGTTAGGGCAATGGTAGGTAGAATTTGGCCAAAGTTACCGCGACAATGTCTGAGCAACATTTTGCGGGGACTGCTTTAAAATGCAGGGTGAAAAAAGATTACCCTGCTGTTGCCATGGTAACTTGAAGTGTGAAAGACTGTTAAAACGGGGCATGAAACAGGGTCGACTATATGCTGCTACAGGCGTGGGGGGGGGGGGGGGGCAGAATTCTTCAGTCGGCAGGTGACATGTTTCCAGGTCCCTCTCTATATGGATCCAGAGCATCTATAATTTAGGTCCAGGGTCTGGTTTGGTATCCTGGAACTATCCATGGTTCTGACCTTGAATGCCCACCATCGTTGTGTGATCCATTTTCATAATGCCCACACAAACTTTCTTTCTGGGGTTATCTGGTTGTTGAAGGTTGTAAGAATTGCACTGAGTTTGACCTTGTGAGTTCTTTGTCATGTTATCTGCATAAAGGGTATAATTTTGTATTGGGTGTTAGTTTATTAAGCGTCGGCATAGAAGTTAAATGAAGTTACAAAGTCAAAATCTCATGATCTTAATTCATTTTTATTTTCTTTGTAAACTGGGAAAGCAATAACACTTAGAGCTTTGTATCTCCAATACCCATATGATCTTTCGTTAGTTAGTTTGTTTGTTTGTGTTTCTTTGTTTAAAAGGGTAATCATGTTAATCCAGGGCTGCACACTAACTTATTTTTTCTACCTAGTCCAACCTGTTTGTCAGACCAGTAGATACCCAGTTTTTCTATTTTGTACAGGTCTAATCATCACATTTCAATCTATTGCTGTAGAGACCTCATTCAAAAATTACTTTAATTGGGCTGTATGAAAAATTTTACAAATTTTAGCCTTGTTTCTGTGCAGAAAAGAAGGATAATTCTTAAACTGACACATATCTCAGGAGGGTGCAAGTAATTAATAGGAATATGTTTGATATTATCAGGGTGATATGAATATGCATGAATTTATCTTGACAGTGTATGTTCATTCTTCACATAATGACCAAAAATGGTGATACTACAAATAGCATATTTGAAGTGCAATTACAGTAAGCCCAAACCATGCCCCATTTATACTCTACTTGCTGTGTGTCACTTCTGACATTTGCAGTCCTAAAATCTGACAGCTAAAATTGGCTAATGATGAGCATGTCATAACTAGTTAGATAACCAGAAAAAAAGTAAAAAAATAAAATGAAATAAAAAGGAGCGAAAAAGTTTTCAGTAGACACATGGGCAGATGTCATTCCAAATGCCATTTCTAGGTTCTTATGAAATGCATGTTTATGTAAACAAAGCTACTGGCTGATGGTGTGGGCACATGACCTATAATTCAGTTCTAGAAAAGGACCTCATTTCTTTCATCATATCATGGAAATGAGACAAAACAATATTTAGTTTGCACAAGACTTAAGTCATTCTACTATCCTGGTTTATGCCTCATGTCTTGATGTCCCCTTTCCATCAACTATCCTTCCAGTTATAACAGTTTGATTTATCTTCTGTTCATTGTAGGACAAAGCAAGTTCTACAGTCAACCTCGCAAAAGCTGAATAATCGTCTAAGTCAAAGGTCTTTTCAAGTCCTCTTCTCTTTATGTTCTATCGATTTTAACCCCTCATAAGTCGAATTATCTCTAAGTCAAAGCTATTTCTTCAGTCCAAATAGATTCAACTTAGGCAAGGTTGACTGTAGTTGTAATGTCAGTTGCTGATCTTGACTGTCCGCCAAATCAATTAATGTTAATGATGTATTTGATTGCAAACCAGTTAGAGGGGTATAAAAGGTAATGACACCTTCTCCTCAACTTATTTAGATACGGGTTTGTGACCACTGTCACTATTTGGTGAAAACACGAAAATGTGGAATTCTGTGACATTCTTGCCTTAGGTCCAATTTTTATAAAACCTCTCCCAATCTAATCATGATACAGTCAAACCTGTCAATAGCGGTCACCCAAGGGAAACGAAAAAAGTGGCCACTATAGACAGGTGGCCACTAAGACAGGTTTGACTGTAGCTTTTTTCATAAAAGTCTCCATGAACATGTTGTGGAGTTGCCTCCTGTTACCCAACTGCTGTGTCTTCCTTTGATTTTTAGCCTTTAAAGATAATATAAAGTTTTGGTATTACCTCAAAAGTTTCCCTGAATTTCCTTGTCTTAGTTTGTGTTTCAGGTTAAAGTACCTTTCATATAACTAACACTGTGAGACTTACTCGCCCCAAAGTGCTCTCATGTCTTAGTAATCATGCAATAATGGTTTCGTACCAGAGCCGCCGCCGTACGGCGGCGAGGTAGTACACGTATTGTACGAGATAACTGCGACCAGCAGCGTGCAGCCCCATACGCATACTGTGTAGCTAACTGCGACCAGCAGCCCCATACGCATAGCTAAATGGGGCTTCGCATTGTAGCTTACAGGATCATGACAGATTTAGTATCGCGGGTAAATATCAACTTAAAATCTAAAAATTTCTTCAATTTGAAGACTTACCAGTTAAGTTGAAGTATTGAAAACAGGCTTTGGGCAACGTTTGGTTTTACCAATAGTCCCTTTCTGTTCGAATTGATGACTGAATGTGACTCGGTCGAGAGGACCTTGGGAGAGCTACACTGAATTGACGGCCAGCGCATGCGCACACAAACATCTTATCCGTTCATGGATTTGAAATTTATTCGCATGTGATGTGTGCGT
Source organism: Diadema setosum (assembly GCA_033980235.1). Lineage (NCBI taxonomy): Eukaryota > Metazoa > Echinodermata > Echinoidea > Diadematoida > Diadematidae > Diadema > Diadema setosum. The sequence goes on from CM067059.1 coordinate 20,712,081, forward strand.
ATGCGCTGGTCGTAGTAATCAGTGTATGTAAATCTTCCAAGGTCCTCTCGACAGAGTCACATTCAGTCATCAATTCGAACAGAAAGGGACTATTGGCAGAACCAAACGTTGCCCGAAGCCTGTTTTCAAGACTTCAACTTAATTGGTTAGTCTTCAAATTGAAGAATTTTGTGGATTTTAAGTTGATATTTACACGCGATACTAAATCTGTCATGATCCTGAATGCTACAATGCGAAGCCCCATTACGCTATGCGTATGGGGCTGCTAGTCGCTATGCGTAGGGGCTGCTGGTCGCAGTTAATTGCATGATTACTAAGAAATGAGAGCACTTTGGGGCGAGTAAGTCTCACAGTGTTAGTTATATGATACATACTTTAACCTGAAACACGGAAATTCAGGGAAACTTTTGAGGTACCAAAACTTTTTATTATCTTTAATCCCAAGCTAAATCATTACTTATTGACTGCAATCAAAAAGGGGGAAAAAAGGGAAATTGTAGATATTCACAATTCCCCTAGCCATGTTGAGGGTTTGACTTGACCCATGAGAGGTAAAAAAAAGCAGTTACAAAATTGTGTTTACCATTTTGTTTTATATACCAATGCCTTGACTTTGTGTTTCCTACGTGCCAATGATAGCTGGCTGGCAACTACGTGAAGAATATCTGCCACACCAACATCAGCCTCCAGGACATTAAAGTTGCAATGTGTGCCGACAAGGTGAGTTCAGCCCTGAATATTGATTCTTAAAGATATAACCCTGTTTGTACACTTGCATCTTCAAAAGACCCCAAAACATAGCCATGAAATGCATTCTTCATAGCATTGAAATGTACTCTTCATAGACAGTAATTTTTAATACATGAAGGATTTGTGATACAAAGGGATAGCTTGTTACTGTTTTCATCATTTTTTCTTCATAATATTTCAAGTTTTGAAAGTTTGCCAACATCTTTACGAAGATATCTATGGTTATACTACCCAATATGGGTGATCAGAATATTACCAAAGATGTTCACTTGGCAATAGCAGTGGAGGCTGTTCATCTGTATATATACCTGCACTGTGTGTAATAATGCATCACATTTACAGGAGTTTAAAGATACAAAGTTTTCACAGTGGGATCATCCCAAAGATGCAAAGTCTTGACTAAGAATTATGCTCCCCCTCCCCCCCACACACACAGGTGCTGATGGAGATGTTCTACCAAGACGAGGATGATGCTGCGGCGATGTCGTCTCTGAGCGTGGAGGACGAGCTGCAAGACAGCCGCACGGGGACGCTGACCTACGACGAGGTGGTGAAAGATCTCATCATGGAGGAGACACAGTATCTGCGAGACCTCAACCTCATCATCAAGGTCTTCAGGAACTTCTTCGTTGATGCACCTCAGTACTTTACGCAAGAGGTACGGTTACTTCCTCAGCTTTTCAAGATGCTGCACAGTGAAAAGATAGACCAGAGAGAGGGCAAGCATTCTTTGCTTTTTTAGAACTGACTCCCATGTTTGATGTCTTAAGATACTGACTTGTCTAAAAACAACAACAACAAAAAACAAACAAAGTCTTTCACAATCTGTCTTCATCATGGCACTTGTCAGAGTATTGAATTGGACTAAGATGGATGCGTAGGTTAAATTAGTTGATCATCGATTTATTTTGCTTTGAATTTGGATTGAGCAGTTTTGTTTTGTAGAAGTTCTATTCTTTTTCTCTGAGCATGCTTTTTTTTAATGTTTCATCAATCAGTAAAGTATTTATATAAGGAGAATTAACTACTAATTTGAAGGGGGCATGGCTCTACGTTGATATTGGTTTTTGAAGAAACATTAATCCTTTGATCACACATTATCAATGTGTGGGTGAAAGTGCATTTAAAGTATATAAATAATGTATGGATTTGGGGATGAGTCGAGATCATCTTGTCAAGGTTGCATTACTCTCAATCCATCTATATTTCCTTTCATCTCCTCCACTCTTCTTACCAGGATGTGAACGCCATCTTTGGCAACATCCTGGACATCCACCAGCTGACTGTCTCCTTCCTGGGTCTCCTGGAGGACGCCATGGAGATGATGGACGACAGCGACAGCAACTCCTTCGTTGGCATCGGCGAGTGCTTTGAGGAGATGGCTGAGGTGAGTTTGCTATCTCAGGGAGAGAGAGGAATGCTTCTGTGACCGTACTTAGTTACCGTATATGCCAGGTGACTAGCAATAGTCAGCAAACGGTATCAACCAGGACCACTGTGCCATATACTTTAATGAATGCATGTATGCCATATATTTAGCAAGTCTAATTCTTCACGATTCGGGAACTCACAACAATTTCACGAATGTTTAACTTCGTGATTGTGGAATACAAAAGTGATTGCAGAAATTTACGTGAACATGTCACATTCATGTCGGGATGAGAGTAGATTTTTTTTTCGCGCATTGTTAAAATAGATTCACAAAAAGCACTGGACTTGTGCAATTTGTGAGAATAAAAACCTCACAAAATATATGATGGATGCAGTACTTTGTACACTACACAACACCCTGTTGTGCCCCCTTTCTATTTCTCAATAGTTATCTGTGTCTCTCTTTGAAATCATTATATATCTATATATATACATATATATATCATAAACCTGAAACAATTCTTCAGTGTTTAAATACAATTTACAAATCAAAAATATTTATTGTAGTGTTGCCATAAAATCAACTACCAGTATTACTTTGAAAAGTTACGGCAGAGCTACTTATTTGTGATATAATCGGTGTTGCATAAATTTATCATTATTCGTTTTGGTTCATCGAACATATACTGGTATATTTCTGTGTGTATACGTGTATTTATTTGATAGCGTAGACACACATATGTGCTTGTGTTAGTAATATATAATTGAGTGATGTAAAATAGGCATTTCATAACGTTCTAATGATCTCCTATGTGTGTTGTATTCATATTTGTTCTGTTATGTGAGCATCCAAGTGGATTTTTTTTTTTTCCCTGTGAGGTCCCCTATTGATCATCATTCCTTTTAGTCCTTTAAAACATTTCCTGGTATATTACGTGATTTTGACTGAAATTGGTTTAGTCAGAAATTTCTCCATGTGTGTGTGTGGTGGCTGGACATGTGTATATAATATATTATAATATATTTCAGTAAAAAAATATTACATGGATTTCTTTACGCAAAGGAAAATCTTCACAACTTTGGCTTTGTTGATAAAAGTTGATGTCCTTTGTGTAGGCAAAATGGTAAAAACATAACATTTATTATGGGATTGTGTGTACACTGTATGTAAAGCCTTTGTGGCAGAAAGTGATAGGTAGGTTTGAGTTAATAGATCTTGGAAATATAGAGTGGAAAGACATCCATATTGGGGTTATGTGAAGGGATCCTAACATAAATGTAGTACAATAATTTTTATCTAGAAATATATATGTTATAATTTTGATCCAGGTGGGACGGTGAAATTCCTACTCCTGAGGAAATTTATAAGAAGATAATAGGATATTGGGATGAGGAAAAAGAAATTGCTTTAAAAAGATATAAGTCAGGATTACATTTGTTAAAATAGGAAAATATTTTTGAAATAAGGGCCAAAGCATTTTCTTTTTTTGACATATTTATTACTGCAGTAGACATGATGTGTTAGTGAGCCATGTGCATTGGGATAATGGTAGCTTGTGCTTGCCTTTTGCTTGGATCTGTTTGCATGAGGGTACGCAGTTACTTGTGAGCGAAAACAACTGCTGGTATTACATTTAGAAGATAGCATAAACCTACTTCTGTGTGATATAATCTGTGTTGCGTAAATTGATCATTATTCCTATTGGTACATTAAAAGATATACTGGTATATTACATGATTTTGACTAAGATTGATTTAGTCAGGAAGTCATTCATGTGTGTTTGTTGTGTGTATGTATGTGGTAGGTATGCATGTTTGAGTGATGCAAAATAGGTATTACATGAGCTTCCATGTGTTTCATAATCCTATTTGTTATGTTATATGAGCTCCCATATGGAGATTTTTTTTTCCTATGAGCTCCCATATGGGAACATTATGAGCTCCTGTCTGGAGACTTTTTATTCACCAGACATCAAAATAATTATGATATTTGATCTGCTTTTACAATTGTTGATCTGCTTTTACAATTGATTGATTTGATATCAGTATCACCTGGGGCAATTTTTTTTTTTTTTTTTACAATAGGGCCCCATTTATTCACTTTTTCCCATAAACAACAACAGTAATAGCAACAGGACTTTTTCTCCTTCTCTCCAATGAGATTGTAACAACAGCACAAACTTCCATTTATCTTTTACTCCCCCTGAACAGGCTGAAGAGTTTGGGGTGTACAGCCGGTACGCTGAGCAGATCCTGAGTGACGAGTGCAGGGGCGCCATACGCAGACTAGTGGCCCAGCCAGAGGTGTCCGAGTACCTCCAGGTGAGGCATGCAACGTGCACACAGATTTGCCAGTAGATAACTTGTTGGAAGTATACAAACATTCAGTTCATTGTGTCTCCATTTTGGCAAACTTTTTGCCATGTGATGATAAGGCAACAGAGTGGACATATTAGATACATTTACATTTCAGTGGTACCACATGGGGACCATTCACACTTGTAATTACACTGAGAAATTAAAGTTTCTTAGGTATTCCAAGCATTCACTCTTGTTCACACATTCTCTCACAACAGAGGGAACTATTGGATGTCATGTGACCATAAGCTCACAAGATTTCACACTACTAAATTTCAGTTTACAACGCGAGAGTGGATTATTCTTGAGAAATGACAAGATGAGCACTTATCTCCAGTCCGGTGATTCTAGACGCAAGCTTTTCATTGCCGTTTGTGTCCATGTCAGAAAAAAAATAAATGTGAAGAAAACTTTGTGCGAAGTTTGATACCCTGAACTATTTCACTGTGAGTGGGACTGGACTGTGTGTCTTCAATTTGTGTTGCTTTCAATCGACTACAAACAAACTTCCCCCATACCCAGTTCCTCCGCCCCCTCCCATATCATCCCGCTAGTCGTCTCATCCAATATCCCTCAGGAACCTAACGTCACAATGCCAGAAGTGGAACTCTAAAGTTCCCTCTCTAGCGGGGCCAGAGAGGGGGAATTCCGGCACCACCTTGTTCCCTTTGTGTCCGTCGAGACTATCTCCTTTGCAGGGAATGGTCGACTTGAAAAGGAACCATCCAGAGCCTGTGGACATGCAATAAATGTTATCAATGTGCTATCATTCTTTGCATTCATCATTTTACTCTTTTGACTGGTGTCATGTCTCTCCTGGAGGTGATAGGGAACTTGCCATATGATGTCTAGAATTTCTGGCTGCCAGTATCTCTCCCCCCCCCCCCCCCTGCACAATGTGAGTGGGTGGTGGCCATGTGTAGGTGACTGCCTTTGTCAATCCTTGCATTGAATGGCATTAAATTCCTCTTTTCCTGCAAGGGGTAGATGTCTTAAACCCACACAAGGTATTGGAGAGAACATTCATGTGTGATGTGAGACACCTTCATATATAGCCTCCCATCATATTTTACTTTGTGTGTATGTGTGGGTGTAATTGGCTATATCTTTTTATGTAGAGTCATGCTATGACACAGTTTTAGTTGTGCTGGTGCTTTGCAGCCACATGAACTTGGTGTGAAACATTAAATGGAAGTGTGCATTCTGTCGTCTTGGTTGATTGAACAAGACTAATTGGTCTTTGTATGGACAAAAAGTGATCACCCATTGTGTATGTGGCATGCAGTCATCATGATGTACTTAATCCAGTTTATGTGAAAAGCAGCAATATTACACTTTGGTCTATCAAAGAATAATCCAAATAATAATGCTCAGTGTATCAATCTCTTCTTTTTTCCACAAATTGCAGGAACATAATATCCAAGATGCAGTCACATATGTCCTTCCAAAGCTTCTCCTGGAACCAATCTACCACTGTATACACTACTTTGACTCTCTAAAGGTAAAGGTAACCTCCATCGTATCACATGTACTCCTTTGCATGTCAACACAGGTGAATAGATGAGTGTGATGATGATGTTGATATGCTGGTATCAGCATGGTATTGGTTTTGTCAAGGTGATGTGGATGACAGCCAGTGATAATTGAGCTGAGTTGAATTTGGATATATTCTACATGGCCAATGAGGTAGCAATCGAATACTAAAAGGCGATCAATCACTTGACCAGTGGGTTTAGAGTGCAGCTCCACACCATACTCCAGTTGGCTTTAATGAAATGAATAAAGTCATATCTGCAGAATGGCAGAGACTTCCACCCAAGTTATTCCATTCCAAGTTATGGAATTCTAACTATCCATTGTTTTTATAAATCAGTGTTATAAGTCACAACCACATAATTGTCCCCGCCGAACGAGTTCGAGCAGGGGACTATGAAACGGGCTCCGTACGTGTGTGTGTCTGTGCGTCCGTCCGTACGTCTGTCTGTCCGTCCGTCTGTCTGTCCGTCCGTCTGTCTGTGTGTGCGTCCGTGTGTGATCAAAATGTTTAATTTGCTACTTCTCTGTCATTTATGAGCCAATTTTGATTCTGTTTGCTTCATATGATAGCAGTACATGGGAGCTTTGAAACTTCTACACAGAATTTCAGTTGTGACCTTTGACCTTGACCTTTGACCTATATTGTACATTTTGCTACAAACTGCTACTCCTGCGCCATTTCTAACCCGATTTCGATTCCGTTTGCTTTAAGTGATGGCACTAGGTGAGAGCTTCCAAACTTCTTCACAGAATTTTGACCTTTGACTTCTTTGACCTTTGACCTTGATTTTTGACGTATATTGTACATTGGCTACAAAATGCTACTCCTTCGCCATTTCTACCCCGATTTCGATTCCGTTTACTTTATGTGATGGCTCTAGGTGAGGGCTTCAAAACTTCTACACAGAATTTTGACCTTTGACTTCTTTGACCTTTGACCTTGATTTTTGACCTGTATTGTACATTTTGCTACAAAATGCTACTCCTTCGCCATTTCTAACCCGATTTCGATTCCGTTTGCTTTATGTGATGACACTAGGTGAGGGCTTCAAAACTTCTACACAGAATTTTGACCTTTGACTCCTTTGACCTTTGACCTTGTTTTTTGAACTATATTGTACATTGGCTACAAAATGCTACTCCTTCGCCATTTCTAACCCGATTTCGATTGTGTTTGCTTTATGTGATGGCACTAGGTGAGGGCTTCAAAACTTCTACACAGAATTTTGACCTTTGACTTCTTTGACCTTTGACCTTGATTTCTGACCTGTATTGTACATTTTGCTACCATATGCTACTCCTTCACCATTTCTAACCCGATTTCGATTCTGTTTGCTTAATGTGATGGCACTAGGTGAGGGCTTCAAAGCTTCTGCACAGAATTTTGACCTTTGACTTCTTTGACCTTTGACCTTGATTTTTGACTTATATTGTACATTGGCTACAAAATGCTACTCCTTCGCCATTTCTAACCCGATTTCGATTGTGTTTGCTTTATGTGATGGCTCTAGGTGAGGGCTTCAAAACTTCTACACAGAATTTTGACCTTTGACTTCTTTGACCTTTGACCTTGATTTTTGACCTATATTGTACATTTTGCTACAAAATGCTACTTCCGGCGGGGACATATATTACGCACCGCATAATTTCTACTTTTCCTTGTTCAAAATGGCAAAGGTGATGATGTCATCACCCCGTAAATTTCCAGTTAAATTGTAGACAAATTTTCTCAAAATTCCCCATGTAGACATGATGTCAACAAATTTAATGGGATTGTATAATTTTGGTTGAGACCTAATTTCAGGTTTCTAACATTTTTTGGTGAGATAATGAGAAACCTCTTATGAAATATGAAAGAGCATGTAATTCTATGAGGAATTCAACGTTTATTTGATAAAAATTGGTTATGAAATGGCTGAGATATCCAAAAAAGAGCGATTCTAATAAAATATGGGACCCACACTTTATTACGATCGCTTTGTTTTACTTTGTTTTTGGATGTTTCAGTCATTCCAAACCCGATTTTCATTAAATAAACTTTGAATTGCTCTTAAAACGGTATGCTCTGTACTATATCATAACAGTTTTCTTGGTATCTCGCAAAAAGTTAAAAGCCCAATTCTCATCTCCACCTATACTGTACTATCCCTTTAAGATGTGTCGTTTGCATCAAAGTATTGTGCCTTGTACTAGCCTAGGAAGTATGCCCTGGAGGATGCCCTGCACCAAAAGAGGTTGTGCTCTTTGCTGAATCAACCAAGAACAAAAGTTTTTATGGAACAAAGAACAAACCATTGGGTGGGTTGTAAGGTGATACCATTGTAGCTTCATCCATTTTTGGATGTATGCATTAAAAACATGTAATGCTTTCAAAGGCAAGAACCTTCTTATTTGATGTCTGATTGTGATGTAACTTCTGTCATTCTGTTCATTTGACTTAACTCTTATTTGATTAAAGTCATATTGAAAAATAAGCTGGTATTGCACAATCAAGTACTCCTGAAGAGAGGGCTTGGGAAGGAGAGTGAAGTGTCTTGCCATATGGTGCGACTAGTTCTGCCAGCAGACTCAAACCAGGGACCACACGGTTGAGGGTTCATGGTTGTATTCATTGAATCACAACAGCTAGTGATGGTGGTGATGGTGATGATGGTGTTTGATGGTAATGGTAATAATGATGGTGAAGGTGATGGTTGATGGTAATGGTGATGGTTGATAGTAATGGTAATGGTTGATGGTAATGGTAATGATGATTGTGTATGGTTGTAGGTACGTAATGGTAATGATGATAATGATGATGATGATGATGATCATGGTGGTGGTGATGATAATGGTGATGATGATGGTAATTAAAAACACCATAGTTGCATTGATCGATACAGAAAAGGAAAACATCAACTCATCTTGCTTAATTGTTGTGAGTTCAGCTTGCATAGGAAATGAATATATGTAATCTTTTTTTTGTTGTTGTAATCTTCACATATATGGCTATTGCTGTTTTTGCTATTTCATTCAAAACTATCTTTCTCTGTGGTGTAAATTTTTTCCTGACATAATGTTGGAAATACATGCAGCACTCTAATATTTGTGAGTGATGTAACTGTATATTTAAGTGTCCTTATGTTGAAGTAGTCAAATATTTTAAGTATTCCATGAAATGTACATTTCCACTGCGACTTGTCTGACTTAGTTTATGTTTGATTTTTCATTTGTTTTCTGATCATTCAGTTATTACTAAAGACATCACCAAATGAAGAGGAACGGGATAGGTTCAAACAAGTGAGTTCATGTACTGATAAAAATTCATTTTCTGTAAGAATTTGTAGCATGCATTATATTGAAATGAATGTTTTGCTCAAAAGCACGCCTCTGAGAAGGTGCAAGTCCCTTTTCCTGTGAACTCATAGATGCTGTTGGAACAAGTGCGTAAATTTGTAACTCTTGATTTATTTGTATAATTTCACCATGGAATAGTTCAAGAGACATAATCTGTTGTCAGGTTGACCATCTGTCCATGTTTACCTCATTTCACATTGCAACCACAGCTTAGGACAAGAAATATTGTTGTGAAATTTGACATACTAATGAATCTGAGACAATAACAAAACAAAGGGTAGGGTTCATCAGGGCAGAGGTCAACAGGTCAATGTTAAAGGGACTGTACATATTGGTTGAGGTGGGGATTCATGTTTTGAACATTCCTAAGTGAGATAATGAGAAACCTCTTATGAAATATGAAAGAGCATGTAATTCTAAGAAGGATTCAATGTTTATTTGATGAAAATTGATTTTCAAATGGCTGAGATATCAAAAAAAGTGATGATAATAAAAGGCAACAGGCCACGCCTTTTATTAGGATATCTTTGTTTCACATTGTTTTTGGATATCTTAGCCATATCAAAAATTATTTTTCATCAAATAAACTTTTGATACCCCTTAGAATTGCATGCTCTTTGACATCTCATAGAGTGGTTTCTGAATATCTCACAAAACATTAAAAGCTAAATCTTCGCCTCAACCAGAACTGTACACACCCTTTAATAACCACCATTACATGTCTAAGTAATTCAAGAAGCATCTGTATGTGACCTGTCACTACAAAATTGATCAGGTTGCAAATATAAATAAAGTTGGGAAAAAAATGTATAGCTTATTTGATTTGCTGAAGTGTGTATTGCTACATCCTGTCCAATTTTAAGAGTTTGCTTGTGCTTTGAAATTGTTTGTTTATTTGTTTGTTTTGTTTTTTGTTACTGAATGAATGTGTGTTCATGTGGGTAAGGGTGTGTTATATAGGAAGCCATAGCCAATGGGAGTACCTTGTGACTTGCATGTTTCTTATCACAGGCTTCTGGGCTTCTTAAGAAAATCCAGGCAGCGCTAGAAAGAGTGTGTGCTGGCCACCTCCCTAAGAGGAAAGCAGGGTGAGTGTCACATCAGTTGATTGCTATTTATATCACAGTGTTTGTGCAATTATGGAGTTCATTTTAGTTATTGAAAGGATTCATCTTTCATCGGCGGGATTTCCCCTACCTGAGGCACTCTATTAATTTTATTTGTTGTATTAATGGGATTCAGCGCTCATCATTGCTTACTTTTTGTTTCTTTCTTTTTTTATAGTGTCTCCTTAAATACACCTGCTGTGTAATGGTGTGATTTACACACACTGTGATAAAAGAGCATGAAATCTGAAGGGATTATCATTTGTTAGTTTTTTGAAGTATTTGATATCATTCTTGTTGGATATGGGTTCAAATTCATTAGATGTTGGATGGACAGAAAAGTTCCAAAGAAAAATGTAAAAGCAGTAATTTGCTATAGTGGGAAAAGTAAACCCATGTTAGGAATGTCTTCAGCACTATTGTTATGCCATTTATTGTTGCAGATGGCAAGTTACAGTATGCATTTGTCTTTCCTCAGTAACACTGGTTAGATAGATTAGCCAAACATGGAACATTTATTTCTCTATCATTTTCACCAAATCTGTGGTAAGTTATTTATGAGAAGCAGGAGGGTGACGGCTTTATTTTGTAATATTGTCCATTCACATTCTCTTTTATGTAGGGAATCCTCGCTGAGATTTCACCGCCGCCTGGCGTCGAGACAGATGTGCATCAAACGTATGAATGAGATCCAGAAGAACATTGAGGGATGGGAGGGGCGGGACATCAGCCAATTGTGCAGTGAGTTCATCATGGGTGGTACTGTGGGCAAGGTTCACACAGGCAAGAACAAGAAGGTAGGTGATGATCACCCAACAGCTTTCTCTATGTTTTTTTTTTTTTGGGGGGGGTGGTATAGCAATGCTTGGCAGAGATGCCAATTGTTACTTTTTTGCAGTATTTTGTTTTGTTTTTTGCTTAAAATACTGCAGGTTTCATGGAAAATACAGATTTTCCCAAATTGTGTTACTGCACATGTCTATTGCAGGAAAGGTGAAACTGCTGTTTTGTGTTTGGGCTTTTTTTTCCCCTCCAAAAGTATGCCTTGAAGAAGATATGAAGATGGAGGTGAATGCCAAATCAGAATGATTCAATTCTTGCATTGCCTGATAAAAAAGAAAAAGAATGAAAAAAAAAAAAAGAATGCGATACTTGTGGTTGTTGTAGATAAATATTGGTGAAGACAGTTAGCACATGTGGTGATGATCTTCATAATTCAGTGCTTCAGCAGCTTTACAGTATTCCTGTGGAAAATGGTTTCGGCGATCTTAGTCGGGTGTCTCTCTGTTTTCTCATTTCCTGAAACAAGAACTTCATCTGTGTTCATTGCATGAATGATTTGTGAATCCACACCTTTGTATCTTCCCTATCCCAGGCTATTTTGATTCATGCATAGGTTTACCAGTAATGAGGATTGTGTATTGTCATTGAAAGACAGTCACAAAATTAATTGTGTAGACCTTGTACAGAGCTTACTCTCCTCTTTTCAAAATGATGAGGAACTCTTCAAGCAGCTGTAGGTCATTCACTTCACAGATTTTATACTCTGCAACTTACGGTGTATTGTGATTGCAGGAAAGCATACTTTATATCAAATTTCATAACATGTTACCAATTGCCCTACATCGACGTAAATGAGCACTGAATTGATCAGTGTTTTAGTAGTAGCCATGATAAAAAAATCATGGGTGTACATACTCCAGTAGGATTCGAACCTATGACCTCCTTCTCACCAGACAGGCGTCGTCTCCACTAGACCACCGAGCTTTCGCCCGACAGCAAGTGTTGCTTCTAGTCCTTATAGCATGCAGCGGTTACTGCTTAGATATTCAAATTCACAAATTCATGACATTCTTCTGTCGAGATGTTTTCATTGAAACTGATTGACAAAAACATCTTAACGGAAGAATTTCATGAATTTGGATGTTACCAATGTCGCTTTTCTTTTATTATTTCACATAGCAAAACACAGAGAGACACATATTCCTATTCGATAGCATGATTGTCTGCTGCAAGCTGAACACGAGAAGATCCGTCTCCAGCTCGTCTCCGGAGTACCGCTTCAAGGAGAGGTACAACCTGAGGAAGGTCAACGTGGTTGACAGACAGGATGCAGAGGGTAAGATCTTGGGTCTTTTTCACCAAGAACTTTGTGGATCTTATGCCTACGAGCATTAAGATGTTATATACCTAGACCAAAATTGTTGCCCATTGCATGGAATTGTCAGGAATATATTATACCAGTGCAGTCAGAAAAGGAGACTACTTTGGAAAGAGATGGATGAGAGATACTGTATAAGCTGTTATCATCATGATTGTTATCACGAATATCGTGAATCTCTGTTGGACCGTGATTTTAACAATACAGGAAAATGTCGCTGTGCGCGAGGGTTATAGTGCACTTACGATAGTATCATTGTCAATTTGCGAAAACAAACATCTCGCGAACATGTCTTTGATCTCCTCATTCTCCTCACATATCTGTACGAAAAATAACAGCGTATACAGTAGAGCAATGATGTAATGTTCCAGTCATCTGATTTTGATTAATATGAGCCTGTCTCTATGACATTCCAGATTATTCATATTTTTGTTTTGCATTTTATCTCCTGCAGATGTCAAGCACGCGTACGAAATAGTGGTCAAGGACCCCCCACAGACCATAATTTTCTTTGCCAAAAATGCAGAAGACAAGACGAATTGGATGGAGGCACTGACCACACTCCTACATAGAAGGTAGTCATCCACTCGGTCTAACATTTACAGCAATAACACTATTATACTGTAGCAGCGGTGATGCATATGTCAGATGTAGATATGAATGTGATGATAGAGAATAAAAAAGGCGATAGTCTATTTCTATCTGAAATATTGGCTCACCTAATAATCACACTGATTGGCAAGAGCACATGTCTTCAGGACAAAGATACGGTTGCCAAAGTAATACTTGGCACCTTTAGGTGTTCTCATAGTGTTTTTGGAGCATTACAGATCACTTCGTGAAAGTAATAAGTTTGATTGTTGATGAAGTCACAAAAACAAAAGGAGGACATAATGCCACTGAGACACATATCAGCCTGAGACACTGCAGGGTTGCTTGACATTAGCTTGCCTCTGTCTAGAATCCTTGTAATAAATCTTCAGTGTCCTTGTGACAAACCTGTAGAGTCCACGTGACGAACCCTATGAGTTCCTGTGACATACTTCAATTAAGAATCTCAGAGGTAAACCTTTACAAAGGTGTGACCAGTGATTTGACCATCGTTTTCCATACTTTGATGTCATTCCATCCTCAGCACGTTAGAGCGTATGCTGGACAGCATCCTACAGAAGGAGGAGGAGAACCAACCTCTCCGATTGCCTTCAGCTGAGGACTACTGGTAAGCTGGTGTGGTGTTCAGATTGCCACTTTCTTCTCTCTGAACTATGAAAGTCTGAAACCGCTGAACATATCAAACTGCCCTGGAGAGTAGAAGCTGGGGGCTTCAGTTTGTTGATTTAAGCTCATGTTACCCACACAGCCCTGTTTTGTTTTCTTTCTTCAACAAAATCAAATTTCACTGTTTGCCTTCTTTATGTAAAAATGAAACATGTCGTGCATTTCATTAGAGCTGTCCAACTGAATTCCGCTCATAAGTTTTTGTCTGTGTGATGTTTGCTACTTCGCGCAGCTTTGTAGAAGAGGACTCACCCGACAACATAGTGTTTGAGGAAGGGCAGAAGTCGATTGGCAATGTACCGCTGATCAAAGGGGGCACACTGCTGAAACTGATTGAGCGGCTGACCTACCACAAGTACGCTGACCCCTCCTTTGTCCGCACCTTCCTCACCACCTACCGGTCCTTCTGCAAGCCTCAGGACCTCCTCTCTCTGCTCATCAAGAGATATCCTTTTTAAACTGCGCTTGCGCGGTCTTGTGTGTGATGGGCTCCGACAAGAAAGAATTCATCTGGAACCTGTAAGCATCGTAAGAGTTTGTGGGCACAGTCATCTGGACTTAGTATCTTAGGCTTTAATTTTCCAGGCACAAAACCCATGATGATAGCTAGAGATCTTCAGTAGTCCCCATCCGATGCATGATAGGCTGTTTATATATTTTATGGCTTATGTAGAGGGTGTTATTTCCTTGATGATGTGCTCAGACTTGTTGTTGACAGATAGAGTGCACTGGAATGCCGATAACATTATTACACACATTTCTTGTCCCCGCCGAACGAGTTCGAGCAGGGGACTATGAAACGGGCTCCGTATGTGTGTGTGTCCGTGTGTCCGTCCGTCCGTGTGTGCGTCCGTGTGTGATCAAAATGTTCAAAATGCTACTCCTTCGCCATTTCTAACCCGATTTTGATTCTGTTTGCTTTATATGATAGCACTACATGGGAGCTTTGAAACTCCTATACAGAATTTCAGTTGTGACCTTTGACCTTGACCTTTGACCTATATTGTACATTTTGCTTCAAAATGCTACTCCTTCGCCATTTCTAACCCGATTTTGATTCCGTTTGCTTTATATGATGGCACTAGGTGAGGGCTTCAAAACTTCTACACAGAATTTTGACCTTTGACTTCTTTGACCTTTGACCTTGATTTTTGACCTATATTGTACATTGCCTACAAAATGCTACTCCTTCACCATTTGTAACCCGATTACAATTCCGTTTGCTTTAAGTGATGGCACTAGGTGAGGGCTTCATAACTTCTACACAGAATTTTGACCTTTGACTTCTTTGACCTTTGACCTTGATTTTTGACCTGTATTGTACATTTTGCTACCAAATGCTACTCCTTCGCCATTTCTAACCCGATTTCGATTTCGTTTGCTTTATGTGATGGCACTAGGTGAGGGCTTCAAAACTTCTACATAGAATTTTGACCTTTGACTTCTTTGACCTTTGACCTTCATCTTTTTACCTATATTGTACATTTTGCTACTAAATGCTACTTCCGGCGGGGACATATATTACGCACCGCGTAATTTTTTCTTTTCCTTGTTTCTTTTGGAAAAAGCCTTTAATGAATGAAGTTTCAATGCTTTATATGCTAACAGGAAATCATCACAAGCCATGCATTATTGTATGCATTGTTCTATCAACAAGCGTAACAAACTGAGGTGTTGCATTCAATGAGCTATGCTGCTTTCAATTAACAGGAATGACCCAGTTTGAAAGGTTGTTAGGTATGCTGTCAGTAGCAAGTAATGCTATTAACCCAATGAGGACGGACTGATTTTGCTACAACATGCACTTCCCATCGACACCTGCCTGAGTATACTCGGGACTTGTCCTCAATGTGTCAAGTGGCACATCTGTGGCACACAATATTGTTGTCCCCGCCGAACGAGTTCGAGCAGGGGACTATGAAACGGGCTCCGTACGTGTGTGTCCGTCTGTCCGTCTGTCTGTCCGTCTGTCTGTGCGTCCGTGTGTGATCAAAATGTTCAAAATGCTACTCCTTCGCCATTTCTAACCCGATTTTGATTCTGTTTGCTTTATATGATAGCACTACATGGGAGCTTTGAAACTTCTATACAGAATTTCAGTTGTGACCTTTGACCTTGACCTTTGACCTATATTGTACATTTTGCTTCAAAATGCTACTCCTTCGCCATTTCTAACCCGATTTTGATTCCGTTTGCTTTATATGATGGCACTAGGTGAGGGCTTCAAAACTTCTACACAGAATTTTGACCTTTGACTTCTTTGACCTTTGACCTTGATTTTTGACCTATATTGTACATTGCCTACAAAATGCTACTCCTTCGCCATTTCTAACCCGATTTCGATTCCGTTTGCTTTATGTGATGGCACTAGTTGAGGGCTTCAAAACTTCAACACAGAATTTTGACCTTTGACTTCTTTGACCTTTGACCTTGATTTTTTACCTGTATTGTACATTTTGCTACCAAATGCTACTCCTTCGCCATTTCTAACCCGATTTCGATTTCGTTTGCTCTATGTGATGGCACTAGGTGAGGGCTTCAAAACTTCTACACAGAATTTTGACCTTTGACTTCTTTGACCTTTGACCTTGATCTTTTTACCTAAATTGTACATTTTGCTACTAAATGCTACTTCCGGCGGGGACATATATTACGCACCGCGTAATTTCTACTTTTCCTTGTTTCCTGTAGTGTTTCATCATTTGTAGATATTATCACTCTACATTTTCTGTAAAAATGATGCCTTCCTCCCCTTGGTTAGTTGTGAAGAAAAGCATGAAATGTTTTCAAGCACCTAGTCTTGTCAATATGGACTTTCTGCTATGAAACTATTTACATTACAATACTGTATAAGCTGTTATTTTCACGAGGGTATAATTTTCGTGAATTTTGCGAATCACAGTTGGACCTCAAATTTAACAACACGCGAAAATGTCACCATGCACTAAGGTAGTTTTGCGCTTATGAAGGCCTCTGTGTCAATTCGCGAAAACAACATCTCGCGAAAATGTTTGTGACCTTCTCACACGCGAAAATATCTGTACGCGAATATAACAGTGTATACAGTAAGCAATCCGTCTTTGCTACTTTGAAGCATGTCTTTGAAAGAGACTAAATTCCTTGACGGACCCCCTGTCTACGTTCGAGATCCCAGACCCTCCGCCCACAGAAGAGGACCAAGCTGCCCTTGACAGAGGTGTCAGCGTAGTGCGAGAGGACTTGAAGAGATTCAGGAAGGAGTATGCACAGCCCATTCAACTCAGGTGGGACTCCCGTTACCTTTGCCCGACAGTTTGTGTGTGTGTGTGTGTGTGTGTGTGTGGATGGGGGGAATGTTTCCCCCTTTATATCCACGGCAATATCGCCGCATACCCCACTACCAGGGAGATCGGTCAACAGTCCATTTGAAACTCAACATCACCACTTGTGTATGATAGTTCTGCAGCATCATTCATTTCACATATTTCTCATCATTTCGTTTCAAACTGCTTTGTTTTGTTTTGTGTCCACTGACACCTGTCCAGATGTGAATCAGGTCAGGTTGATAGCAATAAAGTTGGTTGAAGTGATATAATGAAATGGTCAATCATGTAAGGCTGATAGCATCATACATATGACTTATGTAACAAGAAAAGAAGTAATTAAGACAAATTATTTGTAAATTATGCATATTCTTTGTTGTCATTGTTGACATTTTGCTTGTTTGTTTTGTTTGTTTGTTTTTGCTGTACAGGTATATGATCATAGTAAAGCTTGACCACAATGTACCAAATTAATCAGCATTATCAGTTAAAGTTAAGTGTTATGCAGCATGCACCATAGCCCTTTATTTTACTAAACCATTTGCTCCAATTCCACCATTCCACTGCCCGTGTCTGCAGGGTACTGAATGTGTTCCGGCACTGGGTGGACCAGCACTTCTATGACTTCGACCGCGACGAGCAGCTCCTGATGCGGCTGGAGAAGTTCATCGAAGAGTCGGTGCGGGGGAAAGGGATGAGGAAGTGGGTGGAGTCCATCAAGAAGATCATCACAAGAAGGGTAAGCTGTTAGTGGATCATCACTCTCTTTGATAAGGTTGGACAACCTTGGTCAGGTTGGAGAACAGAAAACAAGCATATATTTTACAAGGTACACAAAAATCTGATTCTCAGTAGAGTATTTATGTCGTCAAACTGATACTATGTGACAATTTTTCTTGTTACTAGAATATTCTCTGTTACTGGTGTTGCAAAGTAGCATTTTTCACCTAAGCCAAGAAAGATGACAAACAAAAGTTGTGATTTTTTTCTGTGCTCGTTTGAGCTTGCTGGTTTCACTACGTTGTTGTACCTCCCCCCACCCCCCCCCCCCCCAGGTGACCTCACAAAGTAGTATATTCTCTAAACCCCATGCTGTTACCACTGATTAAACATATGGTAGTACATATATGATCTGTGTTCTCTTTGTTTGCCATCTCCAGTGGGAATCTGAGGAGCAGAGACACATTCTAACCTTCGAGAGGGACCCACCGCCCGTGGAACACCACATAGCCAAGACCCCCGATGAGTTTGACCTCATGACAGTGAGCAAGGGATGTGTGCATGTTTGGTGAACGTCGGGGGGATCACTGGCATGAAGTGTGTGTGTGAGATGAGAGCAAGAACAATTTGATTATTATATAGATGTATTCAAATGTATGAATAGTGGCTAATTGATTAACCCTTTGAAGACTAGTCCCCAAGTATACTCGGGCAGGTGTCTATGGGAAATGCATGTTGTAGAAAATCAGCCCGTCCTCAACAGGTTACGGAGTAAAGGCCATGCCTGAAAGGGTTAGAGTAAAACCAAAAAGGAACACACAAGAGAGCAAAGAAAGGAAATTGTTAATGAATGCTCAGTAATGGCTGAAAGCTGTGCTTGTCATAAGGCAAAGTTACAATGGCCATTCACTGTAACCGAGGATATGTCTGTTATTGGATATGTTGTTATTGGAATAAGTCATAATGACCATTGTATTTCCTGGATGGTCATATTTTATCTCTCTGTCCAGCTCCATCCCATTGAGATAGCCAGACAGCTGACCCTGCTGGAGTCTGATCTGTACAGGGCGGTCAAACCCTCCGAACTCGTGGGCAGTGTGTGGACGAAGAAGGACAAGAACATCACTTCGCCAAATCTCCTGAAGATGATTCATCATTCCAACATGGTGATTATCATCTCCTGCCACATAAAATGATCTGTCTCACTGTCTCCAGAGAACCTAATTGCCATATGTGTAATGAGTCTAATTTTTCTCGCATCGGGACTTCCTGACAATTACCCGACTAGTCTAATATGCGATCTTAGAGGACAGTAATGAATGGAGGAATGTACGCATGCTTGTAGCATTTATGTCAGGTTCAGAGTTGATATTTTTTATTCCATGGCATTTGCTCCTGCGACAATTGCTCCCATGAAATATCTGCACGGTAAGCCAAACATATATCTTACCCAAAAACCCTAACCCTAACCCTAACCCTAACCCTAACCTTAATCCTAACCTTAATCCTAACCTTAATCCTAATCCTTACATCAAACTAAACCTAAAACCCTATCACAACCCTAACCCTAGTCCTTGGAGAAAATGAGACCGGAGCTATTGTCGCAGGAGCAGATGTTGTATCACTGATATTTTCACATGTTGTTAAAGTCTTGAATAGCACCCGACAAAAAAAACACAAAAACTCCAGATATGGCAAAATTATACAGTATACCCTTTCAGGATTCTCTGATTGCCTTTATGGTGCCACATTTTTGTCCTCTATCATCTCAAAGATTATTGTAGTCATTGCAAACATCTAATGTGAGTGAACATCTGCAGAAGTTAATTTTGATGTCTCACTTGGGTTTTCGCTGCTTCCCCTGTCTTGTCTGATACCACAGTTCATCTTATGGCTTGAGAAGTGCATAGTGGAGACGTCGAATCTGGAGGAGAGGATAGCAGTGGTCTCAAGGATCATAGAAATCATGATGGTAAGGCAGAGATATGATCTGTTACTTTTTGCAGTATTGTATTTTTTTGCCAGAAATACTTCAGGTTTCATGGAAAGTACTCTTTCTCCCTAATTGTATTACTACTCATGTCTAAAGCAGGAAAGGTAAAAATACTGCTTTTCCACCAAAAATATGTTTTTCAGCCCTCGGACTACTGCAATGATCCTTACAGGGTTGTTATCATTGGTAAGGATTTTTTGCTTTGCCCCAAAGAGATAACCAGTGTGTCTCAAGAAAATGAGACGTCTGTGGGCACCATGATCTGTTAACAACTTAAAGACCTAATAAAATGGTTTTGGCATTTTTTTCTCAATGATGTAATAATATTAAATGTTAAATTCTAAGTAATTCTATGGTTGTGCGGGGTTTTTTACTGTTCTGAATTTTGTTCTATATTTGTTAACATAATGGATACAATTTCCTCGGTTTTGGAAAACTTGCTATACTTTCACCGCATGCGGCGCCCTATCACTTTTAAATTGTGATGACGTCTACGAACGGAGTCGTTCACGACCAGTCTAGCCGTAGCCAGCGAGCTGGCAAGGCTATGCTAGCGCAGCGCAGCGACAGCCGGGGCGCGGCCGGCGGCACTGTACTGGCTAGCGCTGGCGGGGGGGCGAGCTAGCGAGCGCATAGCAGGTGCTGCGCTGCACTATTGTCATTGGCTAAGCCTTTAGACAAAAGAATATTTAATGAACTGTATCGGATTTAATACTGCCAATAATACAGATTACAACTGTGGTACGCTTGGATATCTATTATTTTCGGCGAACTCGTGAAATAGGCCCCACCACTGCGTGTCTGTACTAACTACGGCGACTCGCCTGATTCAGCCCCACCGTGTGGCGTTCATCTCGGTAGGTAAGCACGGCTGTGGGGCTGCCTTCCACAGTGAATACTCGTGAATGCGGCGAAATGACTTTATATTATGGCCCTCGGCTCGACTAATTTAACGGCCAATTTAACCATAAATACAACCCTACCTAACCCTAAACCCTAGGAGGACCTACCCTTGCTTGCTATAAACGCACGGGTACGGTGCACGCGTGACTGCGGTGGGGCCTATTTCACGATAGCCTCACCACCACTACGTGTCTGTATACTACGGCGACTCGCCTGCTTTATAGGCCTAGACCTACTCGTGAATCCAGCCCCACCGTGGCATTCATCGGTAGATAAGCACGGCGTTTGGGCTTCCTTCCACAGTATGATTTTTAGCATAAAACAAAAACTACTCGACCAAAATTGACGATCATTCTTGGTAACGTTTTTCTTAGAAAATGACGCATCTAAATTACTGATCAAATTGCAGAAACTGACTATGGGAAACTGGTTAGGCCTTTTTTTTTTCTTTTTTTTTTTTATAGCCACGACCCACCCTGTAACAACATATCCCCCTAACCGTTAGGCATTAGAGTGTAGCCTCTGTACTACTACCAAAGATTCTGCAATTACTACTTACTAGTCTACTAGACCTAGTGCCGAAGTGGTAATGGTACACTACTAGTAGTAGTACTAATAGACTACTACTACTAGTTGACTATTATAACTACTAGTAGACTGCTACTAGATCTACTACTAGACTAGACTACTACTGGTAGTTTAACTTGTAAGCGCCGGCCGACGGGCCAGGCCACGGCCGGGACGCTCCCGCTTGCTTGCTGCGGCCGGAGTAGCCGCTCACTTTGTGAGCGAGCTGGGCCTGTTCTTCTAATCTACTTACTAGACAGTTACAACTTACAATGTCAGTCATGTAGAATACAGTGTATCCTTTCTAACGTTAAACTATATGGGGGCATACCAGACATACCACTCTGTATTTCCCAGGCGATCGTTTCCGTGAGGTCTATTCTCGGGCTTGGTGCCATGTTCATACGCTCTTGCACTGGCAGCGGGGGAGATGCAGCTGGTTCATATCGGTAAGGTGCAGCCCTACGATAACGTTCTGGTTCATCGGCTGCCTCTCCCTCCCCATCTTCCCCTTCAACTTCATGTGCCTCCTCTTCCTCTCCGCTATCGTCAGAGCTGCAGTCTTCTTCATCATCATCAATGTCGAAGTTTACCCATATAGGGGAAGACATTATGCTCGAGGTACCAGGTATCTGTGCAAGCTAACTTAGTGATAATGTACGTGGTAATGCGTACATGTCGACAGTCAGTGTGTCGACCGGGAGCGCACATCCCGCGGGCCCGGGCCTGGCCGGGCTAGCTATTGTGTACGCGCGTGTACCAAGCTAGTAATCTGAGTGCTTGTGCTGAGCGGCGTCTGCTAACTGAGCACAACTCCGTGCTTATACGTCATCAATCGGTTCAGGGGTGTTGGTCACGTGACTATCTTTTTCGCAAAAGCTGCAACGGGGTCCTCCAAAAATGTGATATTTGGGGGAGTTTCTAGAAGCGATAAAAACCGGAATGACACTGACAACATATTTACATTGATAATCATGACATGTATTTTACATTTCTTTTGCATATTAAAAAATTTTGCAAGCATTTTATTAGGTCTTTAACCCTAATCAGGCTGGGGGGGGGGGGGGGGGGGGGAATCCGCCCCCCCTCAACGTTTCGCGCAATATCTTCGCAACGCGATAAGCTCCCGCCGCGATGTTTCATGACTTTTTTCTTTCAAGTATCGCGCAACTTTTGAGACCCAAATTGTTGCGCCCGCGCGTACCGTTTTGACGCGGCGCCCGTTCGAAAAAAATTTGTCAACCCCAAAATTGCTCCAAAACGTGATTTTGTGTACAAATCCAATGCAAATTGTGTTTTTTCAATTAATTCACATAAAAATTCATATCTTCACTTAGAATGGCCAAAATTAATTTATTTTAGCATAATAGTGCTTCGAAAAATGTCTGTGACAAATTTTGCCCAAAAAACAAACAAAAACAAAAGGTCAAAAAACAAAGAAATACATAAGAAATTCAAAAAACAATAAAATACATAAGAAATTAATTTAGATACAGATTTTTTTTTATCCTATGTCTCAGAAGAATGATACAAGAAACATTTTAAAAAAGAAATTAGCTTAATTGGAGCATTAATAAGTGATTTAGAGCCCAAAACTGATTTTATGCATAAATTACAATAATTAATTAATATAAAATATAAGAAAAATTTTTCGGACAAATCAACCACACATTTTGATAGAATACGTCGCGGGCGTCGCGTGTGCCGATTTTCGGCGCAATCGCGCGTTCCACAGGCGAGATCTGAAGGGGGGGCGGAATCCGCCCCCCCCCCCCCCCAGATATAGCATAGCCAAAAAAGCCCAGCCTGATTAGGGTTAACCTCTTTATTGGATGCTATGGTCCTACAGACATTGTTCATTGTGGCTTGCAGATTGCGTAAGCCCTGTTTCCTAGGATAAACTTTTATTTT
This sequence comes from Diadema setosum, assembly GCA_033980235.1. Taxonomy (NCBI): domain Eukaryota; kingdom Metazoa; phylum Echinodermata; class Echinoidea; order Diadematoida; family Diadematidae; genus Diadema; species Diadema setosum. Next base: position 20,735,373 of record CM067059.1, read on the forward strand.
GTTATTACTTTCTTGGTGATGAGTGCACATTTTAAATGCTGAGACTATTCAGTATCCAGCGAATGTGCATGGAACTGTACAATTTGGTTTTGGTTTTTTTGTTTGTTTGTTTTTGGTGTCTTTGTTTGGTAAATATTTGCACTGTGTGTTATGGATGCTGTCACCAGAGGTATCCATTAAGTTGAAATTCTTGTGCAAATCGGATGCTCTGAAGCTTGTAGCTGGATTTGTCAAGTCTTTTGTGTGTGAATTTTGTCTCGACAGGTTTTTCAAGAGTACAACAATTTCAATGGAGTTCTGGAAATAGTAAGTGCAATCAACTCATCAGCCATCCACAGACTGGAGCACACTTTCAGGGTGAGATTCTGATTCATTCCCTTCTGTGTACATTTTGTGTTTGCACAATTACTATGTGAGAGTATGTCAGAATATGTACACCTTTACAGTGGAAGATAGATTTCAAGTTCCCCATGGATTTCCAAACACAAGCACAGTGTAATGAAAGAATGTATATATACACTGTGTTTGCACTGCACACCGGTGAGAAGTTTCTCAAAACTTCTATGTGTAAAATAGCTTTGCTTGTATGTGCTGTCAGTAAAACTGTCTAGAAATCAGAAAACCAACACTCTGGCCCAAATTCATGAAGGTGGTACAATTAAAACCATGGTTTAACCCTATTCTAACTGGGGGGGGTCAAATTGACCCCCCCCTCGACGTTTCGCGCCATGATTCCGCAACGCGCAAAGATTTTGCCGCGTCGTTTCATGACTTTTTTCATTCGAGTCTCTCGCATATTTTGAGACCAAATTTGCGACGTCCGGGTACACCGTTCTGAAGTTATGCAATGTTTTGCATATGCATGTCAACCCGAAAAACGCTCGAATTCATGATTTCGTGTGCAAATCCAATGCAAACTGTGTTTTTTTGTGTAATTGATATAAATTAGATTATTTCAACTTTTAACCATTGAAATAAATCAATTCTAATGTGGATAAGCTTGAAAAAGTGCCTCCAACAAATTTTGGCAAAAAAACAATAGAAAACAAAAGATCGAAAAAACAATAAAATACATAAGAAATTAACAAAACAATAAAAAACAAAAGAAAATGATTTTGATTGCGCTATTTTTTTACTAGAAAATTGTTTGATGTGTCTTGAGGAACTCTGCCACAAAAATTTAATAATCCTTCAGTCTTTTTGATGGAGTTATAGGTGAAAATACGATTTCATGCGTTAATTTGCATAATTAATTTATTAAAAAATATGAAATCAAAATTTTTCTATTGTATGACCATGTAATCTTGTAGTTGACATCCGGCTCTATGTTCAGGCAAAATTTTGCGGCGATCGCGCGATCGGCGGCCGAGATCTGAAGGGGGGGTCAAATTGACCCCCCCCAGTAAAAACTTGGTCTCAAATAGCCCAGTTAGAATAGGGTTAAACCATGGTTTATGAAAACTTCAGCATAAATACAATTGACAGATTGTGTACGCCAACAGACGTCCAGTAGCAAATGCGCATTGGTAGGTGCATGTCAAAGGTATGCCTATTTGCTGTTTATTTTACACCATGGTCTAAATTCGTACCATTGTCTAAGGTTAAACCACCTTTGTTAATTTGGGCCTTTGGGATTAGATAACACATGTAAACTGAAGCAAGGTTGTCATGCTGTGAGTGAAATAGCACCCTCAATTTGATGCTGGTTACTCTTGTCTTGCAGGATTTGAGGAAGAAGCAGGCACTGGAGGAGGCTAAGGAGCTTGGGACAGACCATTACAAAAAGTACCAAGAGAAGCTTCGCTCCATCAACCCACCCTGTGTGCCTTTCCTGGGTAAGGTTTCCCCAACCAACTGAATGGCTAACTATCTACAGAACTTCTTATTGATCAGTTCCAAAACATTGGATTATGATGATAATTCATTTCTATCATGCATTGTCCATCTACTACACTATCTTATTGGTGGAGAGGACACACACACACACACACACACACACACACACACAAAATGCCAAAATGATTGAGAAAAATGACTTTTCCACAAATATGTTTTTATAGAGACTCTGTTTTCCCTTCAGTGACTGGCAGCGAGTTCAGTGAACATTTAGCAATTCTAAATTTGAAAAGGTGTGTTTTTATACCATTTTGAGAGAAATGTTTGTGATATCTTTAATGAAGTATTACTTTGCAAGCATTCACCCTTGTAAGTTTTCCTGTTTGCAAATGTAAAGCAGTCCATCATTCCGCTTGGTACAGAATTTGCAAAGTTCCCCCAGAGGGAAGCAACTACATAAGCAGCCTTCCATTCATATCTACATCACTCTCTCTCACCTTCCCCCACCCACAGGAATGTACCTGACAAACATTCTCTTCATCGAGCAAGGCAACCCGGACTTCCTGGCCAACTGCTCCGAGGGCTTGATCAACTTCAGCAAGAGGCGGAGAGTGGCGGAGATCACAGGAGAGATCCAGCAGTACCAGCACCAGCCGTACTGTCTGTCGCAAGAACAAGACATACGGGTGAGAGGACAACTTGTCCCTTTTTGTTTTAATTGCTGCTGTTATTGTGTTGGTAGTTGTAGTAGTGTATGTGGCAAAATCTTTAACAGAGGCAACTCCCATTAAAACAAAGTCGTCGGGACTGACAGTTATCTTAAGTTACATCGAAATTTCATTCTAACTAAACAGTAAAGTATATAAAGAGATATGAATCATAATATTTCGATCTGAATTTTTCTGTTGCTATAAGAATTTATGGACTGAGGTAAGAAATGTTGTCATCAAACAAAGTTTTCAATATTCATCTTTGTTTCTCATCCGGACAGAAATTCTTCGAGGAGCTCCATCCCCTCGCGGAGATGACGGAGAAGGAATTCCAGGACTACCTCTACAAGACGTCGCTGGAAATTGAGCCCAGAAACTGCAAGCAGCTGCCCAAATATGTAAGTTGCAGCTGCTGGACAAGATTGTAATACAGAGCCATGTTTGGCCACCATGGTAGCACAATGTGCACTGAACAAGACATTTTCAAAAGTCTTGAGCAACATTCTGTGCAAAGATAAAAAGCTTATGATTTCTAATAAGTGGTTTGTCCATAATAATGATATGGCTTTGAACACGTATGTGATTATGATTATCTTTCATGACAGAGCCTCCACTTGTCAATTTTTCTTCTTTCCTCCTCCAGCCCAAAAAGTATGAGTACTCCTTGAAGTCTCCAGGCATCAAGCCATCAAGCAGTAGACACATGTCGCTGGTCGGTACGTCGCGCCTGACCAGTGACCTACGATCTCCAAGCTTCCAGGTGGGTGGTAGTGGCTCATCCCTTGTAGCTGACAAGCTCCCTGTGGAATGTGCCTAGGCTCTCTTTCCCTCAAACTGCTAGTGACTAATAGGACAGGAGAAGATCATGTAGTATTTTGTACTTGTCCCCCTTTGACATTGCTGATCATTTGTGGTGATGATGAGGCATGATCATGATTCAGAGAGGAGAATCTGGCTGGAGTCTGATGTTCCTGTTAAGTTTGTGTGTGCCCTTACTAAATGCAGTCGGTCAGTTTATTTTGGGACTTTGATATTCTAGTAAATTAATCATGTGGGACTAAATTAATTTTTTTTTGTGTGTGTGTAACTGCGTCATTAAACATGAATGGGGAAGGATATGGAAATTTAGAGAGAGATAAAAAAAAAAGAACAACAAAAATGCAGTTGCATTCTGATCAGTGCATTTACCAAGACAAAGTAAATATGCAAGGTGCTACAAACCCACTTGTGCACTTGCCCGTGGTGACTAGAACTGGCTGTTGGGCAAGTAATATGAAAGATGGCCTGTCTGTTCCATGTATGGGGCCTTTGCTCGTTTGGGCAAGTTGGTGAGATATTTCTTACAGCGCCCTGATGTCGTGCTCGTTTGCCTCCACAGAGGATGCATGACGAAGAAGCCACCTCACCCAAGGCAACGTGTGCCACGCCTCCTTCCCCAAGGACACCCACCATCACGTCCACTCAGACTATCTTTGACAGCAGTGTCTTTTCCAGTGTCGATTTAGGAAGTGAGTATTCACCTCCAGGAATAACCATCTGCACACACACACACACACACACACACACACACACACACACATACACACACACACATTGTCTGTACACACTGCACATTCTGCTTTACTTTGCCTTCATTGCCAGGGTAATTTAGGTTATAATGGAACAGGAATTAGGACTCCAGTGTACTTGAGAAAAGCAGTCACAGTAGATGGATATTTTTAACCAATGTTGCAGTATGCATTGTGCAGGAACACCATTTCAACCTTGCAACTTGAATATGCAGTTGAATATTTTGAATTGTTTACTACATTATATCTCTTATCGGAAAAAAAAAAAGAAAGATCACAGTTGTTTCCAATTTGGATGATAATGTATCATCATCATTATGCAAGTTTGAGATAAACCCTGTATAATCGTGCGGTGTATTTTCAGCAGGCCATGGGTTTTTATACTCACATTTGATGTAAAAATTTGTAAAAAAGTTTGGGGGAACTGAAAAAGTAGAAATTTTCTCATAAGTAACTTTTCGCGCTCCATTGGGCAAGATGAGTTTCACCAGTTTTTAATTATGCATAATCAAGATATGCACTACTGGAGTATATGGCAAGCAAAAATAATTGCATTCTTTTATTTTTGCGCTAGTTTGCGGTTGCACGAAATGAACAAATATTTCAACATCGCAAAATTTCCTCTTTTACAGTACTTATTGTCACTCTTGTTTTTGTCTGAAGGCAACTCAAATACACCGTCCTTCACACAAGAGGAGCCTGCAGAGCCACCCCCTCCTCCCCGACCGCCTCGCTCTCGTCTCAGCTCCACACCAAATCCTCATGAGCCACCTAGTCTCCCCCCAAAGAACACCGGTCCCCCCATACCCCCTCGGAACTCTCAAAACTTGAATGGGGGTATCCCTTTGGTTCCCCCGAGGACTTACCGCAATCCGAACTCACTAGGGCGTAACTCATCACTCCAGCGCAAAGTGTCGGGCTCGCTGCCGGGCCCACTGACGGGCGTGTCTTCCGTTGCAGCGCCTTCCATCCCGCGGAGGGAACCTCCACCCCCCATACCACCATCCAGTGACAATCCCTGGGTGCCCCGCACCCCTCAGCACCTTCAGCACAACCACGCCTTCTTGTTGAGTCAGACAGGACATGTGCCCTCCTTTCCCGCCAACAATGCAGACCACCATCACCTCCACCACCACCACCACCAGCAACAACAACACCAGCACCAACAACACCAGCACCACCCCCAGCTGGGCTTCACACAGACTCTCATGCCCCCGCCGAGGCGGCGCATTAAGGAGAAACGCGAGGAGCCTGTCCGACCCCCCAGGACTCCTCCCAGAGACATGCAGCTGTCACCAGAGGAGCTGAAGTTCTTTGAAAGCTCGTACTGAGGATTTCCCTTTCCTTTTTTGCTACAGTCTGAAAGACTCGCGAACAAGTGCTTATGATTCCTGCATGTGGCAGGGGCTGGCCGCTGATTATCTGGAGTGAGGGCATGAATGAGTGCAGCAACAGTACTTGGAGTCCATCCAGGGTCCCCTTGTCTCCACAGAGACTTTCATCAAGCCTGTGTGAGGCAAAGGAGTGGTGAAGGATAGATGAGATGGGTCGTTCCACTCTCTCGTGGGAGAAATCTACTTACTTTAAGTGGTCATCAGCAGTGTCCAACAACTATGCATTTGATAATGCAAAGCATGAACCAAAAAAGAAAGAAAAAGAAAAAGCGTCATTTCACATCAAGTCAACTTGTGTCTCATTATCACTCTTAGCAGTAGACACATTACAAGAGTTATTACAGCCCCAAAAGCAGGTGTCAGTGGGGAAGTACTTTTCAGACAGACATACAAAGCGTAACATTGGAAATGTCTTGACTTCATTTGCTTTGCTGTATTGCAGACTCTCAATGCTGTTTGCGCTTTGGTCATCATCTTCTTCTTTTTGCTTTATCTTTTTCATTATGACATCTATTACAAACCATAGAGGCATTCTCAATTGTAATGCCTGCCCCATTGTTGGTCATTACGAGTAGTAATCACAGGTACTTCATCCCAGCACTTACATATCTTGCATAGCTGGATATATCAGGTGTTCTTTACTTCAATAATGAATCTATTTTATCCTTTCCTGTTCAGTGTGCCAGTACTGTTGGAATATAAGACTACAGTTCTCCCCCCCCCCCCTCCCCCCAATAGGAAAAACAGATTCTGTTCCCTGATGGAAGAACACTCAACTTGGGCCAAGTTGGTTATGCTTGAGTTCAATGCTCACCTAACACAATGCTCTCTACTCAAAGTTGCAATAGTATCAATTCCAAGGAGATTTGATACATTGATATTTGATACTAAGTGGTTCAAATCCCAATATACCAAATATGTAGTAATCTTTATAAAGTAATCTTGCTGGAAATGACAAAACATACTGTAAAAGTAGATATTTTGGCTTCAGCTAGATATGATGAATTTCACATGTTTTTAATTCTCCAGAATCAAGATATTAATTACTGGAACATATAACAAGCAAATTTATTCACATGCATTTATTTCCGTGCTAGTTTCTGATTGCGGAAAATTTTGATTTGCGAAATTTCCACTTTTACATATATCTATGTAATTATGCTTGTCATTTGCAGAAGGTTTACTTCCACACTAATAATGCCAATACTATATCCAAGGAGATACTGAGGAGATTTGAGTTTGTTCCTAGTTCATGACAGCCAACAGGAAGTCTAGCAAGATTTAATGTGTTTAGAATGGATGTGGTCTAGCATCATGCATTGAATTACTCTCACTTAAATATTCCAGAGCAATATGCCTGAATTTTGTCTTATTTTGTTTTCCTAACTGTGAAATCCTAAACCCAGTTGTAAGTCTGGCTTTGAAATTCACAACCGTACTAGTAATCTCAATCATGTTTGAAAATCCTTCCCATCCATGTACCTGCTCCTATTGCAGAACCCTTCAATAAATTGTTATGCTACTCAACCGGATAGACGTTTAATCAACTTGCAAGATACCAATTTGCACACCACCATTGATGACAACTCATAGAAAGAATAAACTGTTCAACAGTCTTCTTGTCAGTGAGCATGCTATGTAAAGTTCATACATCAGATATATTACTAAGCCTTGCTTTGATGACTTGTAATGATGTTGAAATGCAACATAATGTATGAAAACTCCCTATTGATGAGAAAATATTTTGCCAATCTCTCAAATTTAATATTTTGGATGGATGTATTGAGGATGTAAACTGGCCATACACTTTGTCTCAAAGTCTGACAAATCATTATTCTTCTTGAGATGAAGGCAGTTCAGTTCTTATGCTGAATTCATCAATGTCTGCCATCAGTTATGGACGGATGTGATGAAACAGATGGTATCTGAATGAAGCATCCCGGTCGGTGTACAATAACAATGACTGGTTGCAGGAGATACATGCTTTTAGTCCGGGCATGATAGTGTCTGTGTGCAGGCCATACTTCATAAAGCTTCTGTAATGTCATCACACCGATCCTACTGGTTACCCCCTCCCCCATCAAATACTCGTTGTGTTACTGAGTTTCATATACATTTCACCTGTAGAATATGGACAATTGATTTATGTTACAAGACAGTATACCATGAGCAAAGCATTATGTGTCTACTTCCCTAGCCCATATTTCGGCTCTGCAAGCGTTTTCTATAACTCGAGTAACTGCAGTAAAAGCTCACTCTGGCATAGTCTTCTTCCATGGAACTCTTCATAATACCTTGTGCAGAGTGCTTGGAACGAATTAGAGATTGTAGACAAAAGAACAACATAATCATGTTTTCTTTCATGATATACTATCAAACAAAAATGATGGCACTTGTAAAACGTTGTTTAGATTTTGTCACACCGATATGTAGAGTCTGGCAAGTTGAGAGAACCAAGTCTCAAAAGAAATTTAAGTTTTGCTCTTCCAAGACACAAGGCACGAAAGCAAGAAGAATGTGAGCTTATCCTTTTCTTAAAGCTAGCACATTCAAGTACAATGGTTGCTGTCAAATGCTGAAAGTTTGAGTGAATGCATCTTTATGCTTTTCCCGCTGTATCATTCTACAGAGTAATTTAATCAATTCTGTATGATTTTTCTAACAACATTTTTTGATATTAAGGTCTCGTGCTGTTTTGAGGTGATGTACTACAAGCAACCAGTTTGACTGTACTGCATTTGTGATGAAATGACACATGGTACAAATATTGGCATACGCTTGATGAAATGTAATCATGTTTTGTGTAATGTGAAAACAGGCGACTGTTTTATTATTATTTTTATTATCATTATTACTAATGAGAGTCTACCACTCCATATTATAGCTGATTTGAAGATTTATTTTGTACCAGATAACAAAGTGTCCTCCATCCGTGGGAGTTTTAACGCCTGCCTCCTGGGAGACTTTCAATAAAAAATTGTTGTTGTATAGAACCTACCAGTTTCATGTGACTGCCTCTTGAGCTTTAAAGGGACTGTACAGTACTGGCTGAGGTGGGGATTCATGTTTTGAACATTCCTAGGTAAGATAATGAGAAACCTCTTGTGAAATATGAAAGAGCATGTAATTTTAAGAAGGATTCAACATTTATTTGATGAAAATTGGTTTTCAACTGGCTGAGATATCCAAAAAAAGTGATTATAATAAAAGGCGACAGGCCACACCTTTTATTAAGATCTCTTTGTTTCACCTTGTTTTTGGATATCTCGGCCATTTCAAAACCGATTTTCATCAAATAAACTTTTGATACCCCTTAGAATTGCATGCTCTCTGACATCTCATAGAGTGGTTTCTGAATATCTCGCAAACGTTAAAGGTGCATAGTCCCGGTAGTGTAGAGGGCGCTGTTGATGATACTGCCGATCACCGTTAGCATTGATACGAAGATTGCCGAAGTTGAGCTGTCATCAAGAGTAAAGCGCGTAGGTGTTGCTAAGTAACGTTGCCTTCGTTGTCTTCTCTGCGCATCACGCAATCTGTAGTAATGCCAGGGTGCGTGCATATGTGCTTCTTATTATGACATCACAAAAGAAGTTTGCTAAAGCTGTCATCCCCCTCAGCTGAATCATGAGCCGAACTGTGATTGGACCACTGACTACAGTGAATCGGACTTCTTCGGACTCGGGGGAAATTGGTCACAGTGTAAGCGCCAAAGAGGAGTCGATAGCATAGGTCTCTATAGGAAACTTGCGTCGTGTGCCCGCGTACGCATTTGACTAAAACACCGGGACCATGCACCTTTAGAAGCTAAATCCTCACCTCAACCAGAAAAGTAGAGCCACAGAGAGAGAGAGAGAGAGAAGACATGTTACATCTACAGTCAATGTCACTTTACTTCGAATCAGTCAAGACTGAAGAAAATGGCTCAACGTACAGAAAAATTAAACCCAAATTTATAATTATGTGGAGTGAGTGAATGCAGCAACCTAGTAAAACACATCACTGGAAGTTTGAGGAAAATTAGACAATCTGTTCAGAATTTTTGAATTTTTGAATGTTCTGGTGCAACCGTTGCTAGATGAGAAGACTGCAACATTTTTTTTTTTTTTTTTTTTTGATGTCACATATAGGCAATGATATAAGGAAAATATAAAGAAAATTCAACATATTTTCACTTCCCTAGCATAATGAAAGAGCACTTGACTTGCCTCTTTCGGAAAGCAGGGGGAGTGATATTACATGTGAGTGACAAGTCAATGGAATCTGTACTTTGATTTAAAAAAAAAAAAAAAGATTTTGTGGAATTCTGTTCAATATTTCTTTACGTCGTTTTCTATATGTGATGTCATGCACTCCAGCAGTCTCTCATTCAGCCATGACTGCAACTAAACTATAAAAATGCATATTTTTTTTCAACACATCTAATTATCCTGAAACTTCACTGATGGGTTTTACTAGTATCTACAACAGTTAATAACTAAATATCACCTGGCAAGACACCTTCACTCTCAGTCTAAACTTCTTTTCCACCCCACAATATCAACAACTTTTAACACTGCAAGATCTTCAGTTAGCAACCACAGAGTTATTGAACTAATTACCCATGCATGTCGAGCAGGATGATACATAGATGATTTTATTCAGTCTTCTGAAAATAATTTCTAGGGATGGTACAGTTTCAGCTGAGATGGGGCTTCAGGTTTCCAATGTTTTTGATGATGATTTTTTGAGCTAATGAGAAATGTCTTATGAAATATGGAAGAGAGTATAAATCTGAGAGGAATTCAAAGTTTATTTGATGAAAATTGTTTTTTAAATGGCCGAGCTATCCAAAACAAAGTAATCCTAATAAAATGTGGGACCCCCCTTTTATTAGGATCACTTTGTTTTCCTTTGTTTTTGGATATCTCAGCCGTTCAAAAACTGATTTTTATAAACTTTGGATTCCTCTTAGGTTGTATGCTCTTTAACATTTCGTAAAGTGGTTTCTCAAGTATTCTGCAAAAAGTTACAAGCTGAATTCTCACCTCAACAAATATTATCATATCCCTTTAACCTGTCAATGGTCTCAGCTTTGCACTGTAGGCCTATGTCAAAAGTTTGTCACTCTTCGTCTTGCCTTATTTTCTCCTCTTTTCTCCTCACTGTGATATGCGCTACATGAATATGGTTTATTTTTATCAACATCACATGTACTGCATCCACAAATTTATTTGGGTTTCATTCCCCTTTAATATGAACTTTGGGGTCCATGCACAAATTTGCCCCAACATGTTGGATGTTGGACTTTTGTATTGCTGTTCAGAATGGAGTGTGTAATGCAGATTGTCTGCATGTTTGCCACTGTTGTGAATGAATTAGAATGTGAGTGAATAGAATGGAAGTAGACTTTTTTTTTCCCCAAATGCACATTTTTACTTTTTTCCTGGTTATAACTTGAATTCCTTACCTAACTAACAAAAAAATCAGAAAAAAAAACAATACATGAGTTACAGGATATGCGTGCTGAACTGTGTCTGCATGTGTATGTGGCATGTCTGTATGGTAATATACAGTAGACCTCGCCTAAGTCGACATCGCATAAGTCGACAACTCGCTTAAGTCGACACAATAAAAAAGTCCCGATTTTTGCCTTTGTTATTCCTTGAAAATTTCCTCGTCTTAGTCGACATTTATAAGTCGACAACTCGCGTAAGTCGACCTGATTTTTCAGTGCCAACTGAGCTGAAATACGTGTTAATTCCCTCGTCTAAGTCGACATAATTTTTCGCTCAAAATCTTATCGCCATTCTCTGAAAAAGAATTGTTTTCCCGCTCCGATTCGCTGCGTTTCTACTCGGTAATTCGCTAGTGTACGTCGCGGTAGCGTTCGCGCAGCTATACATCATGCGTCCATTGTCTTGTATGCCAGAATATAGAAAGGACTGTACACTCATTTACACTGGAGAATTACATGTAGTACCCAAGACAGTTCACTTTACCCCTTTTCTCCCTCTCGTTTTTCTCAAAACGCACAAATTTTGTACACTTATATGTCCCAGTAGGTATTCATTATCCGAACATGAAATATGTGTTTTTGTAAATCCGAATATTCTATATAACGTTGATTATTCCGAAGCGGTATTAAAACCAGGGCCCTTTCTAAAAAGATTTATTACAATGCAACTAATAATGCAACTCAAAAAAATCAAATGCAGGTGTATCAAATCACACGCAACTTTTGCATTTAAACGCAAGTGCGTTGCTGAAAAGACTTGCGTTTGATAATCATATGAAACTAGAAAATAATTGTTACGAACCTGAAACTCAATTGCGTTTAAACGCAACTCTAAAAATCAAATGCAAGTCCATCTAATCACACGCAACGATGTATTTAAACGCAACTGAGCGTTGCAGAGAAGACTTGTGGTTTTTGTACGAAACTAGAAACTGCGTTTAAATAAATCTCTATACATCTACGGAAGTGCGTTATTGTTGAAAAGACTTGCATTACTTTTTTCATTTCGTAAGCAAAATTAATAATTAAGCGCAACTCTGAAAATCAAATGCAAGTCCATCAAATCACATGGCACGCTGAAAAGACTTGCGTTTGATAATCACACGAAACTAGAAAATTGTAGGAAACTTAAACTCAATTGCGTTTAAACGTACTTACTAAAAATCAAATGCAAGTCCATCAAATCGCACGGAACGCTGAAAAACTTGCGTTTGATAATCATACGAAACTAGAATTGTAGGGAACTTTTTTTTTAAAACTCAACTGCGTTTAAACGCAACTCTAAAAATCAAATGCAAGTCCATCATATCACACGTAACGCTGTATTTAAACGCAAGTGCGTTGCAGAGAAGACTTGCGGTTTTTGTACGAAACTATTATAAGAAACTGTGTTTAAACGCATCTCTAAACATCTACGGAAGTGTGTTATTGTTTAAAAGACTTATCGTAAGCAAAATTAAAAATCAAACGCAATTCTGAAAATCAAATACAAGTCCATCAAATCACACGGAACGCTGAAAAGACTTGCGTTTGATGATAACACAAAACTAGAAAATTGTATGAAATTTAAACTCAATTGCGTTTAAACGCAACTCTAAAAATCAAATGCAAGTCCGTCAAATCACAAGCAACGCTATTTCCAAAACGCAAGAGCGTTGCAGAAAAGACTTGCGGTTCTTGTCCGAAACTAGAAACTGCGTTTAAACGCATAAAAATGTACGGAAGTGCATTATTGCAGAAAAGGCTCGCATTATTTTTTATTTCGTAACGGAACTTTCGCCGTGACCGAACGTAGTCTGCACTTGCAGGGGAAAGACATCGCAACATTTACACGTTTCAAACTACCGAAACGCATGCTGCTTCACAAAATGTCAATGAAAAAAATGATAACGAATTATTGTTAAAGTTCGCTATGCCGAAGTTTTAAATCTCAGTCCAAAGCTAAATTAGTTCGACAATGGTAAGAGGTTTGTTTTTACGAAGGTTATAGTACATGTAGTCCGAAAGATGTCGTTTTCGGATGAACAAACTTTTCTTCTTCTTTTTATTTCAGACAGGCCCGCGCCGTACAGAGCGGTAATGTTGCGAATTGGAGCGCGAGAACAATTCATTTTCAGAGTATGGCAATACAAATTTAAGCAGAACAAATATGGCGACTTAGGGAAGGAAAATCATACATATTTCAACTCAGTCGGCACTGAAAAATAATCTCGACAGAATCATGGGAAATCACACGCATATCTTCCCAGCAACGCACTTGAATTTAAATCGCAAAGTTTAATGCAATTTTGGGGAATTTGCCTTTGATATTTCAAATCAGGTTTAAAACGTTAAGTGTCTAGAAATGGGCCTAGGTTTCCGATCCCGCTCTCTCAAAATCCCTCTAGAGATTTGGGAATTGTGCGTTGTCGTTACTAACCCGCGCAAGATTTATGCATGAACTAAAACATTATTGTTGCTCATGTCAGTAGGCATGTTTTGGCGGCAAAAGGAGTAAGATATGGGTAGCGATCCGCATCGTGATCCAAATCTTACTCTGTACAGGGAAAATTAATGTGCATTTATAAGTCGACAAAATGTCGACTTACGCGTTAGTCGACATTCGCGTAAGTCGACGTGTTTTGCTCAGTCCCGATTATGTCGACTTACGCGAGGTTGACTGTACTAGGTATATAAACTCACAAGTTCACGTCATGTGAAGAAGAGTGGACACTTTCTCTTCTAGTGCTTTACAGAGCATTGTGCTACCATATGTGACCCTGCATCACAAAACCATTAAAAAGTCACCAAACATGGATTTTTAGTTAAAGGACAAGTTCACCTTCATAAACACAAGGATTGAGATAATGCAGCAATATTAGTAGAACACATCAGTGAAAGTTTGAGGAAAATTGGACAATGGATGCAAAAAATTTGAATTTTTTACATTTTTGTGTTGGGACCGCTGGATGAGGAGACTACTACAGCTTGTGATGTCATATGCGCACAACAGTATGAAGAAAATATAAAGAAAATTCAATATATATATATATATATATATATATATATATATATATATATATATATATTGCATAATAAAAGAGCACTTGACTTGCCTCTTTGTAAAGGCAGGGAGAATAATATTACCCACAACATATGTCGATAACGAGTCAAGGGAATGTGTACTTTTTTTCAAAAGGAGAATTTTTGTGAAATTCTCTTTATAGTTTCCTTATATTGTTGTATGCATGTGACATCTAAGTTATTCATACATTGCAGTTGTCTTCTCATCCAGCGGTTACTGCACAAAAACTTCAAAAATTCATAACTTTTGAACGGATTGTCCGATTTTCCTCAAACTTTCAATGATGTGTTCTACTAATATTGCTACATTCTCTCAATCCTTATGTTTATGAAGGTGAACTTGTCCTTCAAGGCAGATTGTGAAAAAGCAGATTCTAAGCTTTTAGATGATGTATAACTCAAGTCAAATGGACACTCCTAACCTATCTAAATATTGGAAAGAAATCACACACACTAGAAAAGTGTGAAGTGTGAAAAGAAGCTCTGTAGAAGTACAGGGTCTATCCATGCGCTTAATTTTTCCCAAACCGTGCTAGCTGTGCAATAAATGGGACAAAAAACAGGATGTAAACCACCCAAGCAACAACAATAAAGAGATTATCAGATTTAGCTGAAATTAAGAACGCTTTATCAACACATTCTGTCCATGATTATTGCCAACTTTCAAAGCAGTAGCATCATCCTGTCAGAAGTTATTAGAGTTAAAAGTGAAGTGTGCAAAGAATTTTAAAGAAATGAAAAGGGGCCTCCAAGACATACCTGATCTCACTACTTTACAAAAAAAAAAAAGCTTGTAGAAAAACTGCTGAAAAAACACTTTCCCATTCATTTTATGACCCAAATATTAGGAAGAATAGTTCTTTCAGAAAATATGAAAATCTCAAGAATTGACTTGGTTGACCCATTTCACCCTTTTTTTTGAGTCCTTTTTTTAAAAATAAAATCAAGGGGTGCAACTTTTTGTTGGTTTTGTGATGCACGGTCACATACCGTATGTACATTGTACTTCGTGGGCGAAGTGTTTTGTGTGCATATTGTGTACATGCATGTACAGCTTGTACAGTGGCGGATCCAGAGGGGGGTGCAACCTACGCACGCCTCCCCCCCCCCCTTTATTTTTCATTAAAATCAAAAGAAATAAAAAGAAAAAAATGAAATGAAACCCGGAAGTGGCACCAGAAATAATTAGTCACGCCCCCCCTTTACAGAATTCCTGGATCCGCCCCTGTTGTACGTATCAGTGTACATGAATAGCGTTGAATGCAAAGTTGTTCTGACCACAAACTTACAATCCAGTGTGAAAGGACGTGTTATGCTGTCTAGTTTGCCACCCACACATGCGTAATCTTGGTATTTGTTTGCCTGGGAATAGTCGAGCAATGTTGGAATTTGCTTAAAAGTAATGTGGGAAAAAACAGTAAGTTTGATACAGATGGGATTAGGGATTTCCCATTGAGATAACCAAACTTCGAGTAAGTTACTGTAACACTTAACTTGTGTCTTATGAAGAGGAAATACATAAAGACAAAGTAGGAACTTCTATTTTGCCTTCGAGATTATTCGGCCAACCTGACATTGAGGTATGCAAGGCTGACTTTATTTTCAGCTATGCTGTACATCCATCTCCACATGGGACTTTGAGTTGTGAGAAAATACACAGATAATATGTAAACTCACTTACTGTATATACAGTGATCACAAATTAAATATATATTTGCTCTTGCATGGAGTAATTTCACAAAATCCCTGGTACATTATCTTCAAATGGTTAGTGGCAATGACAACTAATATGTCAAGTAAGATGTAAGGCTGTTTTCATGCTCCTCAACCCTTAGGTATTTCTGAATTTGTCAGTGGCTCAAGTTGTCTATGATAATGCAACTGAATGGGCATGTCCCTTGGGATTCAAGAAAAGGTAAATGCTGTAGGCAATCTAACCATGAAAATGTGGATGAAAGTTAGATGAGCCACTCAACAGATGTGATTTTTCTAAATTGCAGTTAAATTCACACAAAATCCCACTTTTGCCCTCACAAGGTGGCAAGTGTATAACATCACAGATGCACTGTTCTCTGTTCCAATTCACCGAAAAGCATTTATCATTAAAAAAAAATCAAACTTCGTGTAACTGGCATTTAAATATAAATGCATTTAAGGCTGATGATAGCAAGTCCATAATATGCTTTTTATCAAAGCTTTGAAATGTCATACTTCATAAATTGTATTTGGTTTTCACAACTGGGTTTCTATGAATTGTCCACATTTAATTATTGAAATACTTTTCGGAGGACTGTGCCATTTTTTTAAGTTTGACAGACTTTGTTAAGGTTCACACAGCTACTTTCATGAATGCAGTCAAATTTTAAGAAAAAAAGAAATCTAATTTGCAATAAAAAGATCCTTTCTGTCACACTAGGCCTCTTGAGCTTTTGACAGAGATTGTAGTGGACAAAGTTGCAAGCGACTGTAATCTCTGATTGGATATAAGACTTATGGAGTGAGTTCAAATCCAGTATCCTCTACCAGGGATGCCGACATTAGCACATCACATTACGGGAGATTCCAAAGAGCAATTAGGGCTTGCTTGTGTGGAACAGGAATCTCCATAGGCAAAAGGGACTCCTAAGGCAGAGATGTTTTTATGCGATGTACTGTAAAAGTGGATATTTTCAGGTGAGAAATTTTTTGTGCTGGGCCAAATAACTTTGGCATGTTTTTAATTCCGCGGAATCAAGCAACTACTGAAACATGGCAAGCAAAAATATACGCATGCTTTTATTTTCGTGCTGGTTTCTGGTTATGTGAAATATGCAAAAATTTCAATACCGAAAAAATTTCCACTTTTCCAGTATGCTCTTATCTAGTAGCCATGAAGAGATATGAGTTTTCAGGAATTCAGGAATCTCCCCCCCCCCCCCCCCCTGCATAATCAAGGAAGAATTACCAGTTCTACCACACCTAAAACTACCACAAGATGGCCTTAGTATGAAACCCATCATAACACTGATTCAGGTACAGCGTTTCCTATGATTTGTGTTTATTTTAAAAGCATTTCATGCATATGCATGTATATTCTTTGAAATTCTTCTATCTAATTTTCTCTTTAGAAAGCTGCATGCATCCCCTTCTTTCTGTCAGAAGGCGACTGTTATGAAGTAACATTCACATCCACGGTGGGATAAATGGAGACTAAGATCTTTAATCTCATTGCATAAATGATCATGTTGTTGGGAATAAACATTTTCATGCCATATTCATGCAAAACTCTGCTACTCTGGCCCCACAAGAAAGTGCAAAAACTGAGGTGTGATTTTCAAGAATGTATAGGCAACTCCAACTCAAGCTGAGGTGAATTTTCGCATTCAATTCAGGTGTGTGTTAAGTTACATCATGTGAGTCCACTATTGCCCAAGTCACAGCTTTTGCTGCAGTCAGAGTTGACTTTGTTGCATAAATTCAATGCTTGATACTCAAAAGCTAGTTTCTATGATTTAAAAAAAAAGAATTCATTCTCTGCCTTATTAGCTACACATCTCTTCTATTGAATTATCTAAAAATAGGACATCTTTAACTCTTTATGTGCCACGGTGTAAGCCCCTACAATTTACATGTGTGCCACATTATTCTGAGACAGCAATGTCGTCATGCATTGGGAAAGCATTCTTTTATCAAACGTATGCAACTTTCATACATTTTTGTTACCCTGGACATGTCATGAGAAAAGTTGTAGAGAAAATGCCAAGCTTTGCTTTGATGTAAATTGTATGACAAATCTATGATTGTTTTCTTTCAAATGACCACTAGCTACGTTATTGTAGAGGCATGGCTTTTGCACACAGAATAGTGACAGAAACTTAAAAATTTCACCACATAAAATGCAAGCTACGTGTGACAGGAATGAAATTGCTAGAAACGCTTTCATTGTACTGTGGCATTTGGCAATTTATCATTCGCTTTTGGGCAGATTTGTGCGTTTGAACAGAATATGTGAACTTGGCATGCCGTCAACTGAGTCGGACATGAGAATGTGGCACATAGAGAGTTTAAGACAAAAATGACATCAAACTGCATTTGTTGACATGAGAGGTGACTGAATACAGCACTGCACTTCACTGTCAAATAATCAATTTCCACCATATACATACATTTTTATCATTAATAATCAAAGTGTAGAGGCATAAATAATTCTCTTTACAAATTCAAGCATCTTTCCCATTAATGTTAGACAAATTTCATCTGTAAAGTACAATCAAAACAAGAAATCTGGAATAAGAATTAAGATAATAATAAGAAGAGACATTCAAGATGTCATACATTTGAAAATGAACTTCGTCAAGGAGCATACATCTTAAATTCTCAAGCATGAGAACTGGGTAATTGCAATGCACTTTATGCCTTGAAGCAAGGCTAACTGAAGTCAGATTGGGATTCTTCTGAGCTGTTGATATTTTGCAGTGGAGGGGGTGGGGGACTACAAACATGATATGAAGAAAATGCACATTTTGTGTCTATCTTAATGCATGGCATGTGTTCTACAGGAAAAACACTTGACAAATTTGGGTCTCAACCAGTGGCTAGAAGATATTTGAGATGCATAGAGGAACTAAAAATGGGTCATTTCATTTTTAGTTCACTCTTCTTTAACAATTCTGCTGACAATATTGTTAATGCAGCTTTAGACATCTTGTGCCAACTACAAATGAAACTCAGGACGCCCTGCAAAATATGGCAACTGTATTCAACAATCAGGGTCATTGTAAAGGAATGATTAAACAAATACACACATGAAAGAACTATCTCCATTCTCAATGTAAATACTCCACACCCCCCCCCCCCCCCATTTACATGGCTTTGCTTGAACAGAAGTCGTAATTAAACAAAATACTGCTGTGAGCAGGAATGTAATTTCCATGACTTCACATCATGGTAATTATAATTCAAATTCAAAGATGAAAGCCAATATTTGACATAAAATCTCTTGATTGTTGTGCTGTGAGAAATGACCAATAATATTTTTGTTGCAGTTGGAGAGTGCTACTGCATTTAAAGCTCTTTTTGATTAAAGCAATGCACTTTTCTGACTCTGCATCACACAAATGTCAGTGTTGTTTGACTTTTTCTTTCGAGGAACGTGATGTTACTTGCCTCAGTACCTACAAGTAATGGTGCTGCAATTTTTTGACAGCTGTGCAAATTTGAATGGCATTCGTCACTGACATATCCTGAGAAACTGCTTATGAGTGCCATGATGTGTGGAAAGGTCTTCTCATGTTGCCTTTATTTCACAGAAAACGGGTAAGGGAAACAACTGCCTCTTCAGGTTAAACTCAATGATTGCCAATGCAGTGAAGGCCTGACTTAATCAAAAATGATTTCCTGAGAAATGCAGCAAATGGTGTATTCCTAGTCATCAGCAAATCTTAGAAAACAGGGTTCACCATGATCCATGAAGTACGAAAGTCACTTCCATGACATCTTGAGGCTGGTCCCTCCAGGCTACCTTGGTTGCTTGGATGCTGCTGAGCTATGAAGGAAAACCTCATATGATGGCATCAGCTCTTTGTCATTCATGGTCACATGATCCAGGGTAGAAAACGCATACGTGAGCTCAAATCTTCATCTTCTAGTGCTGGATAGCTTCTGAAATAGATTTCCCAAAACTACCTCATCAAAAAAAAAAAATGGTTACCACAAATAAGCAAAAAGTGCAAAATGAGTAAGAAAAAAAAATGGCTGGTCTGCATGGAGCTATCCTCCACTGTTGCACTCCATGACTGAATCTTCCAATAAGGCATCTTCTATGTACACCTCACACTGTCCATCGCAGAGAACATAATATTGTCACATTGTCTGTGATGTTTGGTCACTTTAATGACTGTTGCGGATGGGCAAGCCACATCCACGCTGCTACGAGAAGAATTTCCACCAGACGACCACGCCCAGTATGGCCAGCTCGACTATGATGATCCCAGACAAGATGAGCTTGTTCGTGATGACCCTGTGGGGGGAAATGAGAGGTACACAGTTATCAGAACCATTATTACACCTGCCATTGAAAAATATGAAAACATTAAATCTTGTCAACTTGGACATTCTCAAAATGTGCCTCAGTGTCATCAATCTCCCTCAGATCTGGGGCCTGTTTCAAGGCAGACTGTCTGCAACCATCATATATGCTACTACCACAGCAATGACCAATACAATCACAGCTCATTGACTGTTTCCCGGCTACCGCCATGGCGACTGCTACTTTTGCAACTGCAAACACTTCTATCAATACTGTCAGAAATAGAGTGAATTGTAACACTTGCTTCATGAGCATTTGTATCCTTGCATATAGAAAAAAAAAAAAAAAAACCTGGTACTTTCTTTATAAGGTCTCTGCAATGTATCCCAAATGTCAGTACATTGTATCACTGACCTCAAGTGCTGTTTTCCTTTGTCTTGTTTGACAGGAAAGTAAACCTATCCTGAGAGTTTCTAAATAACATCAGTGCAGAAGGATATTAACATTCCGTACACTCAAAATAAGTAGTGCTGCCCCTTGTTTTGTTTTGTTTTTTTTTCATAAGCAGCATGCCACAAATAACTTAAAGTCTGTAGACAATCAATTTTTCTCATTCATACGTTGTGAAATATATTTAAAAAAATTTTTGTTGTATCATTAGAAAGTTATCAAATAAAAACAAGACATTCAATTCATAATTTCCATACACAGTGGATCACAGAATCCCGTCCAAATCAGTAAGGTAGACCAGCATTTTCTACACTATATTTAAACTCTACATGGTAATGGTAATGGTAATGTTCAAAAGTTAATTGCATTGTAAATAGACTATTGCCAGCAAAGGGGGCAAAGTCTCGTTACTGCTGGCTACTATATGCCACTGCATCACAGTACCAAACACAAAAATCTCCAAGCATTGCAACTGATTGACAACATTGCTTTACATCAACATAAATAAATCTGCCAGTAGTCTCCTCATCCTTGACTATGACTCTCTTCTTAATTTCTCTGAGAGATCTTACCTTCTTGCCATCCTGTTTAGAATCTTTTTACTCTTGGCCAGGTTCCCATCCATATCTTCAAGCTGGAAAAGAGGACCATGGACAAATGCTTGTGAAACTTTACAAATTTATGTATTTACTTGGACAGTACTCAAGACTTAGCATTTTTTTCTCCTGTGTGGAAGGATGACATTCCTGCAACTACCAGTATATTGTTTTGGGGTTAATCTGGAAAGTTAACAATTTTGTGTACAAACAACATGGCAAGTTGTGATGCAATGACATTATCAACTCATTAATATGCATATTCATAATGGCTGTTCAAGAAATGTTTTGTGAAAATATGCAAAACTTCCCGATTTCATAACTTATGATTTGTATCAAATTTTGTGAAATTTTCTGTTTTCCTTTTATATTTGCTCTTTCTTTCAGACTAACTTTTAACTGGTCTGGAATAGTCCTTTAAAGAAATCCAGACTCTTCTCGATGACACATTCTCTGTAATCCTAGATATTCATTGGCTTGAATACATGTAACATGCAAATGTGAATCATATCATATCTAAATTATATTGCAATTTTGACTTCATCTCTCTCTTTCCATTCTTTACATATCGATTAAGTTCAATAAAGTCATTCCCAAAAATTTCTTTAAGATGCACATTTTGTACACAGCATGTAACAAAACATACAAATTATGAATTTGATACAATAGCTAGGTAAATAGAGGGAAGGGAAAAATCTAGAATAATGATAAATGCCCTAGGACATGGATGGCAGTTTTGGTTTGTATTTGACAATTTATGCTCTGCATCCTGTCAAATTCCAAGACTGAGCTCAAGCTGCAGCCCCAGGAATGTCTCAGATTACCTTTTAGCAGGATGACATATTGGTCAACAACTACAAAGAAACAAGGAAAAGTAGAAATTACGCGGTGCGTAATATATGTCCCCGCCGGAAGTAGCATTTTGTAGCAAAATGTGCAATATAGGTAAAAAATCAAGGTCAAAGGTCAAAATTCTGTGTAAAAGTTTTGAAGCCCTCACCTAGTGCCATCACATAAAGCAAACAGAATCGAAATCGGGTTAGAAATGGCGAAGGAGTAGCATTTTGTAGCCAATGTACAATACAGGTCAAAAATCAAGGTCAAAGGTCAAAGAAGGCAAAGGTCAAAATTCTGTGTAAAAGTTTTGAAGCCCTCACCTAGTGCCATCACATAAAGCAAACGGAATCGAAATCGGGTTAGAAATGGCGAAGGAGTAGCATTTTGTAGCAAAATGTACAATATAGGTCAAAAATCAAGGTCAAAGGTCAAAGAAAGCAAAGGTCAAAATTCTGTGTAGAAGTTTTGAAGCCTTCACCTAGTGCCATCACATAAAGCAAACGGAATCTAAATCGGGTTAGAAATGGCGAAGGAGTAGCATTTTGTAGCAAAATGTACTATATAGGTCAAAAATCAAGGTCAAAGGTCAAAGAAGGCAAAGGTCAAAATTCTGTGTAGAAGTTTTGAAGCCCTCACCTAGTGCCATCACATAAAGCAAACGGAATCGAAATCGGGTTAGAAATGGCGAAGGAGTAGCATTTTGTAGCAAAATGTACAATATAGGTCAAAAATCAAGGTCAAAGGTCAAAGAAGTCAAAGGTCAAAATTCTGTGTACAAGTTTTGAAGCCCTCACCTAGTGCCATCATATAAAGCAAACGGAATCGAAATCGGGTTAGAAATGGCGAAGGAGTAGCATTTTGTAGCAAAATGTACAATATAGGTCAAAGGTCAAGGTCAAAGGTCACGACTGAAATTCTGTGAAGAAGTTTCAAAGCTCCCTTGTAGTGCTATCATATAAAGAAAACAGAATTAAAATTAGCTCATAAATGACAGAGAAGTAGCAAATTGAAGATTTTGATCACACACGGACGCACACACGGACACACGGACGGACGGACACACGGACGGACGGACACACACACGTACGGAGCCCGTTTCATAGTCCCCTGCTCGAACTCGTTCGGCTGGGACAAAAAATATAAAGAATTTGTAGAGAAAAAAAAACCCAAACAAAAACAAAAACTAAAATTCTCCATCATACATTTTCCTTGGTCCTGATCAGCTGCTCCTTTTGCTCATCCAACTCATCCAAGATGCCAGCCCCAATCTCATCTGTCTCCGCCGCAATCCGATGAGTACGGGATAAACTCTGGCTGGTTCGATTTAGACTCTCTAGACCGTCAACAACTTTGTCCTTTTGGCTATCCTGCTGAGCCTGTCAAAGATGGTGAGAGAGAGAGAAAGGCATGTCTAAGTTCATCATAGAGGAGAAGATGCCTCTATAACTGTACCCAGATATTTCATTCCAATGGATGGCACCCTTTGGGATCACAGAAATGGTTTTGCTCAGTGGAAAACAAAATTGCTCAAATTGACCATGTGCATAATTGTTAGCAATAAATACAATGGTTCAACGATTTCTTCTCACGAACATAGCACATGCATATACATATGTATGTATGTATGTGTGTGATTATGATTATGTAACCATGAAAATGTTTTTGGCTCCATGAGTCTGTGTGTATGTGTGGGTGTGTGTGTGTGTGTGTGTGTGCATGCATGTGTTTCTCTTTTTGCACGAAACACAGTTATCCATGCAGCATTGGATACTATCCCACATGATACTGGAAATGAGGGGAAATATAGTCAGCAATTTTAATCTTGCAAATTTTGCGAGAGCAAATGCATGTGAAGGTTCTTGTCTTCTCACTACGCGCACTAATCCAATGCCAGTGGCAATTCGCGGAAATTTAATGCTGCAAAAAAATGCCATCAGCTCCAATTCTCAAAAGTTTCATGGCACGAAAATATCTCTTGGAGTAGTTACCTCAAAGTCAGATCTAGCTGGTGTGTATAAACCTCCAGACAGCAGTTCATCTCTACCACTCGTATGACCACTTAGCCGCTGCTGCAAAATATAAAGAAAACACATTGATGGATAAGCGAATTGTGGTGCAAGACTGACATATCCTCTCCCTTGTCATTCATTTCTCTGTTATTTTCTGCTTCCATTCTAATTCAAACACATCAAAATTATTATACATGGTATGGGGATGAATGATGAACTTGTACATAATAAATCAACATAAAAACTATAAAATTACAAGCATCAATTTAAGATATTAAGCGTGCACATTCGACCTAATATTCAAGAACTGTGGAAGCTTATTACTTTAAAGGACAAGTTCACCTTCATTAACATAAGGATTGAGAGAATGCAGCAATATTAGTAGAACACATATAATCAGTGAAAGTTTGAGGGAAATTGGACAATCGATGCAAAAGTTATGAATTTTTAAAATTTTTTGTGTTGGAACCGCTGGATGAGGAGACTACTACGGCTTGTGAGTCATATACGTACAACAGTATAAAGAAATTGTAAAAGAAAATTCAACATATTTTCACTTTTTTTCGCATAATAAAAGAGCACTTGACTTGCCTCTTTCTAAAGGCAGGGGGAATAATATTACCCATAACATTTGTCGGTAACGAGTCAGGGGAATGTGTACTTTTTTCAAAAGATGGAATTTTGTGAAATTCTCTTTATATTTTCCTTATAATGTTGTACGCATGTGACATCTAAGTTATCCATACACTGCAGTAGTCTTCTCATCCAGCGGCTACTGCACAAAAACTTCAAAAATTCATAACTTTTGAATGGATTGTCTGATTTTCCTCAAATTTTCAATGATGTGTTCTACTAATATTGCTACATTCTCTCAATCCTTATGTTTATGAAGGTGAACTTGTCCTTTAATCATCGTAAACCACAACGGGAACATCACTTCATCTGAGATGGTTATTTTGATGTACGAAAATGCCATCGATATGTAAAGGTATTTTTGATAGAATGCAAGAGGCAGGCAGAACTGGGTTTATAGACTATGCACATCACATCAAAACAACACAAAGTGGAAGAAAAATAAAATCCACTGCCATTAAAAAAAAAACAAAAAAAACTTAAAGGTACCGTTTACCTTTGGGAGTAGGGATTTAAAAAAGATTCAAGATATCACATTTCATGCATATGTGTAGAACCTCAAAACATTATACCACATAAAATTTTTGCAATAAAGCCTAAAATACATTGTATAAGGAGATATCAGTATTCTTCTCAATAAACCATAACTATTAACAGTTTAGTCTGGAAACATTTTTATCATAACTATTGGTCACATTTTGTATATTTAACAATACTTAACATAGATTCTACTGATTCAAATTTTTACAGTGCTGGCAATTGTTTCTATCCCTAACTCACATTTTAGAACTATTTCAAAGCACTAATGCTGGGTTTCTGTTTCATCTGCAAGGGGTAAATTATGCCTTTAGGTTTTCTTTATCGACAAGAGTAGTCTTCATCAACAAAACCAAATATGACATAGATATCTAATAATCAATATTATTTTGATTGATCAATGCTGGCCGTTTAATTTCCTCACAGCATCTCTCTGCAGTTTTTCAGCTTGTCTGCGGTAGGATCTTGTCTTTCCCATGAGCTGCGTCCGGTAGCTTCCAGGGGCGGGTTTTGCCTCATTCTCCAGGCTGGCAACCTGTTCAAAACAACAACAGTCACAGGCCATTCATATTTTGCAGTTTCTCTCATAAACAACATGTGGGTGCATCATAATGATATTCAAGGATGACATAATATCAAAAGAGCAAAGTCACAATAAGTGAACACAATTTTATGCCAGTTTTCAACAATCATACACATGTAGATCATCTTTACATTACCTGACTGATTTCTTCACTGTTTACTAATTTTTAGAGGTGTCATATAAGTATCGGTATTCAAATTATCACTTCAATCCTGTCTTTCACTCATATTGTCAATACAATAACAAAAACAAAGGGTGAGAAAATGAAGAAAGAAGAAATGCATTCAGATACAAAAAAAAAAGATGCATAATACAGAGACCTCAATACAAATCACCAGAAGATATCTTGTTTGGCATATGGACTGTTGACACCAACGTGGATATTGCCTTATTACAGGTAGTCTTATTGGTAGTATGTAATTCTACGATAAGATTTTTTTTTCATCCATAAATACTATGATTACATTCAGCTTTTCAATGGGATGACCAAACAAGTATATGGAATTTTCTCCAAGGTCACTTTAAAATTTCAAATTTCATGACATTAAGAAATGCAAGGCAAAGATGTGATACATACAATACATCTTACACATACCATACATCTCACATCACACACATTGAGAACAAGAGTTTTGTTACAGACACTTAAATTCTTTCTGCACAACTGACTTAAATTCCTACTGACACTGCATACACACATTCCATGGCAGAAGGAAAGCATTATCAATGATCCAAAGTGTCACACCTACCAACACAAAGAGGTCATCTGTTTCTTTTAGAACTTCCCTGACAAGTTTCTTCCTCACTTCTGAAATATGAAAGATCAAAGAGACATTCAGACATTTCCTTGAACTAGTTTATGGGTCCTGTTTTATAAAAGATGTTAGGGCAGTGCAACTCTTGCTGGAATGGCTACTTCCATACCAGGAAGCGGGATTCTTGTTGTTACCATGTCAACTGCCATTCCAGCAAGAGTTGCTATCGTATCAACTTTTTAATGAAATGGGGCCCTGAACTTGGTACATCATAAAGGCATGAATGTACTCAAGAGTAGATTAAACTGAACCGTGCACATGCATCCCTACATGAAGAGATTATTGAACCCATCTGGCATCAGGCCTATGTAGAATTTTGACTAAGAAGTTGTCACCATCAATTGGCAACTCTGAATTGTATTGTTTCCTTTAAACTAGACAGATTACATGGAACTAACTACATTAATTATATGTACAATGTAAAGATTTGTCAATATTGGATAGAAACATTAAATTTAATCTCCTAAAATGTATTGCCAATCTAAGAATCATGGAGAGATTTAGCAATTTGATAAAGAGGCATCTGAAATTTTGCAACCAAAACACACAATTCTATATCCTGAAATAAACAAAGGGTTCAATTAAAGAGCTACATGATGAAACAATAACAGTGGACAGTAACAATCTAAATATATTTAGCATTAACCACAGAAATGCAACAGAACTGTGGCTTCTGGGAATTGATGGGTCAAATGAAACTACATTGTATGTCATGTCATGAAAAATATGGTAACAACATTTCACCAAGGAGGCATTCAGGCGCGGTGGAGCACCCTAATTATCTCGCAAAAATCCTTCGGCAGCCGAGCCTCATTTGCATAAAGTAAACAACATGTACTCGCGTAGTTGAGAAAAAGTAAACAACTTCTCAAGCTAATAACAATTTAAGGAAACCTATTTTCGGATTAAAATTGAGTTAGTTTGAATTTGAAAACATGTCCGAATATGCACATATAACATATTAAAGGATTTGACAATGATATAATGTGAAATTTTAGCAAAAACCTGGCGAGCAAAATTACCAAAAATATGTCTCGAAAATCATCCTAAAATTCACGAAGTGTGATTGCGGAACCAAAGCACCATTCGAACAAAGTACACCGAAATTTATTTATCTGCTTGCATTTTAAATGTCATACCGTAATATTCCCGGCCATGGTTGTGTCGGAAAAAAACAGAAGGTGATGTCAAAAATGACACGAACGCAAAGTGTACAGGTCAGTCCCATGTATATATAATCGCGTGACTGTAGCGTTGCATGTCACAGCACACACAACGCTTTGCTGCATGCAGCGTGCGCGGCAGCAGCTCAGCAGTCACCGCCGTGCGACACTCAGCAAAATTGACTGCGTCACATGCAAACCAACAATGAGCACGAAATCCTGAATCTCACGTACCACGCATGCCCAATATTACGGGAAAAGAAATGTCATTTTCAATTGTTTCACTTACTACAATTTTCTATTCCAAATCCTGTAGAAACATGTTGATTTTCTCAAAAAGTACAGGTGGAACCAAGCGAAAACTTTCACCATATATGGATTGAGGCCTGATAAACTTATGTTGCCAATTTCGGACACATTGGAGCCCGGCCATAGTCCAGTCGGAAAAAAACAGAGAGCATGTTTTGCGAGAGGTGATTTTCAAAATGCTTTAATATCTCAAGTTCTAGTGCAGCAAATTACATAATTTTTTCATCAAAAGGAAGGTTTTTAAAAACTTAGATAGTGTGGGAAGTTTGAGTTTACTAGCGGCACGCATAGCGGCACAAGGAGAAGGTAAAGATTTGACTTTTTCATGCACACAGTTTCGGGCAGCCTTGGATGCCCGTTGGAAATTCAAATAGAACGGGGCGATAATGAGATGCAAATTGGGGTGCTCCACCATGCCTGGCATTATAGAAGAAGAAACCAGAATCTTACCTTTGTACCCATGCTCTGTGCCGCAGAGAAGTTACATTATTGTATGTGCTTTATTGCAGTGGTTAATCAATTGCTTTGGCAAAAGTGAGTACTTCTGTTTAAGCATGCTGTGCATCATTCCTAATTCAAAACGGGCCCAGAAGGCAGGTGGCAGTTCACCGATCCTTTCAATATTTTCGGCAGGAATTAATGTGCACGGAAAAAGAATCAGTAACCCCCCCCCCCCCCCAATAAAATGCAAATAAAGGTGCAGAAATAATGTATGCATTAACCAAGTTTACTTAAAGGACAAGTTCACCTTCATAGACATGTGGGTTGAGTGAATGCAGCAATATTAGTAGAGCACATCACTGAGAGTTTGAGGAAAATCGGACAATCCGTTCAAAAGTTATGAATTTTTGAACTTTCTGCTCAGTCACGGTTGGATGAGAAGACTACTATAGCTTGTGATATCACATGAGTACAAAGATATAAAGAAAGTATAAAGAAAATTCAACATATTTTCACTTTTCTCGCATAACAAATGAACACTCGACTTCTCTCTTTCAGAAGGCAAGGGGAATAGTACTTCCCTTAACATATGTCAGTAACGAGTCGAAGAAATGTCCACTTTATTAAAAAAACAAAGTTTTTTGAAATTCTCTGTTTATTTTCCTTATACCGTTGTACGCATGTGACATCATACACTGTAGTAGTCTCCTCATTCAGCAGTGATTGCACAGATGCTTTAAAAATTCATAACTTCTGAATGGATTATCGGATTTTCGCCAAACTTTCACTGATGTGTTCTACTAATCGCATTCACTCAATCCATATATGAAGGTGGACTTGTCCTTTAATCCAAAAAAACCCACAAAAATAATAATCTACACCTTGGCATTAATGGCATGCGCTATGCATAAGATTATGCTAAAATGTGCCAAGTTCAGTGTTTACTTTTTATGAAATACT
The DNA here is from genome assembly GCA_033980235.1 of Diadema setosum. NCBI lineage: Eukaryota > Metazoa > Echinodermata > Echinoidea > Diadematoida > Diadematidae > Diadema > Diadema setosum. The sequence continues at coordinate 20,764,781 of CM067059.1, forward strand.
AATATTCCCTGATTTTTCAGTCCTAGGACATTAATAACCTGGAGATTTCAATATAAACTTACAGAATGTACATGTACTCTATTCAATATTCCTACAAAGCTCCAAATAGGATTTCAACAGTACCACTCGAATATGGTTGAAGATCGTTAAAATTCACAACCTCTTCTTTGGTTGCCATATCCTAACTCTACAGAAGAGTGACTTGGAGAATGGAACATCAAAGCCAATGGAATGTTAAAGGACAAGTTCACCTTCATTAACATACGGATTGAGAGAATGCAGCAATATTAGTAGAACACATCAGTGAAAGTTTGAGGAAAATTGGACAATCGATGCAAAAGTATGAATTTTTAAACCTTTTGTGTTGGAACCGCTGGATGAGGAGACTACTAAGGCTCGCGATGTCATATGAGTACAACAGTATAAAGAAAATGTAAAGAAAATTCAACATATGTCAGTAACGAGTCAAGGGAATGTGTACTTTTTTCAAAAGATGAAATTTTGTGAAATTCTCTTTATATTTTCCTTATATTGTTGTACATACGCATGTGACATCATACACTGCAGTAGTCTTCTTATCTAGCGGCTACTGCACAAAAACTTCAAAAATTCATAACTTTTGAACGGATTGTCCAATTTTCCTCAAACTTTCAATGATGTGTTCTACTAATATTGCTACATTCTCTCAATCCTTATGTTAATGAAGGTGAACTTGTCCTTTAAGCATTCACTACTGTCATGCTATACAGGCCTGTGCTATGTACGCATGAAATTTGCACAAATTGCAGAGGGATTCCATTCTAATTCCTTCTATAATATCTCCCTGGTTTTACATACACAGAAATGAAGCCTCTCCAATAATGTACAGAGGGGTTGGTTCAGACAGTGAGCAAACAACTGGGCTATTTCCAGTTTACCACTGCGTTTTATTTCAAAGAGGATCATGTTTTGTTCTTGATTCAATTGTGGTAATAACACCATACGACAGCGCAAATAAAATGTAATTCAACTGCTCAAAAGTATCAATTTAATGTCACCTTTTCAGTACCAGAATAGAACTAATGAAACATTCATTGCAATATCACATGTGCACAGACAATAAAATTTCAGCATTTGTAGCATAGAACTGTATCAAGAGCATTTCGATAGATATTACCAAAAATGTGCAAAATTTGAATTGCTCATTTCATATCATTTTACAGTCTCTTATATCAATACTGCAAGGAAACAATTGACTGCGTATATCTATGTAAGATGAGCTACAGTAAACTGATGTAAAATTCCCCATTTCTAGCATAAATGCTATAGGCCTAGATCTAAATGGAGATACAAAATTTTGTACCATTGGGAATGTAATTTATGCATCAAAAGTAGAAAGTGTGCCATAGTCTATGTATGATCTACAAACTACGACCAATTAAATTCAAATTTACATACATTGTATACCACAATTACCATTGACAGACCTTGGATATACTGTATACACGTATGCTATAATTTTCGCGTACATAAATTTTCACGAATTGCCGCTGTCACACATTTTTGCGAGTGGTTAAATTCGCGATTGGGGAACCAGAGAAAATATGAAGTGGCAAAGTGTGAATTTTCAACTTACTAGCAAATAAGAATGATACTAGTTATACACTGCATGAAAAAAACTTACCGAACTCTGCGAACTAGTAAGTTAGAATTCAACATTTTTGAAGTGGTTAAGTCCATCGCACTAGATTTCTGACGAGTGGTACGAGGGGTTGCGATAATGGATTGGCTCTACAGTATTGGTAAGTAGACGTGGACTAGCCCGACCACCCCAGACGCTGTTAATACGCTGTGATGTGCAAATGCTACTTATTTACAGCGACTGGGCTGTGTATACTATTTAGGAGTTAGACGTGCTATATGTAAGTAAACAAGCTTAGCCAGTATGGTCTGTTCGGTAAGCCGTGACATGGTATACTAGTACTGAAATGTTCGTATCATCAAGGCAAGGGATTCATTTTGGAAGGTAATATTTTTGCGTGTTGTTAATTTTGCGAATAACTCCCGACTCGCGAAATTCGCGAAAATAAAACCCACGCGAAATATATAACGTATACAGTAGGTTAGTGAACTCATCACACCACAATTCTACAAATTATACAATGCTTCATCACACATGTACATCCTCCATGTCAACATGACGAGTCGGCATACTCGTGAAATAGGCCCCACCACTGCGTGTCCGTACAAATACTACGGCGGCTCGCCTGTTTATACTCGTGAATTCAGCCCCACCGTGTGGCGTTCATCGGTAGATAAGCACGGCGGTGGGGCTTTCTTCCACAGTATAATACTCGTGAATGCGGCCCCACCAAACGGCGTTTACGCGAGATGCATACGGCGGTGGGGCCGATTTCCACAGCATAGCATCTTTCGTCCTCCCTTTCTCCCGTTTTTTTCTTTGGTCTTCTACTTTTTATTCTCGGAAGGACTCCCTAATGTCCCTTGACTAATTTAATGACCAATTTAACCATAAATACAACCCTACCTAACCCTAAACCCTAACCCTAACCTAACCTTGCTTGCTAACGCACGGGTGCACGCGCACTGCGGTGGGGCCTATTTCACGATTTTGCCGACGAGTCGTGATGTCCATTCACAAAACGAACTCGAACTTGTTTTTCTGGGTTGGTCTATGCCCGTTTAGTGTTTATGTGTGTAGGCCCTGCCCTAAGCTATGTACGTCTCATAACATTTCCTGTTGTTGTTCCTACATAATTGGCGCAAAATTCAATACGCACTGTAGAAATTCGAGAGCCTATTAAATTCAAACCATATCATGAATACTCTATTTCTCTAAGGACATTAGGTAGGTATCAATCACACACATGTTGCTTGCTTGAGAAGGAAGGTGGGTGGTTAATCAGTTAAAATTTAATGCCAAAAAAAGAATCATATCAACAATCAATGATATGTATCAAAATGATTTCATTACCTCCGGATGAATTAGGAATTTTTGCTTCCAGTTTGTAGGACACTGTTTCACTGAGAGTCCGAAAGTCATCTTCAATCCTTTCAAACTGTTCTGACGACATTTTAGAGCCGGATTTAGTCGAATAACGTTGCGATAAAAGTAATTCATGAGTAGGCTGCCGCAGCAGTAAGAACAATCAGGTGACCCTTTACTTCAGCCCGCTGATGAGAACAGACTTATTTCAGGCTTTTTGTTGTAGTTGTTCATCTTCTGCGCGCGCGCGTTCCAGAAAGCGACTGTGGGAATTTCTACTCAATATTCAGGGTAAACTTTTTGTTGAGAGTCGATCTCGTCTCGGCGAGTCTAGTACAAAAAGAAGCGATCGCGATCGGGGATCGAGTGGCTATGGCGGATATGAAGGATGTGGATAATGAATTGTCATCTTCATCCCGCATCTCTCCAAGCACCCAAGATGACCTGAAACAGTCAAGAAGGATAAGGCAGAGCGATAGAGGAGACAATTCTGAAACAACGCATAGCACTCCTGTCGATATACTGTCTGAGGCTTTCTCAAAGATGGAAGAAACATCGCAGGAAGACGTCATAGAATTTACTTCAACAGCGTCTGTTGACGAGGCTTCAACTGTGCAGCAGGCGAACAGCAAATCCCCTGCTGCACCGGAATCGCGTCAAGTGATTGATGACATTGTAGCGCACGAAATTACAGCACCAGAAATTTCTACAAATGAGGCCACATTTGCTTCTGCTGAAGTGGATAGCCAGATATTAGCCACAGACACATCTTCAGGTAATGACGATTTGATCGCTGAAACAATTGTTGAGTCTCGAACACCTTGTTTAACTGAGCAGTCAGATGCAGGTAACATGAGCTCTGATCCTGAACATGAACAGAACACTTCCAAAGATGCTGTTGTTGAAGGTCATTCAGCTCCAACCTCTGTTTCTGACAATGCATCATCGAATAGTAACATGCTGTCAAACATTACTGCTAGCTCACTGCTGGGTTCAATTGCTACAATGATTGATTCTGGCAGTGACTGCTCACTTGAGACTGTAAAAGGGAATAAAGATTTAAATGCAGGAGACGATAAAATTGATACTACTACTACCACGACTTACACAAGTTCTGCACCGTCTATCACGTCGCCACCACAAACAGTTCTTACATCTACTCCATTAGCAGCAGCTGCATCACCAGCTACTGTAGTGACTAGGTCCATCTTACAAAATGCGCCTCTTCTTGTGAATGGTAACAACCTCTTGACTGCAACAAACAACATCATGACCAGTCTTGGAACTATTCCATCCATACTCGGCGCGCCCTTGGTTCAAACAATTCCACAGACACAGACACCAGTGTCAAAAGTAGTCGCTGCACTGAGACCGCCCGCACCAACTCCATCCCCAGTGACCATCACAGTGAGGACCCCGCCGGGGACTGGTGCTCTGAGTCAGTCATTGATATCAAATATCGTGAATACTCCAGAAGTCCAGGCCCTACTGTCAAAGAATCCTGGCCAGCCTATAACTATTGTTCGAGTGCCTGATGCTCCTGCTCCTACTTGTGCACCAGGTGTTGTCCCAGCCCAATCCACAGCCACAGCTCCACCTCCTGCTCCACCTGTTGTGAATGCCCCCGTTTCGACGTTGACTCCATCCACATCGCTTCAGACTGCCACCATTCCGATACTGAAAACTGTGACAAATGCCATCTCCAAACCACAGCCTACAGCCACTCTCAGAACATTTCCTACAGGCAGCAGCACAGCAGTATTGTCCAATAGATTAGTTGACTCCAGTGGTCCTACCAAGCCAACAACTTCGTCTCCTGCAAACCCTGTGCCAACATCCACAGGGACAGCCAAGCCACAGGTTTTGTTAGGTGTGAGGAAGAGGGTCAGTCGCGGTGGGAAAATAAACAAGGGAATGGCACCTGCTGTGCCTTCATCCCAAGACTTAAACCTACTGCGTCAAAAGAGGCCAGCAAATTGTAAGACTCGCTCGGGCCGTGTGTCAAGACCACCGCTTTACCGCATCAAAGAGTATAAGACAATGCCAAATGAAGAACTTGGCGATCAGCGTGGATCCTCTGAAGGAGAATACTCTGACTACGATGATTCTGAGTCAGGAACACCGTCGACTGGGAGCACATACGATTCCAAGAGGAGGCACAAATGTCAATCCTGTGAAAAGCGGTACATTGGCAAAGGTGGGCTCGCGAGGCACTACCGTGAGAACCCAACTCACGGAGATCCAGATTCTGTTTTGAAAAAGGCTGATGGTGAGGACAAGCAGACAGAAGTGGCTGAACGAAATGAAAAGTAAGTCAGAATGTGTAAAGTCATCACTCAGATTCATCAGGACGATAGCTTGATGTCCATTGTAGGAGGTTCAAACGTCACATAGTAAATATGCTGTATTGTAGAATTGTTATTGAAATGTAAATTTTCCAGAACCAAAGTTTTATGGCTCTATTCAAGATGATATCAAGATTGTATCTGACATATTGTAGTATGCCTGAAGAAAGGAATGAAATTTCCAGCTTCATATTTGACACATTTCTCATTTTGAATATTTTGAAGTCATGATAAATAAGTATTACACAAGGGACATAACATGTTCACAGCAGGACCAAACAGGAAATTCTTAGCTGCTTGTAGTAGGACACAATGTTTTCAGGAGTCACTGACACTTTAATGGTCAAATGAATTCCAATTTACTAATCTGTAACCGAGTTTAGAATGATTTTTTTTTTTTCGTTAGTGTAACTCCTTATCAGACTGGAGAATCTACATACCTGGTATGTACATAGAATTCTAAGATGAGAGGTTTGACATGTTGTTTATAATGTTGCAGCAGTTACTGTGTACTTGCTTATGAGAACTGATATGAGTAACTCTGGACATCAGTGCAACTGACATTTTATATTATCTTTTAAAATCCTTTTTATCAGCCATTAAAAATTACATGTTAAGCTCCCCCTAATGTAAATACATTGTAAGTGACATGATATATTTCAGTTACATACACAGTAGTATGTAAGCACCATTCAGTAACTCTCATGTCAGTTTGTCCAAGGTTGTCCTGTATCAAATTTGTAAGAAAATTGTGAATTTATGAATGCTGATGTGATATGTCATTTTAGGAGTGAAGAAGAGACAGCAGCTGATGTGGTATCCGCTGGGAAGTCAAATGGAGACACTGGGGAGTCATCTCATGTGGCGGACCAAGCATCCAATGACCATGTGAACGAGAAGCCTGGCGTCACGCCCATTGCTCAATCGCTGAATGACACACCCAGAGGGGTTCAGTTGAGGCCCAGGGGGAGGGGGCGGGGCAGGCCTGGAAGACCACCTGGATCTGGTCGAAGGATGGCTGTGGACCAAGATGCGGATAGTGGCGTGTTGGCAGCCAGTAGCCAGGACACAAGCAGCAAGGACTATGCAGCTGCCAAGACAAAGTATAAGGTATATAATAGATATTTTTGATGTGAATAATCCCTCACTCTGTGCCAGTATCTGTACTAAGGAATGCCAGGTTATCTTATGAGACCAATAGTTATAAACAAATTCTTCCAACTTGAATCCAAGACATAGTACTGAAAATTTTGTGAGCACATCTTTCATTTGCTCATAAAAGCTGAAATATGGCGAATACATTTTGATGTTGCAGCAAAAAAAAAAAAAAGTGATAGTGAATTGAAAAATAAATACTCTATTAGCCCAGTTTGTTTTAGATTATACTTTTATAGCCCTTGATGATTTTGCTTCCATTTAACTGCTCAGTTGTGAGCTGTAAAGGTAGTTGATACTGTTAATAGCCCTCTGCATGTCCAACAAATTTAATTTTGGGAAAACAAGTGATACAAAATCAGCAGTGTCTATTGAAGGTCATATTGATATATGTAGGTGTGTGTGTTTATGAAAATAAATGTATCTGACTGAACTTGTATTTAAAAGGTTGTGTATCATGTAATTGTAGTATGTTTGGCAGTAAGTTATGCCAGTTGTAGTTCCAAGGAGCTGCTGAAAGGGATTAAAACTTAAGGTTCAAGGTGGTGGTGGTTACTGTTGTCATTGTTTTTTGTTGTTGTTGTTGTTGCTTGTGTTACTGAAGTATTTGATTTTTCACTTTGCTTCTCTATTTTCCAATACAGTTCTTTGACCCCAACTCTCCTCTGGATGATGACTTAACAAAAGTGACACTTCCAATGCTTGCCAAGATCATCTCCCCGTGGGAGTACATCCTAGCCCAGGCACAGCAAACCGATGCAACAGGCCTCCTCTTCCCCAAGGTCCTGTCAGCCATCGAGGCGTTGCAGACAGAAGCCAAGAAGATTGCGCCCCTGTGTCTCAGGGGGATATCGAAGGAGGATTCGACACTGTCTGGGAATGGTACGGCTGAAAAAGGACAGAGCAAGCTGTACATTGGGGATAAGAAGATGGCAGAGATGCTTGGAATGAAGGTTGGGTGGTACCATGTCAGCGACCCAGCGGAGGAAGAATTACCGAGAGTGTGCAGGCTTCTGAGACGGAAGTCTGGTTCGGCGCCATCTTCAGACAGCAAGGTGCCGGAGTCAACAAAAGAAGCTAGGGGCGAGCAAAAGCCTGTTGGAAAGCACAAGCTTCAAGATGCTGAGGAGGTATGATATCCCTTCTTTTTTGTTGTTTCATGCTTCAATTCAAATGGTTTTGTCTGCAAAGAAAGTTGTGGCAAAAATGGTTCTTAACAAGATGCCTTACATGTTAAAACTAGCTTCTGAATATAGCTAGTAGTTGGAATGTCAATTCATGAACAAGAAATTATCACTACATTTATCATTGAATACTCTGTATCTCTGTGCATTTTTTTTTTCCGTTTTGGTGGTGAGGTTGGAGGAATGAAACTACAATTTTCAATACAGATCATTTGTTATGCTTGTTGAAGATCTCAGTGCAAAGTAGCCACAGGAATTCAAAACAAACCACATCAAGGCATGATGTTGAAAAATAGCATCACTTCTTTTCATGTCTGACTCTGAAGGGAGAAGAATCATGCAATGAGCAGATTTCTATCAGTCTATTCAAACTGATGTCTCTTTTACATTGGCATTGACTGTACTCAAATACTAGTTGAATATCAACCAGAGGTTTACAAGTGAGTCAACGCTTAAGTGTGAACAGAATGACTGAACTCTAATTTGTCTTAACTCTTCTGTTTGTTTGTTTGTTTGTTTTGTTTTGTTTTGGGGTTTTTTCAGTCTGTGTCCAAAAGATTTGCATCTGGAAAAAGCCTGCCATCATCAAGTCCGGCAACAAAGACTATCACCATAGCTAAATCAGTCTTGTCAACTCCCAGCACGAGTGTCCCAACCATTGGCAATATTCCATCCATTGTAGATGTGCCGTCGTCGTCGGCAACCGCATCAGGGAAGCAGGCATCCAAGAGACCCATCCCTCCTCTAGGCCCAATTTCTTCCACCAAAGGCTTTGACACCAAAGAAACCTCTGTCACCACAGTCTTGCCAGCTCTGAAACCAATCAAGTCTGTAAGTGAGATGAAGTGTGATGCAAATAATTGTGCTCCAGTGAGCACTTACGTAATAACAACTCACAGCCAGCTGAAGAAGTTTTGGACAGAGTTCTGGGAGTGTTTGCTCATAAGTGTACAATTGATGTGTAGTTCAGTGCTAACGGTGAATTCAGATATTAGCTACTACCATCATGCTCTTTTGAACTTGAATTTGATGAACTTGAATTTGAATTTGAATTAAATTGAATTCAACAATGGCAGAAAGCTTGTGTGTATATTTGCAAATGTGTTTATATGGGTACATTACTTACATCTGTGTGTTTGTTTGTTTGTTTGTTTTTTGAGAAGAGACTATCATGCTATGTATGATTACTTTAGGGTTGTCATACTTGTATCAGAATGATGCATATACATATATATATATATTTTTTTTTTTTTTTGAAAGGTTAATGCTTTTTCACATTATACCAACTGATTTTCTTCCCATCCAGAAGCCTGCCACCTCACAGTCAGGTCTGCTCCCCAAGAGCCAACCACAAACTAATACCACAACCACCCCAGCAGTTTCATCTCCTGTTATGAGTGACAGCACTTACAAAGCCAAAAGTGGGTTGGATATTGCATCGGATGACAACTTGACAGCTTCATCAGTGGCTGTAGGAGAGGGAAATGCGGTCAGTGGAGTTGATAGCCTGATGGTAAGTTAATGGTCAAGCTTATTATTATCTTATTTTTGTTTTTATATATTCTTTACGTAAAAGCCTACTTAAGAGCTTTTTCTGAATTAGTTTTGACACTGAAGATTTTACCTTTAATGCAGAGGCTTTGTAACTCCACACCATACCTGCTTGTAAAGATTGGTGTCAAATTCATGAAGACAAAAAGACAAGATCATGCAAATTCTTGAAATGGTCTGTTTCAAGAGGAGAGACTGTGTAGATTCGACCTTTGTCACTTTGACAGGCCAAGTTCTACAGCTTCATAATTCGGAAGCTTCTCATATAGCCATTGTGTGCATTGTATTGGGACACATTTCTTTTTCATTCCATCCTGATTCCACAAAATATCCATAGGGAAAGTTTTATGGCAGTGCTATGAATGTGATAATGTCAAGTTTCATAAGGCCAGAGATGTGATGCACCAGCCACTTGTCATTCAACTTGTCTGATTTACCCAGCCCAAGGAGAAGGTGCCAGATGCAACTGAGACTGTGGGAGAGACCAGCAGTGGGGATGGAGCAGAAGGAGGACTGGTCACCACGGTGGAACCGTCAGGGGATGACCTGGTGGAGCAGACCACGGTGCTTCCAGAGGGCACCACCATCATGCAGCTGGAGGATGGCACCTTCCTCCTCCAGAAGCCGGACGGCACCGCCATGCAGATCCAGACGCCGGAGGGCATGACCATTGAGACAGTGCAGGCCCTGCTGTCCATGGAGGGCGGGGCGTTTGAGACGGTGGAGGAGCCCCAGTATATGCTAGACGACGGCAGCTGTGTCCAGCTTCCTGCAGGGATGTCCCTGGACATGGCGGTGGAGATGGGGCTACTGAATCAGGCTGGAGGTGGAAACTGATCTGAGTTGGAGAGGGATAGCCTGTACTCACAGCCACGTTTCAAGACAAGGAAATCAATGTACAAACTGGTACAAAATACATTTACAACTTTTGTGTTAGGACACTATAGACTATTTTTATCAGCCATTTATTTATTTTTCTTTTAAAGGAGGAAGTCATTGTTTAGATGTTTTGTACAGACCAAGTGTCAAAGTTAAAATAATTATGCCAAACTTGCCACCACTTGTGAAGTATATTATTGTAAATCTGGCATCTTCTTACTTCTCTTTCATATTCCAACCCCTTGTTTTCTCGTCTTTCTTTTTTTTTTCTGTCAAACCTTCTAAACCCTTCAATGCGTGAATGCATATTTTGTGTTGCCTCTCTCTTTCATCTGTTTAATCCTGTTAGCACCTTCTGTCCTTTTTTTTTTAATTGCATCAGCTGCCACTACACAACTCATTTTGTTCATAATATTCAATATTTGTCAGATTCAGATGTGAAATATGATAGACTGATCCTGTTCCTTGGTGTTGTCAACAACTGTTGTAGTTGCCTCACTGATGTGGGCTAGAAATGTAGTATCATAGGTATCATTCTCCATTTTGGAGATAAATTGGCTCATTTTCATTGTTGAAGATTGGAATGTTAAGTAGAAGAAATCACACCGATGTACATATTCTGTTGTGTATATAATATCTATTTGACATCTCTCACACAAGTGGTTCTCCTATTCAGTTCTCCATACCATTGCCTTTCGCTCCCCTGTAAGATAAAAATGTTTGGGTCATAACTAGATTGCATCATTATTAAGTAATGATGACTAAGGATCAAACTGAATGCAGTAGCAAGGGGCACACAACAATCATAATGTTCCTGCAACTAACAAGATGTATGTTAATGCTATAGACAACTTTTTTTTTGGGGGGGGGGGCAAAGGGTTTTTTATTTGTACTCTGTAGAAATGACAGGCCTCAGCCATTTGTTTGCATGTATTTATTTTGAATGTAAACTTTTAAACTGGTGCCAAATTGTAAGATGGCAATAGGTTATGGATTAACATCTCCCCCACAGTTTTAGTTGTCCTCAGTCTTTCTTTCTGTTCATTGGTCTGTGCAGAATTAGCTTGCATACCTGAAATTATTAAGAAAAATCCCTCTGTGACCAGGCATCACAACTCCTACAAGAAGCCACAGGCTGAGTCTCCAGATGACCTTGTGTTTAACTCAGTGAGGTCAATTATCAGATTTTGGCATATCCTGAAAAGCTGTCTTTTTCTCTGTCTCTGTTGGAGTCCTGAAATCAAATTTATATTGTATGGGATTTTTTTTTCTCCATTTTTGTGAAAACATATTTTGGGAATTACCTTTTCTCAATTTCTACCCACAAGGTACAGGAGAACCCTGTAAAATTGCAGCAATGTGGTCATACACTTGTGGGTGTTTCATGTCTTGCGATTATTTTGTAATCCCGTAATAGCGGGCAATGTAGTTTTGTTTAGTTCTGTCCCATGCACCTGAAAGAGTGAGTTAGTTGTTTGACTACAGGTCCCTTAGCTCAGAAGTAACTTTCCTTGAGGTCGGATTCTCTACCGTGGTCCAGTTTTCCATTGATTTTCCTCACACACAGAAGAGTTAAAAAAAGATAGCAATATCACTGCCAGGAAGGCATACAAAACTTGACCATCCACAATGACCTCTTTTGTTTTTATTTTCAGGGCAATATCATTGAGAGTCATGCTTTGGGCTGAATTTACTTTAGTGTTGTTCGTCTATTTTTTGCAGTGTTTTAATGCTGCACACATGTGAATTGTCAAAAAAGTGAAGAAGAGGATGTACTGTAAAAGTGGATATTTTCGCGCGACTAATTTTTCGCGCTCGGCGGGATAAGAAGAGTTTCGCGTGTTTTTAATTCCGCAGAATCAAGACATCAACTACTGGAACATATGGCAGGCAAAAATATTCGCGTGCTTTTATTTTTGCATTGGTTTCGAGTTGCGCAAAATGCACGAAAATTTCAACACCGCGAAAATTTGCACTTTTACAATAGTAGAAAGCTGACAATGCAGTGTTTACACAAACTTTGTATTTGACATGAAATTAGGATGTGGACACAAACATACTTAAAACTGATCAAAGGTTAAAAGTTGTTGACTAATGACATTTATTAAGATAATTGCCATTAATTGATAACTTCAAACCTTTACTAATCAATGGAAATAAATAGGTCTTCCTCCAGTCCAGTGAAGATGATCACAAAATATTTTAAGATATTTTTGATATACTGTTTTGTGGTGTTGCATTTGAAATTGCAATTGACATATCCACTCCCTTTTATTTTGAAATTTAGGGTTTTGTGTTTTTTGTTTGTTGTTGTTGTTTTTTTTTTTTTTTTAGTAATGGAGTATCTTGATGAAATTAGTGATTAAAGTACTGTATCAAATGTTCTTATCCTGGAATACAATGCATGAGATGGCATAAATAACCATTGTTTTGTTGCATAGTAAATGGCCCATGTTTTTCTTAGCAATTCCAAGGCAGATGGGATATTTTGGTTTGTTCCTCAAAGGACCATGCTCTTTCTGTGAAGTTCAGTTTTACCTTGTAGTTTATTTTTTCAAACTAAGGAAGTTCTGCTTACAGGATGATGGCATCAGTGTGTTGTAAAACTGAGCCAATACATTTTAAATCAGCCAAAGATGCCTGTACCTGCAGCTTTGTGCATAGAAAATGAAGTGAGATAGGATGGGTAGAAACAGCTGTATTATGAACATTTTGTATGTCTTTCTTTTGTTTTATTTTTGTTTTTCTGCATGGACATATAGTAAATGATTATATACATGCTGCACATTCCAAAGCCATATTTGGACTGAAGTGACGTCATCCTGTATGTATGTACAGGTTTGTTTGTACATTTGCTGTGAGATTGACTATCATTTTTATCGTTCAAATGATTTTGATTGAGGTGGGCATTTGTTACCTAGAATATGCAAATAGTATGCATGCACATTTGGTGCCACACATGGGAATGAACCAGTAATCCCCATCCCTCTCAAGGTCTGCTGTATCCATGTTGCCACACCGGTCTGTCTGTCTGTCCTTCTGTTCTTTCTTTCATATGAGACAGCTAGGCAGTGTCGCTATGCCGCTGCAGCCAGCTCCTCACTGTGTTCAGGTTTGGGTTATCGAGGTCCAAATCATTGCGTGCGGGAAGAATGTGGCACTCATGGATGATCTGATGGACAGTCTGTTCCACCACACCAGCTGGGCAGGCAGCGGAAGGGCACAGGTCCGCACAGTTCATGTTGCTCTTGAAGGGCAAACGCATGTTCACAGCCAGTCAGTGTTCGTAAGCTTTAGGCATGATGTATTCATAGGAGCAAGGGTCATCCTTTGAGAGCATTGTGATTTACTCAGTATCTCAACATTAAACTTTGTGAATGTGGGATGTGACCAAGAATTGACCAGGGCCCTCTTCAATACAAAGTTGACGACAACCAAAAAAGAAACAACAATGAATTACAAGGGTACAAAAGTGGGCAACCCTGATTGTTTTTTGTGGTGTAGTTTGTGGCTGTCAATGTGCTGTAAATTATCGCTGGTACAAATTGGGACAAAATCACTGGAACATGTGTCACCTGGTATCATGAATGTGAAAATAAGTCATATCAAAATTGAAATTGTGGATGTTTTGTAAATATGCAGTAAGAAGTATTTGTATATAGTGTGCCTTGTAAAACTCACATGTCATTGGCAGTCATTGCTTTCATGTATGCCTGTGTCTTAATATTTTCTTATAGTGTGCTTGGTGTTTGCTTAAGTTGAAACGGAAATCACCTAGACATCTAAACATTTCATTCACATTGATGTGCTACATGGCCAGCAGTATAGAACACATGCATTAAAATGCTGTTCTTGTGATATCGCACTCTTACAAAAAGTTGGTAGTTGTAAACTGGTAATTTCACTGATGCTATGTACACTAATAGCGCTTCATCTTATATAGAACAGTGTCATCTCAATTTGATAGAAGACTGCTAATGACCAACATCTGCTCTCTTTCTAATGTTTTGTTAGCAACATGTGGTTGTGAATGGTTAGCATTGCAATGGTAAATTAGTAATCGCAAGGTCAAAATCACCACTTGGTCGGCAAACATGACAGCAATATGTTGACAGAACGCTGAAATTGCAGTCATCTCAATGGATTGTGTTGTTATTAATAAGAGAGCCTTGAGTAAATTTCCCTCTCATCGAAATAGCCAATCTGATGATTTTGGTTTGTGTGTATGTGTGTGCACACTTAGGGTACAGGACTAGGGTGGATGCATCTCCATCAATCTAATGTTTGCAGGACACATGCATGTATTACAAATATTGACACCTATTTCACTCAATAAACCAGTGTTTCCAGGAGAGGGACATGTGATGTCATCTTGATTTTCTTTTGTCTCTGCAAGAAGGTCTTAGGTGTCTATGAAGGCAAGATTTACAGGGAAAAACTAGAAAATCGGAGAGCTTGTTCATTAGAGTGTGACCTTTTTCCATTCAGTTCATCACCTGCACGAGAGCATAAGTATTGTGTATTTGAAAATTCTAGTGGAGAACAGTATTTGCCTGATCAGATGACAAAGTCAAGAGGCTCGTAAGTATCTACAGAGATGTGACAAATATGCAGGTTTCATGGTTCCAAATAACATTGACATCCTATGCAGTCTTGTTGCCTGTGGTTAAAACAAAAATGCAATTTCTTTGGGAACGTGCATGGTACTTTTTTTATCATCACCTGTGCAGACACTGTCATCATTGCTTAGCCCTGAACTTCAAAATTATCGTTCTTGTGAGAGCTGTGTTGTTGTTGTTTTTTTTTTTGTTATTAGGATGTACCATGTATTTTGTCTTTGAATGACTGCCGATAATTTGTTTTCCTTTTCACGTGTTTGTGTAGATTCATGTATGTATGTGTGTGTGGAGGGGGGGGGGGGGGGTAGGAGGGTTATACCTGACATGTGTGGCATGCCTGGCAAGACATTGACATTGTTCAGATTGGATTTTATTTAATGAAAATAGATGCTATGCTGATATCAAAACACACTGTATTGCATGTAGCCTTGAGTTACACTATCGTACATATGCACTTAGTTTGATGTATGCACAGGCCTACATGTGTGATTTTTTTTTTTTCTGTCAGTAGATGTTTTGAGTGAAAAGTACATACATCTTGTACTGTGTGAGAAAACCATCTTGTGGTTTAGCTTTTCATTTTGCACTACTTGCCATTTGATAGACCAATTTGTTTGAAGCAAATGCCGTTTGCATGATTTTTGCACTACATTGTACGTAAGACTGCAGTGAAGCAAACAATATAATTATACATGTATATAACAGGACATGGAACAGCATTACCTTTCAAGTAGCTGTAAATGTGAATAATTTTTTTTTTTTTTTTGTGTGAAATAGTATGTCAGCAAAGGCTTATTACAGTTTGTACAAATATTTACAGCTGCAGTTGTTTTTGCAACATTGGTGTTATCCCAAGGGAAAATATTCTCAACATGGTGTCAAGAAACATCAGTATTTATGTGTTGCAACATTCTTTTTCTCAGTTCTTCATGTTTGATCATGACTTGACATGTTTCTGGAGGAAGACAAGAGTAAACATTTGACTTTGGCCAGTTTAAAAAGAAAAAAAGGAAAAAAAATCCTTGTGTTATGTATTTGCAGTGCAATAATTACAAATAGACATGATTCACAGAATGTAGATATTTGTGGCAAAACATCTATGAAATCTGTAATAAAATACATTAAAATGTCTTTGAAGGGGCTCAATAATTAGGAAAAATGTGCTTTTCACTTGAAGTTAACATCCAAAAAAAAAAGAGAAAAAAGCAAGAAACTGTACGCATTCTCAATACATAGATAAGGAGGGGATTAGAATGTACCTCAATATTCTTGTACACACTTCAGTATTCATGTCAAGTATTACAGAAGTTGTCTTAATTATGTGAGTTATTTCCAGCTTACACACATTCTGAAGGTGTTGTGGCAGTAGCATTTGTTGAAAGATCAATTTGTTTCTGATCGATTGCAAATGTATAAGTTACGGTAATATGCCCTCACTATCTCTCAAAGAAGAATTATTCTTTCCCTTGTTTAGATGTAATTGAATATTGCTCTGAAATAATTGTTTGAATGTCAGTCTGATGTAACAATCTTTCTCCTTCCACCAAGAAAATGGCGTATTGAGCAAACTACATTCAACCGTACCCAAGTCGAATCCAAAGGGGCTGGAGAAAATCCTTCAACATACATGAATTTTGACTTACACAATCAAATTAATTGGTACATTTTTATATCCATACATGGGAGAATTTTTCTTCAAAGTAGCCATTTTTTCTTTTCTTTTTTTTTACTTATTTGAGATCAAGCAAGGTTGACTGTAATTCCAAATATTATGGCTTTCATAGAATATCTTGTGGGCACTTATTTTGTACTATACCTGACTGTACATTCATTTTCTGTTTCAGAACAGTTTATCGTGCTGTAGATTGAGATTTTTTCTCTCCAAAGGAATCTGAAGTGATGCCCCACCAGCAGGTTTACTTGTTCCACCCATAACCACAAGTCTACTTTGTAGATAGCTTGCTTATGACCCTTATGTTGTATTCATAGAAACCATGGCTGTACGTATAAATTCTTGTAAAAAAAAAGGTGAACTTCACGTATTGCCCATGTCCAATAAACCTGTAAATGATTAGTATTGTCCACGTGTTGCTTGAGCTGTCATCCTTGATATTCAGTCAAATTGGTGTGGTCTTATGGTTGGTCAGCATCCATGTTGTTTTACTGGGTATATATACTCCAAGAGAGGAACAGTATCTACCATGTATTAAATACATGATACAAGACAAATTTCAGATTCATACACAAATGTTCTGTCACATGCACACAGATACAGACACAGACACAGACACACACACAAATCATATTACTGCTTTTATATGACCAGTATTGACAAAAAGAAACTCCACTCTGAATCGTGGTAGACTATGATAAGAAGAATGATGTCGTACACAATGGTGGGAGATTCATCAAGATGGAGAAACGGATAACACTGTAGGTTTATTTTTTCCCCATAGTGATATGATACATAAAATCACATATATGCAAATGAAATGGTTCATTTATGTCCTTATCATGTATCTATCTCCCATCCCCCCCCCCCTAAAAAAAAAGACTCACTATGATTCACAACACATCATCTAAAACATTTTCAATGTCCCTGGCCATGCCCTGCCATCATTGCAAACTTTGCCAGCATAGAATTGTCCCTGATCAATGTCCTGGTTCCAACTTATGACTTCATCAGTGACTTTGTCAGCGCATACATGGAAGCCCGAAGATTGATGTGTTCAAACACAAGAAAAGCAGAGTGTGTGTGTGTGCGTGTGTGTGTGTGTTATATGAATGACTAGGGTCTCAATATTTATATCCCCACATACACGAAGTGTAAAAGGGGGTATAATAGGAATCATTTTGTGTGGCCATCATACAAATTGCATCATCTGCACTTTATGGTTAATGCATGTAAACACACACTATACATCATACTCTATTCCAGAACAGGGAACAAGAAATAAAACGGCCAGATGAGGAGAAGAGCTAGAAGAGTATCCTCATCCAGTGGTGGATCCATATCGCTACGGCGACTGATATGCCTCCGCCATAATGCATGGTTCTCCTAATAGGTCTATAGTACAATGTCTTGACAATGTGTGATGACAGTTTCACACAATTGGCAAAATATTAAAATGACAGGTTTGCCACAAATGTGGTGAATGTTCACTTTCCTAGAACTAGGTTCAATTGGATGAATGATTAAAATGTCAGAGTGCAGGTATTTGGGGAACTGATGATTTTTACTTGACTTTTGACCCTTTTATAAGTTTATGCATTGAGTAATTTTCAAGGTATTGAGAAAAAGTATAATTTCAGTATCAAATGAGAAAATAGCATTATCTAAACCTGGCCTTTGACCTAGGTTGAACATGCATAAATATGTAAGTTTCATGATGATACCTTGAGTTACTTTTGAGATATGGAGGAAAAAAGTACAATTCAGCACTTTCACTTGACCTTTGACCTTTTGGCAAGAAACTTCCCACAGAATATATATTGGATAATACATGCATACATCAAGTTAAAAAAAAACAAATACCTTCAGGCATTGCATAAATATAAGGAAAGTAGTGATATTTTGAGGAGTTGACCTTGACCTTTGACCACCTGACCTTTGAACCATGACCCCCAACTTCCCTAGATAATCACTGCCCATTGGAACAAGCATATATACTAAGTTCCATGAAGATACCTTGAACCATTTGCGAGATATGGAGAAAAACACGAATTTTAACTTTTTTTCACAAAATAACCTGTGACCTTTGACCTTTGACCCCATGACCCTTAAATCCAAACAAAGTATTATCCCCCCAGGATATACCCTCATACCAAGTTTGATGTAAAAACCACCACACGGTTCTTGAGATATCAACAAAAACAAAACGGGACGGACGGACGTACGGACGACCCGAAAACATGCCTCTGGCCACTTCGTTGGCGGAGGCATAAAAATGGGGGGGGGGGGGGGCTGTGTGCATCCCCTTTAATTTTGAAAAGGCGCCTCCCCTTTACAGAATTCCTGGATCCGCCCGTGCTCATCTCACATAAATAGTCAACTGTTTCCCGGTATGACAAGACAAAAATGCACATCATACGTGTATGAATGACGGCAGTTTAAATTCTGGCCAGCAATACAAATCACCTCATTTTAGCATCACTCTTCAGTCACTCGTGTTGTGATGTCATAATAATAAAGGGTCACACAGCGGTCAAACTGCACTTGTTATATTGTCAGTACACTATTGTACAATAGTGAAAGAAACACAGCGTAACACTGAAATGGGAAATGTACACATTGTATCTTTATTGATACTTGGTTTAATGTGTATATCTAGTAAGTGTTCTATTTTCTTCATGGTAAAAATAAATGCAATCCCTCTTTCCAGCCCATCAAACACTCAGCATATTTGCCACAAGATGTTCATCATCCTTTCATGGAGCTTTCCTTATATCCTTTCTCCTCTAACAACACCCAAGGTACAACTGTTGCATTGCTATGTAACAACACACAGTACAAAGGTGTTGTACTTCTCTGAGATTAAACACACATTATTTGCCTCCATTTTTGCTTTCCTTTTTGTGAGCTAAGCCGACCTTCAGATTCAGAATGCAGGTTACTCGCAGGTCTGAATCCTCTCTTTTTTTTTTTTTTTGGCAAGAAAGTGGGTGACACAAGAATAGCATGGTATGGATGTTCCCAAATCTGTGAGAAATTCTGGGAGCTTTGAAGAAAATCGCTGCATCTTGAAGGCAAGATTTACACATCCATGGACAAAAACCAGTTATGACTTTGAAGTTTGCTTAATCTTGACAATGACATACTGCCACACATTAATGTCACTTTAAAGGACAAGTTCACCTTCATTAACACAAGGATTAAGAGAATGCAGCAATATTTGTAGAACACATCAGTGAAAGTTTGAGGAAAATTGGACAATCGATGCAAAGGTTATGAATTTTTAAAACTTTTGTATTGGAACCGCTGGACGAGGAGACTACTAAGGCTCGTGATGTCATATGAGTACAACAGTATAAAGAAAATGTAAAGAAAATTCAACATACTTTCACTTTTTTTCGCATAAAAAAAAGAGCACTTGACTTGCCTCTTTCTAAAGGCAATGAGAATAATATTACCCATAACATATGTCAGTAACGAGTCAAGGGAATGTGTACTTTTTTTCAAAAGATGAAATTTTGTGAAATTCTCTTTATATTTTCCTTATATTGTTGCACGCATGTGACATCATACACTGCAGTAGTCTTCTCATCCAACGGTGACTGCACAAAAACTTCAAAAATTCATAACTTTTGAATGGATTGTCCGATTTTCCTCAAACTTTCAATGATGTGTTCTACTAATATTGCTACATTCTCTCAATCCTTATGTTAATGAAGGTGAACTTGTCCTTTAATGAGTTAGGTACCAACAAATGAGTCCACCACCAATTTTTATGTCATCACAGAGTTAGCACACCATTCTGGATCAACACAGAATTCGTACAGGTATGCCACTGGACAATATGGAGGAGTCCACATGACATGATTGTTGTCTGGTTACTAGGAAGCTCAACAAGAGTCCCCGGTGCGCAGAGCAGTAAATGGCAGAAGTCAACAACATAAGCGCGCACAGCCTGAGATGTAAAATGTCACCGTTGATAACACAATCAAAAAGGACCGTGTCACCTAAATCCCGTCTCCATCAGCATACTCTCAAGGACGATTGTGGCATGGTCCAGAATGTAAGGTTGGTGCAGCCAACAAGAGGAGTACGTCATCAAGGTGTCCCGGTCCTCGTGGTGGGCAACATCCTCCATAATCGTCCTCTTCACCTCCAACTCCTGTTCGTACATGTGCTGCAGTTCTTCTGAAGCTGTCACTGTTTCAAAGTGATAATAATCAGACATTTCAAGAATAATGTGGGGACTGCAGAATATCTCCATTCAAATCAATTGTATTCTGAAGCTTCCAAAGAAGTCTGCCTCATTTTGAAAATCTTTACAACTGTGTTGTGCAGCCAGCTCATGACATCCTTGTCCAAGTGTATCACACAGTGTGCATGAATTTCAGTGGTACTATCATTTCATTTCATTTCAATCATTTATCGTCCATAGCATGTATAAATGAATGATTAGAATCAATGGCAATGCACCACACTATTTGCAATACGCCTACATGTAAGAAGCATATACTGGACAGAATGGTACTGTGTCATACAACACTGTACATGAATATGGACAATACTAAACAAGACTTGGGTTTCTTCATGCTATACTTTAAGTGGTAAATTGAATCTTGCAACAAGGTCATTAGGAAAACAAACAAACAAACAAACAAAAACACATCCATCATGAATATGAGTACATACATAAATCAACAAGCCTAATGCTAATACTGGTACACTAATGACCGGTACACCAGTGACCCATGCATTCACAGTAATCTTAGTAATCTTACACCAGGTCAAATTTTGTCACTGTCACCAAATACAGGCATCTGATGATCTGGAAGAATTGCATTCTCACCAAACTTGCTGACACTCCACGTAGCAAAGAGAGGCTCGGGGGCTGTGCTCTTCTTACGTTCCAGCTGCTCAACTCCTCTGAAGTGTCTCGTTATGGCCTTCATCTTGCCCATCAAGGTGACCTAGGAAGGGGATACCACATCACAGATTCATTACAGTCTGGCCACAAAATGTATAGATTCTTGCAACATGATTGGTTAAAAGGTAGTCACATGACATAATGTAGTTTGCTTTTTTTTTTTCCTGCTCTGTTTTTCTGTGACCAACTTTTTACAATCTTAAGAGTTACTTGTGAGAACTTACAACAGGATAATCTTTCAGGCATAGGCAGTATCTAGCATTCATTATTATTATTATTCTCTCTTTCTTTTTTTTTTTTTGGGGGGGGGGGGGTGTTTAGACCCAACTTCTCACTGTGATGTGGCCATGACCATTTTTACTGTATGCTGGACCCATCATAAAATGACAGTGGTTGTCTTATGCTTGGCATCACAACATTACCAAGATCATGGCATGGGCCACACACATTTTTTGAATAACTGGTAAATGTGCAAAGCATCTCAAGCTATAGCTTCCTGGTCCCTCTAGCCTTGACATGGCCAAATCTCAGGTTTACAAAAGCATACAATCAATGTATTACTGATGTAAATCAAACAATTACCTTCCTCATAATTTCAGATGACATGACAAGCTATCAATCTTTCTATGATCAGAATGCAATGCTACATAGTCAGCACTATCACCACAAGTCAGCTACAAGTTGATCATCTTTTTGTTTGATGCTTTATCCTACCATCCTCATTAGCATTTCTTCTTTATCAGATGCCCATGCAATTATACAATCTGCCTCAAAGGGTACCCATTCATTTACTCACTTTCTCTACACTTTACTTACAGGTAACATCCCATCTATATCTTTTACTTTGGAACCCATGACCCCAAATATCACCAGAATACCTTCATATGGTCACACACCACGCCATACAGATCTCACCCTGTTATCATGCCATTGTGACAACTAGAAATAATCATTGGACACATGGGTAGATATATGGACGGGTATACAACTAAAACACAAAAAGAGTGTATCCTCCCTCCCACACCACGTTATGAGTGAGGCATAAAAGACCTGAAGATACTACAAGTACAAACAAAACTACAGAAAATGATTACAGTACTTGTCCAAAGTAGAGGGAATATGAAATTATTCCAGTGATGAGGGAGCCCATTTTGACTTTTTTTTTTTAAAGTTGAACCAAAGCCCATTGTGCTTTGTTTTGTCTTTATTTTTTTCTCTCTCTCTTCTGTTTCTCACCAGAGCAGCATGGATATTGGTCAGCTGTTGACAGAGGTTCTCCACACCCTCCGGTATTCCATCAGTCTTTGGATATTCCGCATGCAGTCCATGTGGCACATTTTCTGCCTCCGCTCTGCTTGACAGAAAACACAGCAACAAAATATCTTAAAGAGCATGCAGCATCAATTAATAAGCCAACAGTAAACATTAACAGCCAAACCTTATTAATCATGATTATAGGATTCTCCTTGCATCATATCATGTTCATGTGTTGACCATTCTACTTGCAATGAGAAATGTAGACAGGACAAAGAACTAGAGACTGAATTTTCAATCTTATTATAGTGCATGAAACTATTTTAAACAAAAATCTCATGACTGTGACCACCTGCTCTTCTTACATTCCAAATAGAGTATCAGTAGATATACCAATGGGTATGAATCATTTCTCCTTTGGTTGGGTGCGGGTGTGGTAATGCTGAAATGGCTTGAGCAAATTAGATTTTCAAAGTGATGGTCAGCTCAACTGTCTACAAATCACAGATAATCTTTAACACACACACATACACACGTGCATGTGTGAGTGAAAACCATATTTTGTCGTCGGGGGGGGGGGGGTTTAATGAGGAATGACATGATGTAATTTGCTTGAATTAATTTTTTTTGTGTGTGTGTGGAAATGACCTTTGTATCATAATGAGTGAAAATCTGTTTTCAAGTGACTAATGAAAGTAT
Source organism: Diadema setosum (assembly GCA_033980235.1). Classification (NCBI taxonomy): domain Eukaryota; kingdom Metazoa; phylum Echinodermata; class Echinoidea; order Diadematoida; family Diadematidae; genus Diadema; species Diadema setosum. Next base: position 20,788,049 of record CM067059.1, read on the forward strand.
GAAAGTATTTCAGTTTTCATTTGCCTGATTTATGCAATTATTGTGTATCAAATGAAAACATATAAACACAAATGAAACAACAATGCATTTCTTTCCTGCTTATATATCAATAATTTCATTTGAATCTTTTTCCTGTCTTTCCTTACTCTTTCACTTGGAGTCGAAGGTTGATGATCTTGTTGATGATATCAAGGCCGCGGTCATTCAGGGTGTTCCACTTCTCGATGTGGTTGTGCCAGTCTGCACAGTGATCCTTGATGACCCTTGCACTGCCCTGAAGCTGATGCTGAGAGGACTGTGACGACCGACTACCATCTGAAGTATTCAATGAAATGGTCAAGACTCTTACCCCTCTCCTCGGATTTTGCACTTTATTTTGTTTAATTTTGTTCCCCTCTCTGACATATTGGATTACAGTGACAGAATGACACAGCAGGTTTCTTTCACATTACCAATTGTCAGAATGTTCAACCTTCCTAATTATATGCAATTATTAGCTGCATTATCATCACGTATCAGATTATTCAAAGGGAACCTTGTAAACTTCGCAAGTATATAATAGCCCATTTTAATTATTCTATTTTGTTTTGTTATGATGCACTTGCAGATTGTCATCTCACTCCCTACTAGTACTACTTTCAACTCTTTTTGTACAAGTTTCCTGTGAAGATACGGCTTGTGTTACAGTGCATACACGTGCAGTTATGAACCCAAATACCAAAGAGTGAATGATAATCTAATGACCACTCAATCGGAATAATTGGAAACCTTTATATATTAAAGCTCAGGCATCCACCACGAGTGTCATGCCACTCTCTCAACCAGCAATGGGGATCAAGAGAGCCCCTATTGTATCAGTGATCACTTTAATATTTTTAATAATAAGCACAGACCATACTCATGAGTCATGAGTCATCATGGTCATAGAGATGTGATTGTGAATATCATCAAGCAAGGATACCCAAGGACTGAGGCCATGATAGGTTCACATCCATCCTTGGATTTCTATGGCATGGCAGAGCAAAGATTCACTCTTCAAGTCAATTGATGCTAAATGACCAAAACAGATGGTTCTTCTTTGTTGTTTTTTCTGTATACACCTGGCAGTGGTTTGTGCATTGTGGCCAGTGGTGGTGTCGTCACCATGCACTACTGGCTGGCACTGCGCTGCGTCATCACCCAATTACCACCCATGCCCATGGCAAGTTCAACTGAATTTCATTTTATAATAAATTGTAGCAAAAAAAGCTGCTGAAAACTGCTTATCCAATGAAGGCGAGCCAATGAAGTAAAATGGAGTCAAAAGGGGCCTGAGATTTCGATCCTAGCAGAATCTTCGTCAGAGGCAAAATGACAAACAGGCAGGGAAAGCAATCACATATAAGGACTTCACACAACAAGAACAGACAGGGACAGGCTGGGTACACAAAACAAAGAAAACAAAGGAGAGGGTGGGAAGTCATGGGCAAGGAGCCCAACAGGTAAAGGGAGGGGGATTAGAGCAGGAGGGTGGACAGACAAAAGGCAGAGGAGAGCGGACAGACAAAAGCCAATTGTAAAGGCGGAGGAGGGTCAGTGAAGATCATGAGGATCAAGGAGGCAACCATTGAAGGAAAGGATGAATAGGGAGGCAACATCAAAGAAGATAAGGAACACCAGAAGGATATGGAAAGGGAAAGAGTGAAAAAAGCAACAGCAAGGGAATGGGGGGGGGGGGGGGTTTATACACACACAGTAATGGCAAAAATGACAATGAAATGACATTGACAGTAACGAAAAAAAAAATATAGGGTCTATATATAGACCCTAGACCTATATATGTTGATAAGGTAGTCCACGTGTTGGCAAGATAAAAGAAATAAAATAAAGCACATGTGATGAAAACTGGGGGAAAGGCTTTTGACTCTATTTAGGCATTATAATAAATTGGCTAAAATTAATGACAAACTGTATAAAGCATTGTATAAGAATTATGCGGGCTTTTTTGGCATTAGGCCTAGTATTTATTTGAAGGCAGCGTCGTGAAACTCAGCCCTGCCCATTCACTACGGGTGACAGTCTGTAAAAGTTTACATCACTGTTGCTGTTTTGGCTCAGTGGCAACGCGGCGCGGGCTGGGCTGGAGTTAGCCCGACCAGACGCTGTTACGCTATGCGAAAACAACGACGTCGCGACGTACCATGTACAGCGACTGGGCTGTGTATAGTTAGGCTGGAGTGTGTGACAGCGAGCCGAGATCCGAGCACCGGTAAGCCCGGAGCTCCCGCCCGAGAATCGCTCGCTCGCGGAGCTCGCACTCAGGTCGCCAGCAGAGGGAGCGTGCTTATTGACAAGTGTAACTGTAGAAACACTGGTAGAATCATCATCTACATGCCCTGCTGGGCCCCGCTATGTATTCACAAACCTTGTTGATTCGAATGTGAAGATTTACGACTAGATGGTAGTTTCTTTTGGTCGTCCATAAGAAGCAGTGTGTCAAGAATTCCGTCGATCGACTGGGCTTCCCTTCGCGAAAAATAACTCCGGTTTGATGTACTGCCTGCGTACGATCGAAGCTTCTGAATCTTTGGTACGTATGTACACATGTGTACGTACATTCTGATGTTACTGCTGTGTGTTGTGTGTAGTCGATTGTACTCCCGCCATCGTACCTACTCGTACTCGTGGATCGTGCGGTGGTTGTGCAAAGTCGTATGTGACCGTCCGTGCCGCGCCGTCATCCGTGTTTACTCTCATTGTATGGATCGCCGTACGAGTAATAATCATTTCGACGTCAAGGTGGTCACTGCTGATGAGTTGATGATGATGGTGATGATGATAAAGATTTTGATTTTGCTTCATGTAGTAGAAATGCAGTGGCGGATCCGGGGGGGGGGGGGGGGGAGTGCACCGGGCGTGCGCCCCCAATTTTATTGTTGAAACAAAAGAAATAAAAAAAAGGAGGGGCGGGGTTGGCGTGCGCGCCCCCTTTAACTCCGCCCTTTGAATCTTGTAAAGGCATCTCCCCCCCCCCCCCCCTTACGGAATTCCTGGATCCGCCCCTGACATGTAGACCCTATATCAAAAGGTTCTAGTAGCTAGGCACTACGGATGAATATAAGCATAACTGTCTATGTAAATGATAATACATGCAGAACAGATGATTTGATGTTTATGTTGCTGTGGTTGGTTGATAAGTTAATACTTTCTGGCTGGCCCCGGCTAAGGGCATCGGTGACTGCTATCCCCATATTTGCATATGAATTGAATGAATACTTGTCATTAGTGAAAGTTTGAGGAAAACTGGACAATCCATTCAAAAGTTTGAATTTGACTGTAGTCTATAGTAGTTTTGCGGCATTATTTTATAGGCCTAGTAGGCCCTATTGTAAGCTCGATGCTCACCAGCTGTGATTTCCGTACCCGTGCCACAGTAAAGATGGCCGGAAATGATCAAGCCTATTGTGTGCGTTGAACATAATAAGGTCCCTCGACAGCTGAACTCGGGATCGTGCTCACTAGACAGTGGTCACATGACCGGGGATTGTGCACACGACATAGAGGTGTCTGTCTATCTGTATACGGTACACAATCATAATCAACATATCTCGTGACTGGGGCCTGTCTTATAAAGACTTGTGATAGAAATCAATCGCAAGTTTTTTGAGAGCTGCAATGCAAGTTGCGATTGATTTGGGGACTTGTGATTGATTTGAAGGCTTTAAGACGGGGCCCAAAGGGAGGCATTTCATGAAGCGTATAGTGGTCGGATATTACTTTTTCTGACAAGCTGTTACAAGCTACTGGAATTCTTGCATCTGATTGGCTGAAAGTAAATTTGTCCGACAACTTTGTCGGACAAAATGCCTCATGAAGTGCCCCCACCCCCACCCCCGGGCGAACAACTACTTCTGCGTCATACCAGCTGTTCCCCGAAATACAGATGACACAGTCATGTAAAAACGTGTTACTAGTACACCCCAGTTTGTGCTGTTTTGTTTGTTCCGGTATAATTATACGTGTGAATTCATAGAAACAATAGGCATCTCATGTAACACAAAGATGAGGAAGAAGAGGAGAAGAAGCTGCCGAAAACTGTACGACTATCCATTAGTGGCGAGCCGGTGGAGATGACCCCTTTCGTCTCATAGCTGACAAAGATTCTTCCACGGCCTTTTGGAAAAATAAAGAAAGACAAATCACTGAAAACTGAGAAACACTGGGCATATACCATTTGAAAATGAATGTCAGTTTTGGTGAAACCTATGTGGTGTAGTGTAGGCCTATAATTAATTGCGACATTAACTAGAGGAAGTCTACAACAATCTTCGATGTACATGCAAATGATAGAGAATAGGAAATATGAAGAGAATTCAACATATAATCATTTTCATTTTTTCTAGCATAATGAAAGAGCACTTGGCATAGCCCTTTCAGAAAGCATTTATTTTGCATGACAGAAAGTCAAAGAATGTAGGCCCTATACTTTTTTCTTTTTTTAAAATGATGGTTTACGAAGTTAAAAATTCCCTCTTTTTTTTTTTTTTGTATCTTCCTATATGCTACTGGTGCAATCACGAACTTACTGTTTGTTGTTCGTGATGAGGCCAACAAAGTACAATGTACTAGTGTCATTATGATCGCTTTATCAGCGCTATTGACAACTTGACACTGGAAGCAGAGGACTGTACGTGTGATACATGTATTTTTATGATCATCTACCAGCTCACAGTTTGACCAATGGTCCATGGTTTGACAGTGGTCACTCCACCTGGTTTTCTTGACTGGTAAACTGGTGTCAACGGAGGTACATATAACCAGGGCAGTATAACCAAGGAGGTTAGTACCTCCTTGGTATAACCAGCTGTTGCCTTATCCATTATCCACAGTGAGTTTACAAATTTTGCTCTCCCTTATTCTTGTGATATACACCCGTGATTGTTGTTGGGTCAACAACTTCAGGTTTGTTTTCGTATAGGGGCCTACACGATTTGAGTCAGCCTATGGAGATAGTATATACACGTATTACCCAAGGAGGTACTAAGCGAGCTCGCCTTGTACCTCCATGATATACGTAATTCTCGAAGTCTTACGGTCTTTTTCCCCGACAGTGAGTGGTGTTATTGTGCTCGGGCACTGAAGTGTAGGTTTGGCGCTGAAGCTGGATCTGGTAAAGTCAGCCCAATGTGCATATTTCTCACTATAATCATAGCGCTACACGGTAGCTGCGATTAACACTCATCGTTTTCGGCGCTGTTGTGAAGAGTGCTACTTATTCTGTGGAGGGAATTAGACCTACAATGCTGTGGAATATACGTATATAGCTTCTTGTATTCAGCTTACTGTCACAACACTCGAGAAAGGGAGAGAGAGAGAGAGGGAGAGAGAGAGAGAGAGAGAAGAAGAAGAAGGGTTTCGTCCTATACTATGGTCTGACTGACTGAATGAGATCAGGTAATGTCAGTATTTTCATACACTCACATGTAGCTACGTAGTTGCAGTGGTTGCATTGTATTGTAAGTGCACTTGCATATCACAGCACGGAGGTGTCTGATCTTTCCACCTACCCCTGGGTATGGACACAGTACAATAGATTTTATAGCGCTGTTAGTAGGAGCTATAGTATGTAAACGCTAAAATGGGCATGGGCGTGAATCATGCTGTCAATATAACCAAGGAGGTACTAGGCGAGCTCGCCTATAGTACCTCCTTGATCGGTTAAGTTGAAGCAGGGAGGTGTTACAGAGATGGAGTGGCAATTCTTCGTAATTCATGCAAACGCATGTTTGGGTTCAAGGCGTTACAATGGGATGTCTAGCACTCCGTTACGCTTTGAAGTCATGCTCGGCGCCGCTCTGGTTTGCAAGACGAAGTTGGGAGACGAAGAACGCATTTCACCTTTCGTTGAATTACAAGTTCTATTTCACCGTAAAATTTTAAATGAAATACATTGTAGAAATGTCTACTCGAATTGATTTAGAATAGTTTAGGAAAGAATTCAATATTATTAACATGTATTTCTAGTTTCTTCGTAATGCGCAAATCAAAATGAAATGAAAATTAGGCCCTCTTAAAAACCTAATATTTTTCTATAATGCGCATATTTGTGCATGTTAGTTTTTTAATCTTTTAATCTGGGATATTTTGATCTTTCAAATACAGTACTCCGCTAAAGCGTATTCCAGCGTGCTTTTAAACTATTTGCTGTTAAAATTGTTAGTTTTACATTTTGGTTCGCTGCTCCAATTCAAGTTACACAAATTCATTGTTGCCATCACATTGAAAGAGAGAGCGAATTGCAGTAGGGGCAAGTATTTCTAGATGTGAGAGCGCTAGTCCCGATTACTGATGCTCTCTTTTGTCAAAGCACATGGGTAACACCTGTAGTTGAACGCATTTAACTTCTCGGCGGCGCCGCGCATGACTTCAAAGGAGAGCAGTAGTTGTCTCTCCTTCTCTAGCACCTCCCTGGTTGAAGAACACACATTTTCGGGATCCCTGCCCTTTGCTAAAAGGGGGATGTAGGCCCACGTTGCTCATTCACGCCACCCACCATACATGGTTATGAATTATGATAACTTTGGGCACAAACCACTTATTATTATTTTGTGAATTAATGATATTATTGCCATCACCTTTAGCTACATTTGCTTCGATATGGTCACCACTTTGGTGAAACAAACTCTATAACTTTTCCATAACTTCTTACATTCTCTGTCCAATTTTGATGAACTTTTTGATGTGCTTTGCCAGCCTTGCTTATCGGATGTTCAGGACCACTCCCATACACACCAATTGACCCGTGTGCAAAATTAAAATTTTGTACAGAGCGTTGAAAATCATAGCAAAATCTGAAACCTAACTTAAAAACAAATCTTGAATTTATATGAAACTGATTTATGCTTTCATTTTTAAATTGCCTCCAACAAAATTGTACACTTATATTCAGCTATTGCGCATATCAATATCAATGGTATCTGATACATTGTTTTTGAAATATTACGGATCAAAAGTGGGATTTTTTTTGCAACACCTAGTATCTCTCTCTGTACAACCCGATTTCGACCAGTTATTATGATTACTGTGTATATTAAAATTATGTATGCATCTTTGCTTGTATATTAATTACTGACAAAGCACAAGAACTTGTGTGCAATTACTCTTGATAGCGATATACAGGGTATGAGAAGTATGAAATGAATTGATTTAATTTGAGAATTCTTGATAACTAAATTTTTTGCCAAATCGATCTGTCGATGGCTCAGTGTCGGAGAGCTAAGGGACTGTCTCTCGATGTACGCCCTTCTCTCTGAACAGTCAATCCGGCAAGGTGAAGTGTACAGTACAAACTACGTATTATAGAAGAAAATTCACCGCAACCACAACCGTCATAATGTCATCTGCAGTCAAGGAAATATCCGAAACTCATTTGTCAAGTATTTATATCTCGATTTTTATAGGTATCGTAGTAAGTTGTAGACGGGCCATTTCACCAAAACCAAGGAGCTGTACATAGCCAGTAGCGTCCTACAGCACATGCCATAACACGGCCGCGATGGGCTTTTGTTGTCATGCTGCATAGTCTAGGGATTACGTCAATTATGATCACGACTGAATCAGAACGTGTTCCCTCGCGGAAGTGTAAAATTGAATGGGTTTGACCGAGACCACAGTTGGTTTATAACGGTGAGCAGCTTTAGGTAATGGTGATGCCTATCCTATAGTGGTGAACGAGAGTGGAGTGGTGCGTGTATTATATATACACTCCGTGCATGCCTCCATCTGCATGGGGTCTAAAGACTTGAAGGCAGGTGGAACGCAGCATCTCCATGTTATTTTTGGAGGTCTTGGATGCCGAAGTTGGTGGGAACAACGACAGAAAGTATAAAGAGAGACATCGGTGCTGTTTTATTACTCTCGACGTCCTTGGGCTGTCAATAGCGTCTTCAGTAATAACTTGTTAGATGGCTTCGAGTAAGGCGTTTCTGAGTGTCACCAAAACTCTTCCTCTGGTAAGTATTACAAGTGGACACTACCCTGCGATTTACAGGTACTCGACACCCTAATACGACAGTAATGATAAAGAACCAGGGAGGTGCTAGAGAAGGAGAGGCAACTAAAGCTCTCCTTTGAAGTCATGCGCGGCACCGCCGAGAAGTTATGCGTTCAACTATAAGTGTTACCCATGTGCTTTGACAAATAAGAGAGCATCAACAATCGGGACTAGCGCATTCACATCTAGAAAATTAATATTTGCTCCTACTGCAATTCGCTCTCTCTTTCAATGTGATGGCAACAATGAATTTGTGTACCTTGTATTGGAGCAGCGAATCAAAATGCAGTGTAAAACTCACAATTTTAACAGCAAATAGTTTAAAAACACGCTGGAACACGCTTTAACGGAGTACTTTATTTGAAAGATAAAAATATCCCTTATTAAAAGATAGAAAATTAACATGCGGAAATGTGCGCATTATAGAAAAAAAATAGATTTTAAGAGGGCCTAATTTTCATTTCCTTTCGATTTGCGAATTATGAGCTTGACTTCAAAGCGTAATGGAATGCTAGACATCCCATTGTAACGCCTTGAACACAAACATGTGTTTGCATGAATTACGAAGAGTTGCCACTCCATCTCTGTAACACCTCCCTGAAAGAACGGATCAAGAGCTGTGCCAATTTTCGGATTGCTCATACAGTGATCACTGCGTCGACGCATGTAATTTGATATACATGTGTGACAAACTAAGCTTATTTTGACATGCATTAGTATTTAGAATCGACCCAATTAGGTTCTATAGAGAATAGAGTCACAACTGTCTTATTTCCTTTGAACCATAATATACCGCCACTCGAAAACATTTATTTTGAAGCACGTGCCAAACTGGATCTGCCGCGCAGTCTTGTGTCTCGTTGCACAAGAAGGGTGTATCTCACCGGGCTTGAAACTACAGTGTAGTTCGCGACTAGTTCGCGACTCTAGATTTTGCTAGTTGCAGAGACGTCTCCTGAAAATTACAGAGTCTCCGACTAGTCGCCAGTTAGTAGCAAGAAATTTGAACATTTGAACATTAACATGTCGCGGAGACGTCGCGGAGACTAATCATATCCGCGACTGCTGAGACGTCTCCGCGACGTCTCCGCGATGTCTCAGAGACGTCTCAGAGACGTCGCCGAGACCTGCTGGAGACCAGAAAAACTGATGAGAGGTCGCGGAGACGTCTCCGCGACGTTGATCCGCGACTCTATTTTGACACTGTTTGACCTACTTAAAAACCACGTGACCTATCTGCGTACTGACATCCTGCCTAGATCAAGTCAGGTGATCCTGCAACGGCTCCCTCATATTATTTTGAAAATTTTGGCACCTACCATAACTCGTCTCAGAGACGTCTCCTTGGTGAGACCTTAAGACATTTTTATGTTGGAGACGTCTCCGCGACTGCTGCGACTGATAAGTTGGAGACGTCGCGGAGACGTCTCCGTTGGTGAGATACTATCTTGTCACCAGCCATTTTCTAGGGAAGATGTGTCTTTGTGATGGTAATTACTTTTCGCCATCGCTACTCATAAAAGATATATACGGGATGCGCAAATATTTAATTGGGCAGGAGATGATAAAATAGACAAGAAAATTACTCGACCGGGAATAGCCGGGCACTAATTTGGCACTACACTTAAATATTATTCCATATTCAGTTTTAAACTGTCAGAATAGTGTGGAAATCTGATATATAAACCCGGCTTTCCAGCTAAATTTCAGGAGGGAACAGTTTTTAACACTTTCCCATAATACAGTTCTGATTTACACTTTTCCATATATTTCTGGACGGGATTCACTTATGTTTTACTAATAAACAAGCAAATATAGCTAACATACGTTAACGTTCAAAATGAATCCTTAGATTGCTCAGCAAGACGGCGCCATCAAATATCGATTACTGTATCAAAGGTACAAATTCTCTTTTAGAATTCGTTTGTACATCAATAGTAACTGACAACTGTTTGAATGATTACAGTCAATTGGAAATCAATCTCTTGATTGACGGTAAAAGAGGTTGGGATTTCCAAAACTGCATATGTAGGGTTGCTATACGTACTAGCCTCTCTCAAAGTTTCTCTCTGTTTTTGGTATTATTGACATTGTAGTATTACGCTGATGTAGAAGCGAGTAGAGCGGAGGGTAGTTCGTCACGGGAAACAGGGCCGGGCGAACGACGCCCAGTATAAACCCCTCCTTAGCGTTTCATTTTCACTCGATTAAAAGGCTTTTGACAGGTTGGTTGGTAGTGGTGCAATAATGAATTCCTGATCTCCTCAGAGAAAAAAACAAAGTTAAACTTGCAGGACTTGTTTACACAAGACTAGCTACATGTTGTTTGTCTTGTAGTAATGAATTCCCCTCCTTCCCTTTGTTGTCGTTGTTGTTGTTGTTGTTGTTGTTCTTCTTCTTCTTTTGATTATAATTATAATCGTCGAGTTGAAAGTTGTAAAGTTCACCGTGTATGGCAGACTCACTCGCATGCCTTATTTAGCCATCATTTAGGCAGAAGAGTCAATTTAAAAGACAAGAAATCATTAAATTACCATATTAATCAAAGTTTGCAGATCCAGTGTAGATCCATGCCGATATAGTGAGTATTGTTATTATTACATTATGTATGTGTGTGCATCTATGATGTATATTTTGTTTGTTTGTTTGTTTGTTTTTTCGCTCACAGAAGACAGTAGTGCTCCATAGGTCTTTCCATCGCACCAGGATCGTAGGTAACATGGACTTTGTGTCTCTCATGAAAGATAAGACCCCCGTGGAGGTCAGAAAGGAGTTCAGAGAGGGGAAACACTTTCAGTGTCCAGTGGCCGGGTTGTGCAAAGGTGAATATTTATACATGTATTTAAAAACAAATTACTGGCCCTGAAATGTAAGTAAGGTCGTAAACTGGGTTACACCAGAATGGGAAGAATCTTTTAGTGTCCTTGATCCGGGATATACAAAGGTATGCGCATAGGCCCTACTGTATCTCTACTCAGAACAAAAAGAAAAGAAAACAAAATATAGAAATGTAAAAACCAGTGCAACAGTGTACTGGTGTGAATAGGTCATAGCTAAATCAGCATGGATTAACATTAATTTCTTATGTTGTAAAATGGGTATGCAAAGGTGAAATGTAGTTGTACGCAACAGTGAAATTGTATGCTGAAAGGAATTAGTTGTGAAAATCGATTGGAGATCATAATAATTTGTCATTGAAAAATATTTCCTGTCTCGGGGGAATGCAATGGAGAATATTATCATCATTATTACTACCATTAAATTTTCTATCATTATTATTACAATTATTAATATTATTATTATTATTATTATTATTATTAGCATTAGCATTAGCATTAGCATTATTATTATTCATCTCTTTTTTATATTTTTTTTTTTGCAAACTGCGAAATAATATTCGTATGTATTAATAATTATGTCTACAAAAGATAGCGATTATAATTATAAGCGAAAAATACTTCCAGTGCCCTGTAACAAGGTTGAAATGGTTACTGGCATATGATTTGCCTGTGGTCTTTATAAATATAATGTGCATCAGGTATAATTGCACTGAGCTACGTTATTGTAAAGGCAAAATGCAATATCTTGATTTTCCCATCGATCTGACTAATGTCGTTCTAAGAGATTTAGTCAGCCGTTTGTTTTTTCTTCTCTAATAAGCATTGGTTTGTGAATTGATGATTCAATTATCTATTATAGAAGATACTCAGTAATACGGTTTCTGTTGGATAGCTGGAACAGATTACGTTTTTACCTTGAAATCAACATTTCAGTAATTTAAAAACAATTTGTCACAATTGTAGTGCGGTAAGTTACGAAGCAATTTATGGGAAAAAAAACTGATGAAAACTTAATGACTTAATGTAAACAATATAGTGCACTCCCGCTATAACGAACACGGTTATACTGAAATTTTGGCATTTTCGGCACTATTCTTTTTTCATTCTTCATTGTTTATTTGTTCGGTCATAACGAAAATGCGATATAACAAAAGAAAACTGCCGTTCCCGAGGACTTCGTTATAACGGGAGTTGACTGTACTGCCACGCGTATCCCTCATGCTATCGTGTTTCTTTCTCTTTCTCTCTCTCTCTTTCTCTGTCTCCCAGGGTTTAAGCAGGCTAACCTCATGGTAGTTCACAAGGATTTCGCCGGCGATCTGGCGGAGTACTGCCGCCTAAATTACGGACCCATGGCAAGCATATTCATTTCTAAACCGGGCCAGTTCGACATTCCTCCCCTTTCCGACGACTCTGACGTGAGGTTAGTGTTAGTGTTCGGCACAATAGTTAAGTAGTTTTCGTCTGAACCGTAACCCACCCCCCCCCCCCCCCACTCCGATCTGTTACTGAAAATGAAATGAAAAACACATACCCTTCAAATCTAAGATCACTATAATAGTGTATATAGCTAGCAGGACATAGAGGGTAAAAGAGAATATTGATGGCAGTTTACGTATATAGTGCACTTCCAACCGACAGAGACCGGAACATGACCTTTATTGTACCTCATTGTATTTATGCTAAACTTTGATCACTTCTATAGCGGCTGTCCACTTTGTCCCTTGGTCACATGACACACTGAGCAACCCCTGCGTGATGCACCAATGGTTCTAAAGTACAGGAATATCTGTTTGTTAGGTATACTTTATGAATAGTGTCATAAAATGGGATACGATCAAATGATTATCTCAACTCCTTGTCAGATTCATCGCCTGAAGTGATCCAGTTTGTATTGGCTTATTGGATAATAAAAGTCAGTAATTTGAAATCAAATACACTGAACGACAGAATTTTCAAATAATTTCAAATTACTGCAACATTCTTGACTGTCGATGTACATCATGATGTCAAACCTAAGATGATAACATGTTTCATAGAGTTGCAAACATTTTTTAATGGCTGTCTTAATGAAAACCCTTCGCGGACGATTATGATGTCGAGTCGAATGTTCAGACGTTAAAAAGTTCAGACGCCTAACACGTCATCATTTGTGTCGACCCAAATGTAGCGGTAGTGAATTTGGCTGTTCACATTATTGACTAGCATTCGCATTTCGCTCGCTCCTAAAACACCCCAAAACGCCTCAAAAAACAATTTTGTTTTTTTTTTATTTCAATATTTCCTCCAGGACGGACCTATCAGCCTACAATATGTTCGTTAACGGTGAATTCAAGGAGGTGATTCCAGACCTCATGCAGTTCAAAGACCAGCTGAACAACTTCTGCTTCTTCTACTTTGGGTGCAGCTTTTCATTTGACGAAGCGCTACTTTTAGCGGGCATTCCTCTACGTAACCTGGAACAGAAGACTTCCAACGTTCCCATGTACAAGGTCTGACGAGTATTACATTGTATTTGATTCCATATGCACTCATGTGTGTGTGTGTGTCCGCTACTTGAATATTCATATTATAAACAGTGACCACTGACCTGGAGAAAGTCGATTCATTCCAGTGGTACAAATCTCGTATTATGCATGACACGCACCAGCGCAACATGCACTGATTGCATCCCCCTCCCTCATTTTTTTGTTCCTTTTCGGTAACACCATACAAAAATACGAAGAGAGAAAACCTACCTACCTATAGCTAACTTGATGTATAATGGGAGAAAAAGAAAAATGCCCTTTTGTAACCAGAAGGATCAATAGGACGTAAATCAATGTAATACGTTTAGCTAAATTTTGAAGAGCGATAAATACCAGCTAGTCAGGGGTCATGTATGAACGTAGAGAAGGTACAACCATAGAGACATATAAACTGTATAGTAATCTCTACGGGTATACAGTCACTTAGCCGTCATGTTTGACTTAAGCCATCCGGAGGAACAGTAACTGACCTCCAGAGTACTCGATGGTTACTGATATTCCAACCGGCAGACAAATGTTCCCTGTCACCCGTGTGGGGTCTTCCGTGGCAACCAAGTGGTATCCATGAAACCCATCCCCAAGAACCTGGTGGAAAAGGCTTTCCAGGTCACACACCCGCTGGTGGACGTCCATGGAGCTCCCATGCACATTGGAGATCCAGGTAATTCTTTATTGGTGAATCCGCAGAGCGCCATATCATGACGACGAGAATACCCCAGTAATTTCCGCCAGCGTGAAACTAGCGTAGATAACATCAATTCCATTGATTTTTCCTATGCACTCTTGAGTCTTATTAACATCAAAACAGGAACATTTTTTCTCACTTTGTAGAAGCGTGTAGTGCTAATAAGGAGGGTATAAAGAAAGTTTCTTTTTGTTCTTTTTTTCTCTCTCATTTCGTAACGCTGATACTAAAATATTCATTTAGTATTATGTTATGATTCAAAATGTATGTCACAACAATGGGAATATCCTCAAGACCACCATTAGGCAAGCTTTATAATCAATGTTCTCTTCCGACTGACACACATGCTTAATTTGTTACACCAATGCAAATGTCTGCAAAGAAGAACCGAAGAGATGAGAATTTAATGTAGTAGGGAAAATTTCTCTGGCATTGAAAAGTAGCCCTTGCAATGTTTTTATTCATATACCACGGTACTCATTACTAATTTACTGTATATCAATTTACTTTAGAAAGTAAAGATGATAGTAATGATGATCATATTAATAAAAGGGGTAGTGATAAGATTGATAAGAGTGCTGTATGAAGAAGAAACTGTACATCACGCAAACCATCTTGCTAATTCCAGCTGTGATAGGTGTGGAAGTAGAGAAGGTCTCCTACGGTCACAGCATTGCATTTCAGGAGGGGGACGTGCCGGTCTTCTGGCCCTGTGGTGTCACGGCTGTCGAAACGGTCAAAGCTGCAAGTAAGTAATGTTTCATCTTAAACTCTTCCTCTTAAAAGGGACTCCTCATATACTACACACCATGGACTAATAGTAGATTACCAATCTACAAAAGAATAGAGATAGGTACTCTCTAAATTCCTTAGATTTACATGAGGGACAAATCCAAAATAAGATTGAAAATCTCAATCTGGTTTAGAAGTCAATCTAATCCTTAGTCCAACTTTCGGTTGCCGTCTGGAGAGAAATAAAAAAAGGTAACCACAATCTCATAGATTGGTTTCCAATCTAAGGAATTTAGAGAGTATATGCATTAACAAATTCATGAATTTACTGAAATATGAAAAACTATTATATGAATTATACTGGTATACAGGTTTTCGAGATATAGTAATCTAATGTATTATTGGATTTACACGTGTATAATATACTGGCTTGTATACTAATTTCTACATTGCCTATTAATTTCATTCAATTTCGTTGATTTATTTCCAAATTTGTTTATATGAACTTTACAAACGATTACTGTCGATAAAATCGTTTTAAATAGCCGCCATTATAAACAGTTATTGATGGATCCATTTAAACACTTCTGTAAATTTCAGTGTTCCGTCGCCATTGATTCTTTGTTGATTTTATTCATTGTTTTGCTATTGCGCTACACAAACTTGTCGGGATCTCTCATTGGCGCAAAAAGAAAAAAAAAGACTTTTCTTTTTCATATGAGAAGATCTGACTCGGGAAGCTCCTTAGTTCATTGAGGGGATTGTAGGAGTAAGGAAAATGACCCAGCTGAAGCCATTAACTCAAACAATACGATGAAGACTGATATGACCCGTGATATGAATTGTATGTCAACTCCAGTATTCAATGAAATCGTTTAATACTAGTATGTAAGAAAAAGACGCACAACTACCTCAGAATAGAGTATATATTAAAGCAGATTGTGTTCGAATAGCTCCAAAATATGCACACAACGTAAGTGGTATTTTAATGTAGTTCTAGGAAGCCAACAAGAGCTCAAAAGGCATCCTCCTTTTGCCGTCTGGAGAGAAATAAAAAAGGTAGTCGATTTGTTTTTCATTTGAAATCCAGAGCTCCCTCTAGCGTTTACCCACAAACCAGGGAGTATGATGATCACGGACACGCCCTTGAAGAAGACCGACTCTGACCCCACCCCAGAGGACCTCCCCAGGGTGGTGTGGTTATCCGAGGAGCCTCTTCTTGCCAGCGTTCTCTCTCAGGCAGCAATGGATAAAATCAAGAAGTTGGAGGAGGCAGCCATTGAAGACATAGGTAAGCTGCGTGTCTGATTAATATCACCGACTCTGCTAAGACCGTAAACCACAAAGGTAAATAATTAAACCTCGCCCGACAACTCACTGACATAGTATTGAAATAGAGCAATAACAAGCATGATTCCGTACACCTTCTGTTCTGTTGACCTGAGGGTATTGAATTGCAAAGGCAACGTGAATTAGAACGCATTCATTGCTCTATCAAGCTGGATGGTGTGTGCGCGTGCTTTCATATTTGTGAATATCTTCACTTGATAACTTTTTTGTTTTTGTCGCATTGTCATGTTATATTTATTCATATTATTGTCACTTATTACATACGCACGTGAATGAATAGATGAATGGATCGTATTCCTTCAAATACGATGAATTAATCCGAACGATCGTCAACGAAAAAAAAAATACTAGTTTGTAACAGTAATAACCGTTTCTCCAACTGGTCGGGAAACGTCAGTGCTGTAAGCTGTATCGGGATCGTCAAATCGAAATGAAACCTATGATTTGCTTCAAACTTGCAATATCGAAGACTTTACTTACTGTGATTGACGTTGACTTTATCGTATATAGACAGTCCAGATTGTTCGTAGAACTATTCCTTTCGTGTAAAGTTATGATGATTTTTTTAAATAAAAATTATATTTTCACATTTGTCATGAATTTGTTTTATATTTTGTTTTTGCCTTGGTAGGAAAGCGGCAAATTGGCAACCTGCTGGTAGAAGACGATCTATTGAAGTCCGCCCTGTCCCTATCCCACGCGAACTCCGTCGCCATCACCACCGGCTTTCCGGTCAAACTTGAGGGCGACAACGTGTACGAGAGTGACGGGCCTCCTGGCGCCATTGCCATGGCAACCACCCTCCAAGCCCTGGGAAAAGATGTAGTTTTAGTGGTGGATGATGAAGCTGGTCTGGTAGAGCTGTTGCAGAAGACCATACAAAGACTTCTTGATCAAGGTAAAAATCTGGAGCAGCTGGTCTCTGTGCACGCAAATCGCAAGAGGAGAATTTCGAAACAATTAAAACTATCAAACCTCAACCATCCTTCCTTTTACATATCAACTACGCTGATGATTAAGTCAATGTTTGTTGGACCAACCCAGGTGGAATTTTCATAGGATTATAATTATTATCTCTCTCATCAATCTGCATAATACGCGTTTGAGTAGAGATGTATTCGCATGACCTTTCTTGGCAGCTGACAAATTACCTGGCTCTCTCTTTATTTTTGTTTTGTGGGGTAGCAATTTTCATACTTATTGCATTTGTACAATGCTCGAAAATTTTCATCGATTCTCTGTGAAGTTCTCGTGCATGTCTTGATCAACTATCCACGTCATTCATTATCAATAACTTGCTATCAGCGCTTAAAGGCATAATTTACCATTTGCAGATGAAACAAAAGCCCACCATTAATCCTTTAAAATAGTTCTAGAATGTGAGTTAGGGATAGAAACAACCACTGTAAAAATCTGAATTGGTAAAATAGATGTTAAGTATTGTTAGATATACAAAATGTGAACAATGGGTATAATAAAAATGTTTCCAGACTAAACCGTCTACAGTTACAGTTTATTAAGAAAAATACAGATATCTCCTTATATTTTAGGCTTTATCACGAAAATTGTATATGATAGTATGTTTTGTGGTACAACAGACCTACACATATGCATTAAATGTCATATCTTGAAAAATTTTCAAATCACTGTTCCCAAAGGTAAACAGGACCTTTAATGATTTCCTTACTTGTAATGACCTATTATCATCACCTATACAGTATTGTATGTCAAGTGAGTTGTATTCTAGGCGAGATATCTCCCCCTCTATGATTAAGATAAGCTTTGATTGACGTTGGACTAATTCATGAAACGGGAGTTCTTTAAAGCAGCAATTATAACGTATCCAGTCATCGTTGGAAAAGAAATTTATTCTCTCCACTCCTGAACATTCAAAAGGACTCCATTTTACACAAAATAGTACACAACATTGCATCCTGTTTATCTCCTGCGCTTTCACAGGTGATACATGGAAATTTACATCTCTGTGTCATTGTATACAAATGCTGTAACAATCAAGAAAGACAACGAAGAAACTCTAAATCCTTTCAAGGTCACGTTCCGTGTTGATTCCGACCTTTCTGTTATAGTACGTTCTCGTTGCAGTGATCTTGAAATCGCTCGTCCACGCCTTCCTGGCTGTTCCTGACTTTGCTGGACAGGATTTGACGTTCCTTTGTCAGGTGTTCATTGATGAATACGTTAGTTTCTCGCAGCAGGGAGGTGAGTCACTTCGCTGCTTGCAGTTGCTTCGAGCACGGTAGACACAGCCTCTTACGTTTTACCTTGAAAATTTGACGTGAATGGGATTGGGGCCGTTTGAGCTTTTGGAGCGCTTGATCTGAAGACGGGTTGATCTGCGTATATGTCGCTCGGAGCGTGTTCGATGCCCAGCTTCTGCTTGGAGAGATCCATGACGATGACGTCAGTATCCTCTGTGGGAAACTCAGCCAGACAGTAGATCCTCAGGCAGTTGCGTCTACTGTACAGTTCCTGTTCTTTGACGTCGTCAGCAACTTTCGTAAGCTTGCTCTCAAGGTCAGCAATAGCTTTTTTCAAGATCATGGACAACTTTGAGCCTCGTTTGAAGGTCATGGTCGACAGACTCGTAGACTCGCTGGGTGACGGAGTCCATGATTGCTTCAGAGACGGCTTTTGTGATGACCTTATTCTCATCAGGTGTACTCAATGCCTGAACAATACGCTTTTGAAGAGTGTCATTGAATTCTTCAATGTTGAGAATTCGGCGCGCATGGCGCTCGAGTCACCAGCTGGACTGTCCCTAGATTCATGGTCTGTGGACAGGGCGGCGTTGATATCTTCGCCATATTTGACCTTTCTTCTGGCACCCGTACCACCACCTTTAGAGGCCATTTTAGCATTTTGAAATCAGTTCCCTAGATGCAGCAAAGGAAGTACACGCAATAGATCACAAATATGGCAGATGAAAGTCTATGACGAGGGTAAAATACAGAAAATTTTACCAATGATATTGAGACTGAAGTCCAAAGGTGTCAATCGCTGTAGAGTGCCCATCAATGTAATTACTATTACGTTGGTCATGAAGCTATCGCGGCTAGGTCATATAGGAGCGTGTGAAATAATTGTAACTCTTGATAGACAATCAAAAAGCTGCACAATCCGTGATTGGCGTTCAAGATCAGGCATCCCGGATTGTCCTTTCTCCACGTTGCGGAAAAAAAAAATTATAGCGATTGGTTTACTGACATAATTTGACTCTGACTAATTGTTAACATAAAATGATAAACATGGTCGTAATGGCGCGATGTTTAGTTATGTGAAGAATGTAAGATGAAAACTGTCAGTCGTGGACGTGACACAAACAAAATATGCGCCCATACAAGAGTAAGCACATATTATGTAGGTTTCCAGAGAATTGAAGGTTTCCAAAATTTAAGTCTGCTACCCAGAACGTGATGATTAGCAATGACGGAAGTAGGTGAAATCGAGTTTGTTTTTACAAGGTTACTTTTTTTTTCTTTTAGAGATTTGCATTACCTTTTCATGAAAACAAACCCTAAGACCTATTACATGTTTTGGGGCCTATATTTTATCTTTTAATAAAACGGGGCCCTGGTATCATCATTCTTGAGCGTAACCTTTACAGAGTTGCTGAAAATTAAGATATTAATACAGCATGCTTTAGTTTTCTCAAAATTGTATCTAAACTAATGCCGTGTGTGTCCACTACCAAGGTATTATCCAGCAGTCTATACCAGTCGAGTGCTACCCGCCGCGTGGGGAGAAGGCTTCTGCGGAGAGTGCCAGGGCGTTCCTGAAGGGTGGTGAAAACGAGTGTCGGTTCGACCACCTCGTCGCCATTGAACGAGCTGGAAGAGCCCAGGACGGCGGCTATCACTCGAGTAAAGGGGTGGACAGAGGTAGCAAGATCGGAGGGATTGACGAGCTCTTCGAGGCAGTCAGGGATATGCCCCATGTATTTACCACAGGTGCGTTTCGATGTCAAGTTTGAGCGTAATGCACGTCAGCAAAATTGGCTGTGAAGAGATCTGGTTGGATCCGGAACTGGATTGTGATGTTAATCTATAGATCTGTGATTCTAGATTGGATCTGCAATTGAAATTTGATTTGTATGTCAATTTTTTTAAATGAAGTATAGGTTTACTACAGGTTTTCCAAAAGTTCAAATACATCGATAATTATCTCTTTTTTATGTAGCTCAAAATAACAGTAATTATGGTTTTAGTTATGGCAAATCTGATCAGATTATATTGTGGGTCAATTCAAGTTTATCATTTCCACGAAGGTTTTTTTTTTTTGTTTTTTTTTTTTTGTTTTTTTTTTTTTTTGCTTTGTTTTTAAAGATTGTGTTACATTCTTGAAAACCACCATGGGTTCCAGACCAAAAATAGACAGATATATATTTTTGATAATAAATATGCAAGTTGTACTGTACACGTCGTCCCCTGAATGGATATTGTAGTTATAACACAATCCTTGCTGCATGTCACGGACGTAACTACCCGCGTCACAGTTTGTTTGTTTGTTTGTTTGTTTGTTTTTTCCCGAATGCCGTATATCATGTCCAGGTATCGGAGATGGTGGAAACGAACTGGGCATGGGTAAGGTGAAGGCGAAGACTGCCGTGCACGTTCCTATGGGGGACCAAATAGCCTGCACGGTAGCAACGGACTACCTCATCTGTGCAGGGGTGAGCAACTGGGGCGGCTATGCTCTATCCGTGGCGCTGGCCGTTCTTCGCCTCTGCCCCATACACGATCGGTACAGGCGCCGCGCCGTGGGCGTGCCACCCACACAGGAGGAAGTACTGGCAATCATCTCAGCCACGCCCACCGTCAACAAGGTGGGTGGACCACCAGGTGCCATGACATTTGCTCCTGCGACAATTGCTCCCATGAAATATCTGCACGCTCAGGCAAACATAAATTCTACCCACAAACATAACCCTAACCCTAATCCTAATCCTTACATCAAACTAAACATAAAACCCTATCATAACCCTAATCCTAACCTTAAGTCCTTGGAGAAAAATACGACCTAAACATATTGTCCCAGGAGCAAATATCGCGTCACCGGACCATTGACATCGTTCTTATCAAGGAAAATTATTATTATTGAAAATTAACTGGGACCCTGCGTTATTCCTATTTAAAATGAAAATGTCTTGCTCTGCTCTGTGGTCGTTAGAAATGCACTGTCAACTAAAAGATAAGGCAAGGGCTGCGCTGCAGTCCTGTATAGAATGATGATGAAAAAAAAAATGAAGAAAAAAAGTTCCGTGCGAATATGGTTTGACTGGTGTTTCCGTGCAGACGTGTAGTGAATTTTAGATTAATGTGCCTCACGGGGCTATGTTGTATCTTCATTCCCATGTGTCAAACTGCAACAATAAGATTGTTTTAGTCATAAAATGTTGTTACTACAATCACAATAGAATCATCTATAATTATATCATATAAGCGCTCATAAACGGTCATAACGAAATTTGGATATAAAGGGGAAAAAAATCGCCGGTAACGTGCTCTTCGTTAACGGAAGTGCACTGTATCAGAAAGTGCCCTCTAAAGCTGCATGGCATGATCAAATATTGAGGTTCCTCCTCTTGAAATAGATTAGAGACTTATTGCAGAATAGTATACCCTGTTTTTAAGGCAAGCATATCGAGTGCTCCCTCTACCAAAAACTAAATGAAACAAAACAAAACAAAAACCGATTTTTAGTGTGAGAATGCGTCCAAAAAAAAAAACTAGTAAACAACCACTGAACACTTTGTCGTACAATAAAATTTGCCAGAGGTCACATGAACCCATTTTTGTGTTTCTTGTTCTTCTTTCCCTTCTCCTTCCTCTCCGTCTTTTTTTTTTATCGTGTTATTCTCTCTCCTCTCCTCTCTCTTCTTCCACTCCGTCTTTTTTTTTTTATCGTGTTATTCTCTCTCCTCTCCTCTCTCTTCTTCCACTCCTCCTCCTCCTTCTCCTCTTCTTCCTCGTCCTCCTCCGTCTTCTTTGTGGTCTTACTTTCTTCTCCATTCCCTGTCCTCTTTGCCCTCTACAGGAGGAGAAGGTGCTACAGACGCTGGTGGATCTTGGATTCATGGATGCCTCGGGAGAGGTCAAAATGGCGGTCGACTGGCTTCCCTTCCATGACGTCCACGCCAAGAAGATCCAGGATATAAGCAATGTTTTACTCTAAGAAGCAGTAAATCGGATTGGTCTTGGACCGACAGTTCGATCCCCCGCGGGTGCCTTCGTGATTCATCAGCATGGCTGTATCTTTGATTGCTCTTTCTGCAGTCACTCATTATCATTTTCTAACAACTCATCATCACATGCACGTACCTTTTACTAACATGATGAAATGATATAACCATCGTGTCAAGGCTATCATACTCGAAAACCACCCTTTCAAAAAAACACGTACGCTATTCACGGTACTTTTTAGAATCACATTATACAAACACGCTAAACAAAAAAGAAACAGCATCATGAAAACCAACTGTTTTTAAAACTCAGTGGATTTGGAACGTTAAACGTTCAGGATGTGCTAGTATAAGTTTCGTATAATTTGAAATGTTCCATGAAATGGATTTTAAGTATAGTTTTCATAACCAGCGATTTCAGTTTGTGTCGGGAGTATACTTGTCTCATATTGCAGATTTCAAATTCATGAAATTCTTCCGTCCAGTTGTTTTTATTGCAACTGATGAACAAAAATCCCTACATCGACGTAAATAGGCACTTAATTGACCAGTGTTTTAGTTGTAGCCATGACAAAAGAAACCATGGGCATACAATGCTCGGGAAGGATTCGAACGTACGAACCCCCTGATCTCCGGACGTCGTCTTATCCACTAGACCACCGAGCTTCTGGCTGACAGCCAGTGCTGGTTCTACGTCGATGTAGGGTAATTTGTTAATCAGTTGTATTGTTGAAGATTTCTTCACCAGAAATCACATTTCTTCCATGCCAGGGAAGGATTTGACAATGACAGCATCTTGTCACAGTCATGCCAAACCCCTTACAGATAAGTATTTCCATTTTCGCCTGGTTCACCTCGGAATGATCCAGTAGCTATCCTTCGGACCTTGGCATAGATTTCTCGCAAGGACTGATGTGTCACTGGCTTTGAATCAATTTCAGACAAACATGCGAACGGAAGGGGGTGGGGGCTGTATTTGGAGGATGAAAACTCCCATTTTTTCTTCAGAAAACGCCAAATCATTTTATGTTTTTTTTTCTCAAAGCTGAGTGACTCCTGGTAAAGATTCAAATTCATCTCTGAAATGTGTCAGATCTGCCCGAGTACAACGCGAAAAGACAAGGCATTAGAAGTGAGCGAAGAAATTTAATGTCAGCTCATTTTGATAGTTAGGGAAGTCATACGCTTTTTGCAATGGACGTATAACGTCTTCCACATTTTAGAAATCAAACGGCAATTCACCGCATATCTTAAAATGCAGACAAGGAAATCATATCATTTAGACACTACAATTCAGTTGCCATCATTTAGCCTATAATTAATGTTTTATTATGTGTTATTTTATGATTTTGCACAACGTATCATTATGTAGAAATTGGTAAAATTAAAATGGATTTTTAAAGCATATAGGCCTAATTGTATTTTTTTTTTAATCAAGTTGGCGCTTTACGACTCGGGGGAAAAAACTACCTATAATCCTTAGTCTCGAAGTACAACCAAATGATACCATAAAATATGCGTAAAATATATCGTGATATGAATATATTTTCTGTTCGATAAACATTTCTGAAAACTTATCACTTCCTTAACTGAAGCCATGAAGAGAACATCCGTCCGCCAGGTGAAATATACAATTTTCTTTTCTTTTTTTCTGAGTGGATTCTGTCTGTTGACTGAGAGACGTAGTTAACACATTACTTCGGGAGCTTTGGAAGTATAGACATGCTGTGTTTGATCAGTTTTAAAAGTGAATTTTTAAAGACGTTCTTTAGGTTTGAGAAGACTCAATTTAAACAAAAAATTTCTCCGTGTGAATTGACTTGAGAGCCGTCAATCGCTCATTCACTTATTCGTTGTGACTTGTCTGTTGATGATGTGTGTGAAAATACACGTTGCAGCTCAGCGTGCATCTGCCTTGCATTAAATGCAGTTACGCTCTGTTACATGTAATAATGTACATGATATTGATGAGTTTCTCTGTTTATTTGTTGTTTACACTTGTTTTGTGGCGTGACGTTTGTTTCTCATAATACATGTAGTAAGCTAATATTTTACTGGAGTGACAGTGAGTGTCGTGTTTCATGTGCTTGCGCGTGTTTGTAAGTTTGAGCTTCGAACGCAATTGAGCGATCGGCTAGTCGACCGACGTTTTATAGTCTCTCTGATTATAGTAGTGCTTATAGTGATGATCTTTTATTTTCCAACTCTGAAGTCAGAAAACATGTTTGCATTGAATCCAAGGTCCATGTAGGCAATGACTATCACAATTCACAACTTGGCATTTTGCCATTGGCTATAGGTACATACAGTATATTGGAAAGAAAATATTTGAAGATCTTCATAAACAGCCTTTGATTCTTACTGGTATGTTATTGTTTACAGTTACAACAAGTTCAAATTTGTATCTGTGTACAGGATTGCATACCACCATTGGGAAGATACGTAGTGTAGTGTTGGCAGAAAGTAAGTAAAGGTAACATGCA
Organism: Diadema setosum; assembly: GCA_033980235.1. Taxonomy (NCBI): domain Eukaryota; kingdom Metazoa; phylum Echinodermata; class Echinoidea; order Diadematoida; family Diadematidae; genus Diadema; species Diadema setosum. Next base: position 20,812,898 of record CM067059.1, read on the forward strand.
AAGGGCGAGGTACAATAGATAGTCTTCTTGGAAGCAGGCTTTCCTCTCCCATACATCATGCAAGATGATTTATTTTAATCCCAACCCATACTCATTTATCCAAACTGAACATTTAAGTGCATTCCACTTTTTTCTAATGTCATTATGATTCGATCACTTAGATCTTACACACACCATTTTGATAGTGAAACGCCACATACGGATGTATTTTTACTGATTAAAAAAAGAATCTGAATAGACTGTCTGATTGTCCTAAAATATCATCGACATCGACAGTTTCTGAAGTAGAGAGAGAGAAAAAAGTAAATATGCAGATCGAGGTTCAGGAGTTGTATAAGACTGTATATCACAGCTACTTACGTGCAAATTTGCTTTCATGGTACACCTAATGGTTGTTTATACATGTTCATGTATACCACCTGTTGTGTGGCGTCTTCGAGATTTACAATGTTTGACATCGGCAAAATTGGCGCAGCATTTTACATGTGGAGTGGAGTTGGTGTACCTGTTATTTTTATTCACGTTCCCGTATACAACGTCAAGGTCTATCGGCAATTCGCTTCGTCGTACCACTTAAAAGTAGAACCCGACTCCACGCCGGGATGCTCGTAAAGTCAGACTGAATGCAGTGAAAATTGATTAAAAAACTTTTACCTTCAAAACATGTACATTACGGGGAGCTAAAGCTTCACAGTTTCATGAAAAAAATACATTGTATCAGGCATAACACATACCATGGAAGAATACTGTTATGAGGCGATAACCAAGTTTCTCCATAGAAAGACTCAGCAATCGCATCCGAACACAATCCATTATGTCTTTGAATAAAAATCGCATGACATTATCTTATAACATAATTTGGTGACAAATTCCTTTTAGATAGACTGTTAAATGAGTATTGCTAAAGTTCTTTGGTGAGACAGGTGTATAATGTACAATTTCTTTCATTTCAAGTTTGTTGTAATGTTTACAGAAGTTATACCTTTGATGAAGAAAGGGGGTGCTAATTCATCAGACAAATTAAGTGCAATCTATTATTTTTTTTTAAGTTTCGGAATCTATACAAAACATCAAAAATGAATCATTCTTTAATACCTATCATGGCTGGCTGAAGTGCGACTCGTGCGGCAATGATGATTCTATGGTGGTGTTGATGTTTTTAATGGCAGTACTTAATTCTTCCTTTTTCTCCTTCATGTTTTGGTTTGTAACAGCATATCATTCCGAAGGTGCGAGGGTCCGAAAATGGAAAGGAGTTCATTAATCCGAAAAAGAAAAAAGAAAAGATTCGTATAAAATCCGAAAATTCGGATAACGGATTTAAACGGAAACACGAAGTTTGTGAGTGGGGAATAATAAACTTTCAACATAAATGGCATCAACCTTTTTTTCCTTATTCTTCTTTTTCTTCTCTTGTATAGTGGAGATGATAATGGTAGTGATAATTGAAGAGCCGGTGTTATTCCAACACTCTTAAGGAGCATCAACTCAGAAAAAATGGCACATCATGGCAAAAAAAAACTGTGACAAAACAAAAAACAAAACAAAAACAGCAACCAATATAAATATTTCAACGTGACTGTTAAATTGATAATGAATTATTGATTTGAATTCAACAAAAAGATCATGAATTTTTGAAAACGCGAAAAAACGTCATGGACGTGTTGTTCATATCTCATTTTGCGACATTTTTGCGTCCTTTCAATTCGTCCTTTCAGTTGCGTCCACTCAATTCAATCGACCTTGTGAGGCAAATTAAAAGCCAGGTACAGCCTCCATGTACTCACAGTCACTACGTATGCCCGCTGAGGATGTACTCTCAGAGGCGTTGTGCAACTGACATATTATTATTCCTTCCCGTTTAAATAGTTGCCCATAAATGCACTGGTTTGTGGCGAGACACGCGCTTGCGCAACCAATCCAAGACGATGATTGGACGATCCCGATCACGTGGTCACCTAGACAGGCCTCTGGATTCGCTCGGCTCATCCGTCTGAAGAGGCGCTGTCGTTTCCAAGGTCCAGCTGGTGAAAAGGATGTGGTGACTTTTGTCAGTTATGCTGTACAAATGCCTTTTCATGCATATGTGTTATTTACATCATCGGAGTTGATACAGCATTTCAGATCCACATAAAATTATTATTTTTTGTAGTGCTGCGCAATTTCTAACTGGAAGTACATGCATACTTATCACGATTGAACGAGTCTTTTTGTAGGCCTAATGATAGCGCATCAGATGTAGATTGTTCACTTTGAACAGCCAAAAAGGATGAGGATTATTGATGTCAGAAGAATTCCATCTTCTAACATTTTACCAAGAGGGTTTAAAGCCATCTTTGACTGAATAGTAAGGTGCTGATGTCCAACTGCAGGCATATTCAGTCATGTAAGTTTCCTGAACTTTTTATGTGTCTTACGGCATAAGCACAGCATATAATTTTGTGCCAAGTTGTAATTTTCTTCGAATTTCCACACTAAGCTCCGCCCATCGCCTGAAATTCTAAGAAAATTACAACTTGGCACAAATTATATGCTGTGCTTATGCTAGAATCTTAAAAATGACAAAAATGTAAGACTTTTGCTCATTCCTCAACGGGGAATGCAACAAGAGCAAAGAGAAATAACCACGATATTATGATGTCTTCGGTAATGAAAGCACTTGGGATGAATTCGGGAAAATTCGGCAAAGTTTTCACTGTAAAATGGATCAATCTAACAGCAGCAGACGACGTGTCATAGCTAAAACAAATGTATTAAGTGCATTCGTTGCTACTGAAAAAGAGGTTAAATTACTTCGAATTAGGCTAATTGTGATATTCTTCGAAAGAAAAGGTGGCACAGAACGCTACACCAGTACCCAGCTTAGAAACCATCACAGGAAAGGCATATCTAAGTTTTTAGAAGGCAAGGGCCATCGCATTTTCGAATTTGAAAAGCCCGCCTGACAAGGAAATGCTGACTATGACTTTAGCCAAAGTGTTCGGGGCTGGCACGTGCATGAGAGACATGGAATTTTACCTTTTTATTTGATAGATTGTCGTTACTGTTGATGTTTTTAAAGAAGATCATTCAAATGACACTGAAAAGCGTTAAATTCACTTTGCATTGGTATGGCATTTATCCCTGCTAAATATCATTACAACGCTCACTTAGGAAAACCGTTATTCCTTTGAATAACGGCGGTGAGTTGGCTCAGTCGGTAGCGCGTCTGCCTCATGATCACGCGCCCCGGGTTCGAACCCGAGTCTGGGCTGAGCAATGTTGTGTGTAAGCATACCGTCCCCTCTAGCAAGAGGCAAAACAGTCTGTCCCTCAGATAGGACATAAAATGGAGGTCCCGTGTATGAGAGAGTAACAACTCGTGCACGTAAAAGATCCCGCTTCATTCATTCATCGCAAAGAGCAGGGTGTTTAACCCGGTGAAGTGGTCCCACCTCACATCCAGCTGGACCCCATGGAAGACCAGCTTAACATAGCTGAATATGGGCTATCCAGCCATCTTCACAGATGGAAAATGAACAAACAACAAACAATCTGTATTGCCTCCAGGACATAGTCCACTTTTGCTAGCTGAATCCATTCAATGACGTCACAAGACAGGCGCGGTCGGCAAGTTCCGGTAGGGTTTCGAAATAGAAAGAATTTTATTCTTCTCGCCTTATATTGCACAAATTTTCCGTGGGGCTGGGAATTGTATTAATTGGGTCTCGCTTAATCTCTTTTTGCAATTTCGATATTCTTCGTGTTTAATATCTTTGAATGGGCAGTTTAAACGGTAGTTTGAGACATTGCCTTAAAAACAAAAAAAACAAACAAAAAACAATCCAAGAATGACTTCATTGGACAATGGACCCACATTGACTCCAACGATTGCATGAATGCAGATGGAACGTGGTAGACAAAGGTATGACTTTAGAAAATAATAAATGTGAGTTGATTAACAAACACAATTGCTACACGTGACATTACAATGAAATGTGTATCTTGGTAGGCTTACATATGAAATATATTTCGATCGATAAATCGATACAATCCCAGAGCTCTCTCTCTCTCCCCCCCCCCCCCCCCCCCCCTCTCTCTCTCTCTCTCCCTTTGTTCGTGTCCGACTCACCAGGTTTCATACAGAGAGGAAGTTTTTCTTCATTGCATCTCAGGTCATTGAAAATTCCCTCAGAGAAACTTCAATGCAGTCTTCATTTCCACCGGCATTATCTTGATGAAAGGGACCCCAATCTTCAGAAATCGAGTGGAAAAAGACAAGTTACAAATGTGTACTGCTGTTCAGATTAGAGACGAACGGAATCATTATTAGCCTCTGACGAATAACAAGGTTTTAGTTTTTTTTTAACGCAAGAAATACTTTTTATTCAGCATTCATTGTAAACATAGAACGTGTGTATGTCGATTTGGGTTACAGCTCGTTATTCCGAAGGTTCGTTATTCCGAAGGCTCTTTATTCCTAAGATTCGTTATTCCGAAGGTTCATTGTTCCGAATTTCATTTTCGGATTAACCAATCTTCGGAATAACGAACCTTCGGAATAACGCCACAAATTTTCGGATTAACGAACCCTTTTTCATTTTCGGATTAACGAACCTCTAGGTATAGGGAATTGCGTGTTTCGGATTAACGACCTTTCGGAATAATGACCCTTCGGAATAGCGAACCTTCGGAATAACGAACAGCACCCGTCGATTTGACCATTACTTTTACTTTACTTCATGTTTACAAAGTGATTAATGTTGACCAAATTGAATTTACATCAAAGTGGTATGCTTTACAATCTTTTTTATCAGGAATCACCCACATTTTTGGTTCTTTTTTTTTATCTCGGCTGCAAATCGTATACGTAATCATAGATAAAGGTTTATTTCAACTCTTGAATTATGCCATTAGAATATAAAGCATCAAAAAACGAATGAAGGGATTTAAAATTTCAATATCTCAAACTTCCATTACATTAACACTACTTCGATTTATTGTAAAGTGCAGTGTTCTCCCAACAATTATATTAATTTATTTCAGCTTTGTTCGTCTTTATGTTGTGTTTGGTAATTGTGAAGGTCGTGCACATGCATGTGTTTTGTAACATGTTTATGAGTGTAGGCCCTATTTTCTCTCATGGTCCCATGATTTGGTGAATTCACACGATAAGATTGCATCGGAAAATCTGCTGTTCAGGCAACCTCGTTATAACACGGTATCTATGTATCTTCGTCCGCAGAACCTTGTGAATAACATGCTACGGAGTTTCGCTCTCTCGATTGATGTTATGGCAAATCTGTGATTATCCTTTTCAAATACCTCTTTCAGACGACTTGGTAGGTTTGCAACTCTCCGTAGTCCACACCCGATGATAAGAAAGCGATCGGTATATAGTTTGTCATTAATGTAAACCGAATCGCAGATATTCTTTCTATTCTTTCCTCTCATTCTTTTTTTTTCTTTTGGTTTTATTCTCTCATCTCATTAATATTGCAAGTTCTCGAGGTGGGTTATTGCTGTTGACATGCACTTTGACCAAGAGTCTGGGGTATTCCAGTTTCAAGTCCAAGTCAAGCGCGATCAAAAGACCAATTCGCAACTTCCGACGATTCTCGGTCTCACTGTGTCACTCAAGGCGTCATATTATATATATATATATATATATATATATATATATATATATATATCATCTTTGTGTGTGTGTGTGTGTGTGTGTGTGCGCGTGCGTGTAGGTCTAAAGTTACGTTCCCCAAAGATTTACAAAGAAGTAAATTTAACTGATAGTTTTGCAGACAGACCTGCTGTTCACTTACTGAAATACTGTTGCTGGTGTCGATCTTCACCGCACACCCAAAGCATGCTATATCTGGCAGCTCGGTAACAATCGAGCCAAGCTTTCTTTTCTCCCTCTATATTGGCGGCATTCAAAAGCTCCACAACAAAATCATTCTCTGACCGTGACGTGATTTGGAGTAACGCCGCGCCCATCTGGACGCAGCGCGTCCGAGCCCCGGCTTGCTGCATCCTCGTCGGTACAACATGGAAGCAGCGATTCCCGAGCAGCGACCATCCATCTTGACACCCGCTCGATACAGAGGCTGAATATGGGACGGCAAATGAATGGAAGCAGGGATGTTAATCTCGTAAGTGGGTGGGAAATTGTAGGAGGAAACACTTTGGTTTGCTCATACTGTTTCTGTGCTCTTTTTTGGTGCTCTTTTTTGCCGTTAGAGGGAATCACATGTGACAGTCACAATCAGTGAGATGATGGCATGAATACTGACAGGAAAGAAATACTTAGTAAGGCAAATAAATAATGAAGCAGCGAAGAAAATGTATTGCGCTCATACATAAACCTGTTATCACTCGAACTAGCATGAAAGTGTAGAGGTGCGTATTATTGTGGTTATGGCGTGACCCAGGAAAGAAGGAAGGGTGCAGACGGGCCATCTCACGAACCAGCCAGGAAGAATAGAATCGGCGACAAATCACAACTCTCCTGACCCTCCGAACGTTCGGCTCGCCCCCACAACCCCGCCCCCGAAATACATGTACAAAATATGTATAAAAAGACAAGAAAAATGTTCCACTTCCCCTGCTGATGGCAGGCGTTCGAGAGTAAGTGACAGTTCTTCATTTCCTACGGGAGCACAAGGCCAACGATAATGTGCAGAACCTAGTCCGAAATCTAGTGGGGTCCCAGGAACCAATATTAGCGATTGTCAAATGACAGAAGATGGCATGGTTTGGCCACGTACATTGTAATTTCGCCGCAACACCCCTCCAAAACCATCACATAAATTAGTACAGGGTGATGTTGAAGGAGGGCGCAGACAAGGATGGAAAGAATAGCTGGTTCAAAAATACAAAGGATTGGACCAGGATAACAGAACGACCTGGAGAGCAATTACATGTACTGCATTTTCCTCATGTCCCCCCCCCCCCGAACCCAGTCCAGCACCTGTGGGATTGTTGAGTGAGTTATTAATACAAGATAAAAAAAACCGCCCATGTTTTCACAGCTATTCGCATAATGTAAATATTTCTGGATTGGCCCCTTCTGTCTTGCTCGCATATTTAAAAAAAAAAACACCCACAAATGTTCCGTGAGCACAATTAGCTTGGACGAAGAGATTCAAGGAATGGAATTCTCGGAAGGTCATGGGTTTTGTTTGGTTTGGTTTGTTCTTAAGGGCAAAAAGTGTGCGTAGGGAAGGGGGAGGGGGAGTTGAAGCCCCTGTCCTCTCCTTGTGGCTTTGGGCAGTAGGCCGCCTGGAGACATCTATACCTATCCCATTGTGTATGCTGCCTTGTGCCTATACAGCTCAAACGAACATGAGCCCTACACCATTTTGTGAATATGGTTCTTTAGAAAATATGGAATTATAATTTATGTTAAAACGAGTATAAAAAGGAGGCAACAGGATTACTTACCGGGAGCTGCTCTCTTAACCTTGCAATAAACACCCACGATTAACAAAACAGTCAACAGCGCATGATGGCTGAAACAGAGGGAGCATAGGTTGGGCATTTCGTCAACGCAACCTCTTTCACGAGTCTGTCTGGTGTAGATATGAAGTTCGTGTTCTGTGACTACAAAATCTGACACGCGCCCACCAGATACCGAAATAAAGTTTAGACCTGCCTCTATATGAGACTTTTTAGAGAGAAACATGTCGTCTGCATGATGAATGTCACGATCATTTAGCGATCCACACTTCGATTTCATTGTAGGACTAAATAATGATATCATAGATCTCACCATAAAGGCCTCCGTGAATGATTCAATGCGAATTGCACGAACTCGTTTGTGGTGGAGGTCAAAACTGCAATGTGGTTACAATGGCTTGCTAGCGGTCGTTAAAGGTTGCTTGTTTTTTGTTTTTAAGAGAGACAAAATCAATAGCAATATCAATGTCGCTATCAGTTCTTTTCGTCCACCCACCCCTCCTCTCTTTCCTTTTATATCCTCTTTGTTTGCTATACGTCCCTACCAAGCAAAGCCTCTTTTCATATTGGTGGTTTACCATCTACTGTGTAAAATTTATGTAAGGCTTACCTTTTAGCGGAGGTGATAACTTCATTTATTCCAGTCATAAAAGTGTGGGCGTGAATGTGTCTATGAAAGTACGATTTTGCAGTCATTTTCGTACTTTTGTCATTCAGTTTGCTGATTGGGTCATTCAAAAAAAAAAAAAAAAAAAAATTCAAAAAACCCAGTGTCTCGAAGATGATTATTAAACTTCGCTTTTCGATCGTTCAATTCTGCACTTCGGTCAAACAATTTAGAATCTAGATCATTCAAATTAGAAAGCCCGTCCAGAACAATCGATTTCGTCGGAATGTGAGGGAGTGTGTTTTTGAGCATTCACGTTCATCCGTGTGGAAAAGTTCATTCAATCCGGTTCTGTAATGCATACAGATTTTATAATATGCATGCTTTGTCCTAAAGAATTACCCTTAACCACGAAGCTTGCCAGAGGCTTGCCCGACCTAGCAACAACCAAGCGAATTCCTGCCCATGGAATTTAATGGGAAGGAGCAGGTGAATGAATGCTCCGTTACTGTAGTCTGTTGGAAAAGAAACATCCATATTGTGATAAATTACAAAACGGTCTATTTTTAACAAAGGTACAAGTATAATTTGACTGACGAACACACGAAATAGACCGCAAAAACCTATATTACCTATCATTGTAATTATATAATTATAAGTATATGACATATTTGTCGGAACTAATCATGTGTTGAAGAACATATTGCAGGTCATTTATTCAACAAAAGGACAAAAATCGGAACTGTATAGTTTATACAAGGTACTGCTTTAGAGTGGAATAAAGTTTCTTGCAACTGATGAACAATATTGCCCACATCAACGTAAATAAGCACTGAATTGATCAGTGTTTTATGAGTAGCCATGAAAAAAAAAATCTGGGCATACATACTCGGGCAGGATTCAAATCTACGACCTCGTGATCTCCGGACAGGCGTCATCTCCACTAGACCACCGAGCTTTCGCCCAACAGCCAGTGCTAGTTCTAATCCAGCAGGATCCGAACCTACGACCTCGTGATCTCCGGACAGGCGTCCTTTCCATTCATTAGACCACCGAGCTTCCACCTGTTAGCCAGTGCTGGTTCTAATCCTTTGCAGCGGATACTGCATAATCATTCAAATTAATCATTTTTTTTTTTTACGTCGATGTAGGGCAATTTGTTAATCAGTTGTAATACAGCACTCGACAGTCCAGTCCTTTAGGAGTTATAGCTACCCTCAAGACATTTTTTGGAAAATATAATTCCAGCTGGGATTTTAAGTGTTATATTGTAATATCTGCATAATCTTTTCCTTATTTTTTTTATTTTTATTTTCAAGGCACGCTATCGCATGACGGTGCGCGATGATACAATGGCATAGGCATACAAATGAATGTTTACATGTACATGTATATATAAACATATTTGTATATACATTGTATATACATTGCCAACAAAACTTGCACGAGGGACGTAGCTGCGATGTAGAATTGCAACCCATAAATTGACCTTTCAGGCCGATTGCCTTTTTTCAGAATTCTGTTGCTGCGGAGCACGGTTTATGTGTGTTTATACATACATAATATATATATATATATATATATATATATATATATATACAATATATATATATATATATACATATATATATACACACACACATACATCAGGACTCAACACTAACTTATTTTGTCTGATGGCCGTTCAGGCCACTAAAATCTTAAATCTGAATTATTGGTGCCCCCCCCCCCCCCCCCAAAAAAAAAAAAATTAAATAAATAAATAAATAAAATAAAAAATGTAGCAGCCCAAAATAGACAGAAACATAATAACTATCCTGGACCACCGAAAGACAGCCTTTTGGAAATTTTGTGGCCTGACATCAATTTTTAGTGACCTCCTTCCACCAGGTCACCACTGATGTTGAGCCCTGTATATAATATAATATGATATTATATAATATGATATCATATCATATAATATGATATGATATAATATAATATGATATGATATAATATAATATAATATAATATAATATAATATAATATAATATAATATAATATAATATATAATATGATGTAATATAATATAATATAATCTCATATTATATCATATTACATTATATATGTATATATATCATATATGATGATATATATATATATATATATATATATATATATATATATATATATATTTATCATGACCTCATACATATATATGTTATAGGTCATTATATATACATATATATAATATAATGACCTCGTTTTATATATATAAATATATTATATCTGTGTTTGTATATGTATGTTGAGTATCGATATATAATGTGCAAACCAATTTCCATGTTTTAGAAATATTTTCTCTTTTCCATGTAGTCTTCTCAGTACTGACAAAGGTAGACAAGCTCAAATGGACTTCTCAGATAAACCAGGGGGTGGGATCTCTTCCCACCTCCCTGGATAAACTACAGTACATGTACTGTATATCACAGCAGATTCACCACTAGGTTACATATCTTCACTGTTGTGGTATCACTCATACACTGTATTCCAGAAAGAATTCATGGCAGACCAAATGATGGGGATATTTTTATAGCATATCTTTGTTTAATTTCTTCACATTCACTATATTGGCATACACATGCAATAAAACAATATCTTCTATTGTCTCCTTAAGACCGTCATAATACCACATTGTGTGTCATGATCAATGAATTTCTCAATTTACTTCACGTGAGACACGGTATAATCCTCCGGTAGTATCATTATTTCAAAATACACCAACGTCAATGAATGTACATATCCAAAAAACCACACGCCACAAAAACGCTATTCTTGTCAATGAACTACGGTATTCAGCTAACATGACATTTGGACTTCAGTTAGAATAACAAGTGTCATAATACTAACAGAATACACATACTAGCACCTGAGGTTTCTGTTTGATCTTTGCTGTTGTTATTAAACCGCTTTGCAGAAATGACATCTTCTGACCACTAAACCCCCCCCCCCCCCTAACTGAAATATCCCATCATGGTAACATGCATGGAGAAAATAGCAGTACCCTCAGACTGCAAAATGCAGAACAAAATTGTTTGCTGATGGCTGCACCTTAAAGGATCGGGACTTTCAACCTTGCCAGCATGTAAAATGATGACATATCAAGAAGCATGTGGTACAAAAGCATGAAATTGATTTCCTTATCATTATTATCATTTTCATTGTTCTTGTCCTCAATTCCATCCAGTTTACCTTCAAATCCAAATGACGATGATCGTGTTCCATACGTTATCTATTCCGATGGCATTCTGAAGATAATCTACAAATAAAATTGCACATGGCCACCAAACATCAGCATCACACAAAAAGGCTGGCGTTGAAATTTTACGGACGCAAACAACATAGGCAATGGTGAGGCGCCAAATTTGTCCCCACGCATACCTGGATATAATGCATTCCTTTTCTAATCATGGCTTTTAGAGTAAAGAGTAAAGATCTATTTCAAATAGAGTGTGTCACTCTGATATATGCGGACTCTTTGGAAGAAGTTGGTGAAAATTTTCACCTCAACAGTTACTGTACTATTTTATTGCCATATGATTCACGTTTAGCACATTGTAAAGCAGAATCGGGAGTTCAAACTTTGGACAGCATTCCCTAATGTCGTGTCAAAGGTACTCATAAAAATAGTTTCCACATCTGTCGTAATTGGGGTTCAATTTGGTGTCATTTTTATAATCGTGCAGTGTGACACGTAAGACAAAGGTTGAAAAGCACTTGGAAGAAAAGATTGTCACAACACGATCATATGGCATTTGTACGAAACATGAAAACGTACAGATGAATAATAATCTCTTGTCTAAAAGTAATATCTAAATAGCTACTATTGCAGAAATAAGCCATGGAGAAAATTATTGTTAGCAACATTTGCGCATCCTTTCAGGATGCAAAGCAGCTTCAATTGACAAAAAAATCAACAACTTTAGAGCACAAGTTGCTCACTGTCAAACAGACTAATTAATGCTCTATCTCTCTATTTCATAGATGATTTGTAAAATTATTTACAGATCTTCTCTACTTCTGTCCATAAAATTTTCAACACAGACATTAACAAAATTATATACAAAACATTTTGCTGCATGAAAATAAAGAAATGTACATGACAAACATAAATTGTACATAAAAAAAAAACGCATACAGGTTAACTCACAGTGCCCTGAATAACACAAAAATCTGTTTGATTTTGTATCGTGTATATATATATGTATATATACACACACACATATAGAGATTGTTTGCAGGGTATGATCAAAATCATTTACATGTAAGCTGATTTCAGCACATTTGGGCATTCATTACCACACTTATTTAAACCATAATGCTGAATTCCTACGATCAATACAAAAAGTAACGAGTCAGAAAGTCGTGAAATATACCGAGTTCAGGCCAACTTTGCTTATGCACGCACATCTGATGATAATCAAGATTTAAAACAAAACCAAAGTAACGGTGTACACTGCAAATGCATGATAACTCTAATCTACCTGATCATGATGGGAGTTACGGTTTTCCACGGAATTCTTCCCCAAGGTTGACAAGATTGGTGGCAGATAAATAAAGACATAACACTTAATAAATAATACTATAAAAAGAAACACACATGACTGTAAAGAGAGTGTCCATTGTGCAGCCAGGTAAGATCCCACATATCGTGTGCAGCCAACATTTTTAGGAAACAGAAAAAAACAAAAGTCATTGTGCTAGTTTTTGTCAGGTTCAGCTTCACAGAATCTCAAAAGATTTCCACTTAATTGAAACTGTAACAAACTGCTAATAATCAAACAATAATGCATAGGAACACAAGCCGTTATGTATTTCCTTGTGTATACACTCTTGCTTTAATTCATATTGGTCTGTTTTAAAACCATTCCGAAGCGCAAATGTCAAGTCTCTATCAAAAATGTCAAAACGTAGCTTCATTATGTCTTAAAAAACAAAATATGTAAACAGTTAAATTAATCCTCCAACAAGACACACTAACTGAAGTATGAATTCCCTTGAAGTGTGTGAGGGACATTAAGTACATTTGAAAGCCCGGGAAAAAAAAAACACACAAAAAACACTAAAAGTCAGCCACATCACAGCATGTCTGGAATGAATAGCAACTCCATATGATATTTTCTTCATCACAAAAAATAACAACCATTAAAACAAAAGCAATCCCATGAATTGCGATTTGTTCATTTATGTACTCCAGTCACTTGTTATCTATTAATATAAACTTTGAATGACAAAAAAAAACATATACAGAACTCTGTCATGTTTGTGTTCATTTCATTTGGAAGTCAATCATTACAAAATGATTAAAAACTAACTTGAATCTTTGAAAAATGTTGATTATTTTCCACTGAATTGGCAGTGTAACACAAGAGTGAAGCTTTATACACTTAAATATGAACTGCTGTGATCTGAGAACAAAATCTTCTGGCGCCAACACGACGGCTTGCTGTTCTTAACCCCCCCCCCCCCCCCCCACACACACACACACACATACATTACACACCAACTGTGCATTGAATGTTATGTGGAATGCTGATTCATCACTTAATGTTTATAGAGCCAGAGAGTTTCTACTTCATCTGTGTATACTCGTGTACTATAGTATCACACACTGAGAGACGACGTCCACAAACTATCATGGCATCTGGATCCAGTGGGAGCTACACTATGGAATTACTGCCATCATATGAATGTTGAATATGACAAATTTTAGACTGAGCATGCAACTACTTTGTATATCTTGGCAAATGAAAGTAAGAGAAAGACTTCCTAGTCATGTTTTTTTTTTTTCTGTGAAAACTTTAATTTTTTCATGCATGTCTTCTGACAGGTTGAATTGTCCATTTGCATAATTGTGATAAGGCAACATCATTAACTTACCTGGGACTCAAAAAAAAAAAAAAAATACTGGAGGTTATCGTTGGTCCATGTTTGGATGTATGGATGTCTACTAACTTCCCTCCCCACCCCCCCCCCCCCCCCCCTTGCCTTTCCCTTTATGTCACGAGGACCATTCTTCTGACTGGCTACTAACACTACTGACCTTCAGATTCACCTTTGACCTTGTGCACAAAGTGTCAATGCTCCTAAAAGCCAGGATAGATTCTCTGTCACGATAGCATACAAATGAGCTCACATCAACAATAAGGCATACAAGAATGATGTCATTCTCTGGAATGTTGTGTGCGCAAATTTGGTCTTTTTTCTTTTCAGTCTTGTTTTATCCTACTGTGTCTTTGGAAATTATGAAATTTGCTGGTGGTATTCCTGTAGACTGGGGTTAAATGTGGACTTTTCATCTTTGGGGTATTTACCAGGGATTGGAGAAGGGTTGCTGTGAGTCTCCATACACATCCGCACTTGAATTCTATTAAATTGTGCACTGCTATCTTCTGTGACATTGTGATGGTTTTCACTAGTTTCTTTAACATGTATTTCTAAAATTTTTAAGTCAGTATCAATGGCAGTGAACAGCTATTTCATTTTGTCGCTCATTACATACTCCTTCCATAAGGTGCCCTTCACTTAGCAATAAAAATTCTGCCACACAAACAAAGAAGACAATTACAAAGCCATGAGAGGTTCAAGTCTCAATAATTAGGTCCTACTGATATCCAGAGAACATTCATTCTCATGATTTCAGCAAATGATAACTTTCCCAACCAAGATGACATTCTTTGGTCTTTGTGTGTGTGCATGGCTGTCTGTGTGTCTCTGCATACTATGTGACACAAGTCCATTGGGATTACAAAAAATTTAATGAATATGACAGTCACATAGTTCTGATAATTTCATGTCTGCTGAAAGCTGCATGTATATCATGTCACAGTCATACTCTGTTTCACTCATAGGATAAGTGAGACTGGCAGGCTAAAGTCTATGGCATACCAAATGGATCACAGATCACCAAGCCTACTCCACAGCTCACACGGACACACGAAACTCATTTGGCCTTTGCTTCAGCTCCGTCACGAACGACATGCATTTGAACATTTCTGGCAGGTTTATAACAAGTCGTGACCATTATTAACCATCTCACTTTTAAACACATCCATATTCATACCACACAGAGTTCTTGGCTTTGGCGGGATCTTTGTCCTTTTCATCCGGCTTGTTGCTGGAGTCTGGCTTAGATTTCAGTGTTTTGTCTGTGGCTGACACAGGCCTTGATTTGGGCAGTGGGACAGGTGGTTTCCTGCTGGACACTTTTCCTTCTCCACCACCTATTCCAGCACCGCTACCACCAGCACCAACGGTGCCACCGCCACCTGTCTTTCCCGGTGACCTACGGACATTTGACGGGCTTGAGTCTGGCGAGCCTCCGATGTTTGCTAGACGAAGTCTCGCCTCCAGATTTGCAAGGTTTTCCTTGGTGAGCATGTCCTTGCCCCTCGGCCCTAGTTGTTCGGTTGACTTGCTCACGTCCTTCGCCACGTTTTCTAGCGGGGCTGTCTTGGCAGTGACTGGGGCCCCGTCGGGATATTGCGCCTTTGGCTTAATGACTTTCTGTCCAGCCTTCTGAGGGATGGCATATGAAGGGACGGATGCCACCTTGCCGTCCTCTCGGGAAAGTTGTTTGGAGTATGGTCTCGGGGTGTAGGCTGACGACCCAAGTCCAGAGGACCCCTTCCCGAGCATCGACTGCCTCTCCTTGCGAGGAGATTTCACCGTGACAATGTGGTCCTCCTCATCATCGAGCATTTCAAATTCCACGTCCTTCACCGTGCGTTTGCTTACGTCGGGAGCACTCTCAGTTTCGCGGGCGACTGTGACTTCAATCGAATCTTGGGAGCCAAAGGACCTCTGGGTGGCAATGGCGGCGGCGGCGGCTTCGGCCTCAGTTTGAGGCGGATGCTGCATAGAAGGAACAAAATGGTAGAGGAGGTGCTGTAGGTACGTTGGTGGGCTTGGCCTAGCTTGCAGTGTCATTCTGCTATCATGCAGACGTCGCAAACATTCTCTTTTTCCCACATTCCATTTTCATGCAAGCAAGCCAATATGTGACATGCTTGTCATCACAATTCACATGAAATAAAAGATAACACAATATATAAAAAAATCATAATGAGTAAAAACAAGTCATTTCAAATCCTACTTCAACTACAAGAATGGACATTCAACAGCCAAATCCAGATACTCGATCTTAGAAGTCAGTCTGTTTAAAAGTGAAGAAAATGCTGTTAACTGGCAAAGACTGTTTCACCACATCTTGATAAAGGTTAGAGTTCATGTTACAGTGTCTACAGAATCTAAAATGCGACCACAAAAGTCTATGATTGGATGTTGTAAAGAAACCTGCCCATATCAAAACTACTTACTTTGCCCATATCAAAACTACTTACTTGCACAATTGCATTCTATCCATACACAACAAGACGATGATAAGTCTGCTCTATTGTGCATGGATAACATGCACTACATCTCTTCTATAGATGAGTGAACTTCTACAGAGCAATCCGATTTAAATCTTATTACTCACTTATATCAAAACCCTAGCCACACACAAAAAAAAAAAAAAATGGGGGAGAAATGAAAGAGACATAGATGAAACAGTATAACCCTACATCAACATAACAATTACAATACAATAAAATCAAGGAATGACAATAAATCAAGATATTTCATTCCATGCAACACAATCAAACTGCTGTGAAATGGTATGACAATAATTTTTCGGATTCTAGCAAATTCTACCTCATGTATGGTCTTGGAGGATGCAACATTGTACAATATTAGACATGACACAATGGTTAACTGCTAGTACACATACACAAGTGCACACATTAAAAGTCATCTAATCTACTGCGAAGAGTGGATTTGGGATACAAAGAAATAAATGCACACTGGACTGCATGCATGCAAAAGATTCCACAGCCACATACACTACAGGAAATGAGGTTGAGATTGATGCAAGATGCCATGCAGGCAAGAAAGGTCAAAGGTCAAGAAGAATAACCAATGTGACATGACTTGGCCAACCCCCCTCAAACTTTGTATATTCTACTTCACATTAGCCTTCGGTCACACTCTGTCCTTTAGTTAAGTCTACATGCTACTACTGTACAGTAGAAAAAGTCTCTCTTAAACAACCAATACATTTCTTGAATTTGAGAGGGTACTATTCATATACAGTATATGTGAACAGAAAAAAAAAGACAAAACACCCAGATAGCAGCAATGAAATTGTAAGACTGAGTCCATGACCATGCTGCGGATAATCACCAATTGAAATCATTTTAGGTGGAGGCTACTCAATTATCCTGTATTTTCTTGTTATATTATTCAGGTTGTGGGAATTACTGTACAGTACATACATGAACATCCCCTTAACCTATCCTCTTTGCATATTTTCCACACCAAAAGAAATCTAAATGAATGAAATGTGAAAGAACATCATCAATACTTGTACAAGAGACAAAATCATGTCCACTTTAATTAGCACAAAGCACCAAAAATGTACACTGAGCAGAACTACAAGGGCAGCATTAGAAGGCTATAGTGTTACACGAAAGAAACTGCAAATTTGACGACCACAAGCATTACTACAATTGGTTGATCTGTTGATCAGACAATCACATACACAGTAAACCCGGAGAAAATTACAGAAGCACACTTGCTATCAACAAAGAGTTGGGGCAAATTAGTGTGCAATAGAGTTGCCACCTACATACTAGGAAGATTGAGGGTGCTTTATTTCATATTGCCAATAAGATTTGATGTCTCGGTGAGATCACATATGTTAGAAAGTAAATGATTGTATGTAGGTGACTGTGTTATTATTTTTTTTGTTGTTGAAATGATCTTTCGTTATTTTCTTCTTCCTTTTTTATTTTCCGAGTGAATGGGGGAAGGGTTTATAAATGTCTCATTAACAGATAATAAGAGAACAAGCATGTGTGGAGACTTTACTGCATCTATGTCTGTATGTTTCAGTGAAGCTATTGCACAGTACCAATACAAAATTGTACCATTATTGGGGATTGTCACATACATTCTATATGAGTCATGTGGATAGCTGTGAAGCATCTGTAAGTCATGTATTCTTTAGCTTCTTTAGCCACATACACCCATATGTTATAAAATCGATCATTTTTTTTTTTTGTAATAATGAGCTGAAGAATTTTTTTTTTTGATCTGTCCTTGTTTCTTGTACAGCATACAATGCTCATATAATCAAAGTGTCACTAATTGAATTGATTTTGGATGTTTAGGTGAATACAGCAATCACAGTAAAAGTACAAGTGTATATGATTGAAAATCACTTTAATATCACATGTCATTGTACATGTTGACCTAGGTGTATAAATGGGTACCTGGCAATGCTAGGGAAATAAGAAGAATAAGAAGACATTATTATTATTATTATTATCATATTATTATTATTATTATTATCAGTATTATTATTATTATTATCATTATTATTATTATTATTATTATTATTATTATTATTATTATCATTATTATTATTATTATTATTATTATTATTATTATTATCATTATTATTATTATTATCATTATCATTGTTATTATTATTATTATTATTATTATTATTATTATCATTATTATTATTATTATCATTATCATTATCATTGTTATTATTATTATTATTATTATTATTATTATCATTATTATTATTATTATTATCATCATCATCATCATCATCATTATTATTATCATTATCATTATCATTATTATTATCATTATTATTATTATTATTATCATCATCATCATCATCATCATCATTTTATTTGTACTTCAGTAATTATCTCAAACATGACTAAAATTTTCATTATGCATCACTTCTAGTTTAGCTGTATTTTTTTTTTCACTGGGTATTGTAAATTTTTACTTCAAAGCCTGAACTTGACATGTTTTTGCAGAATAAATTCAAAACTTATTTTTGTTATACCCAGTAGCAAGGAATACAAAAATTTTGAACTGAAGAGTAGAAAATGAATATTTAACTTTTTTTTTACATGAATCTGTGGAGAGCATGGTGATATGCATGTCAGACATAATGCCTTCTAAATGATTCTGAGATCACATTGGCTATCTAGTGTTTGTTGGTCTGTTGGGAGTATTGTGTAGAAATGACACAATAGAGATAGGTGAGCTGTTGGAATATGAGGAAACAATGCAGGCATGCACCACACGGAATTAATCTTTTACGTACGTGGACACCAAATGACAGAAGACAACAGGCAGTGTGGCAGAAATGAGCAAAAAAAGCGAATACTGAAAAAACAGACAAATTCACATAGTAACGACAGTTATGCCACAAGCCACACGAAGTACACAGACATGCATGCAACAGAGTGAGTGGAGGAGCAAGCAGTTTCACACACAAAAAATAAAGAATTAAAGAGAGACAGAAAAGGCATTCAGGCAACTCAAATTCACATCGACATAAGACATCACAAGTGGGAAGTGTTTGATTCTGTCGGGGTGCCCTTTTATTGGCTGACAATTACTTGCATATATCACATCACATCAATGGGACTGGCAGGGTTAATACACAAGGGTAAGTAGCACATCACTGCAGTCAATGTGAGGAAAAAAATCAAACAAAAAGAAAATCAACCAAAACACTTCAATGATGGAGATAACCTCCAAGTTAAGTCCTATATGAGGTGGATGAGGCACAACAAATTTGCAGAATTGGGGTTGACTATGGCCATGAGATACTGTATACACCGTATATAGAGAGTCTGTTTGTGTGTGTGTGTGTGTGTGTGTGTGTGTGTGAATCAGGACTTCCTAACAATTAAACAAGTGGTTAAATTTGCAATTGTGGAGTACTGCAGGGATGCCAAAATTGCAAACAGCATTATAGTATTCTGAGGGCTAAAAGACATTTTTTTTTTTCAGAAAAACAGTATTTTACCTTTTATGCCATAGACAGGTGAAGTAATACAATTTGTCAAAACAGTATTTCCATGAAAACTACAGTATTTTTCGGGGGGGAAAAAACAGTACAAAAATACTGCAAATATAGTAACAGTTGGCACAGCAATGGATGAAGAAATGTACCTGTGCTCGTTGCAATTATGCTGGGATCAGAGTTAATATCTTTTTGTGTTTTAAAATTCTTGTGAATAGCACCCAACTACATGGCGTATACAGTATTCACTCTCTAGACTAAAGATGCACATGAAAACAAACCAACTTTATGACCGGATGCAATGTAATCAGCACAGTACTCTGGGACTGGGTATACAACCCAAAGGATTAACAACTTTGCTTGAACTTTGAAAAAATAAAAATAAAAAAAAGATGCCTGTCCCTGCGTGATACTCTGATTTAAAATGTATGACTTGCAAGAGCATTCAGCCATTTACAATATCAAGTATGGAAGGGGGAATTTACACACATCGCTGTACCACTTCTCATATCACAATACAGTAACTAGGGAATCCATCGAAAATTTCTATACATATTTACAAAATCCAAACATTCCTATACATTGCTATTAACATTAAAATGGAAGTATCAAAATATGCTAAATGTATAAGTAAAAGTCCAGTACAAAATGATGTATTTACATTATTTACGATTTTGACACTAAATATACATGTACAATGGAGTTGTCCAGCACGTCATTCACTCTGGATGTATTATCTAACTCCAGTACAAATTTGGCAGGTGAAGCAGGGGAAGATTGGCAAAATTGAACAAAAAATATTTAATACATAAATTATAAGTGTAGGCATTTAAAATGCCCATTCCCTCACAATAACTTCTCGCAAATGATATCATTTAAAGACTGTAGGCATTTTCAATGCAACTAACATTAAAAATAGTAAAAACAAAAACTATGGGTTCACTTTCAAACTACCTCAACATGAAATGAATAGTTGGATATCCACTCCTTATAAAATCAATACATTCATTTGAAATTGCATACATACATGTATCTCATCAATTCAACAGAAAACAACACACATGGAATGTTTGTCAATTGAAGTAATAACAGTTCAACAAGATCTATAATCGTATTTAAGCTGCAGTTGACTGCATATCACTGCCCCATTCAGTACACCCATCATTGTAGAGTACCCATCTGTGACATTCTACGGTGGTTGGCTCCAACATAATGATGATTGTATTTGGTGATTTCAGATACACTAAATGAAAATTACTCTACGTTATATTGGCAGTATGTAAATTGATATCCACTTGCTCTGCATATGATAAACACTTAACAATAAAACATGTTGAAAGGACTTTTTTTTGACAATCTTGCTCAAAAGAATCACTTTGACATTTTTGTTATCTTCATCTGCATTTAATAAAAATGTTGTAATATTTCTTTTTAAATCATTTTATTACTATTTATTAATTTCTGCTCATCGTGTCTTGAGGTATCAAAAGGTTCAGCTGTTGGAATTGGAGCCTAAAAAGATTGAAGTTTTTCTCTTAGATATTGGTATAGCTTGTAACTACCAGTTTTAAAGGGATGGTACAGTATAGGTGGAGATGAGAATTGGGCTTTTAACACTTTGCGAAATACCAAGAAAAACTTATGATATAGTACAGAGCATACCATTTTAAGAGGAATTCAAAGTTTATTTGATGAAAATCGCATTTGGAATGACTGAAACATCCAAAAACAAAGTAAAACAAAGCGATTGCAATAAAGTGTGGGTCCCACACTTACTAGAATCGCTCTTTTTTGGATATCTCGGCCATTTCAAAACCAATTTTCATCAAATAAACGTTGAATTCCTCTTAGAATTACATGCTCTTTCATATTTCATGAGAGGTTTCTCATTATCTCACCAAAAAATGTTAGAAACCTGAAATTAGGTCTCAACCAAAACTGTACAATCCCTTTAATCTTTATCTCTCCCATTTCCTGAGGTATTTAAAAACAATGTAATGAAAACATGTCATTAGATCAACATTTATTAAGACATCCCCATGGAACAAGACAACTTTGAAATTTGCACACAGAAACTGAGTTGCAAATAGAACCAATACAACTGGAAGTTTTTGGCAGAGCAAGTGAACTGTGTTTGCTAGGATACTAAAATAGATGAATTGGATGAGCTAAAAGTGGACTACAGCATGTCCTGAGGTTAAAAAGACAAGATGACTCTAAAACATCAATACCGAATGCAGTATGAAGGGCGTTCCACAGCTGCATTATTCATTAGATAAAATGAAAACATGTGCTACGAAAAAAGGCTCAGTAAATATGTCATGCTTATTAATTCCAAGTACCAATAAATGGCAAAAAAAAAAGGGATATCTTGAGTGTAATTAACTAATGAAGCAGCAGTTGCAATCACTTTTAGATTACTATTCTTTTAAGTCTTTCCACCTATTACTGACAGAGTGATTAGCTGGTGTAGGAGTTAAATTATAATTCAGCGAGGTCATAACGTTGCAACGGGGGAAAAGTTTGTTTTTGATTCATCTCACCAGCCCAGAGGTCTTTGTACAAGGGCATGGGATTTTTTTGGAGCTATCACAACATGCACCAAATGGCAGCCATTATCAACAAGATGCAGGTCAATACTGGTGTGACTTGGGGAGGTGTTTCAAGCAAGCAATACAATGCATCAAATGCTCAATATTCACCATGCTCCATTAATATACACAAACATAACATCACAGCAAACAAGGGTTGGAACATTTCAAAATTATCATGACAATGGATCTTTTTAAGGATAAATGCTACCACACATGGACAAAGTCACAAGTACCATGCAACATGCTATAAAAAAAAAAAATAAATAAATATAAAAAAAAAGGTTGGGGGCATTGCTCTGATATCATGGTATCGTCTGTGCAAACATGGCCAAACCCAATACTGAAAATATATAAAACTCTACTTAGTTGACCAGAGTACATTGATTTTAGGGTGCTTCTGATAATTTTTTAGGCTTTTCAACTATCCCATAAATTTCTGAATGGGAGCTTTAATTAGCTTAAAATAGCAATAGGTTTCATCAAAGTCCTTTCAAAATGAAAAATACCAGCACAGACTAGTCATTGGTAACACCTCAGCATGTATTCTGTGATGTCACAGTGACTGAAACCCCAATCTTCCTCTATGGTTTGAGTATGGAATGCTTTTTGTGTATGTGACAAAATGTCTTTGAAATCCTTATCTATAATACAGGAATGAAATCTTTGGATTTACCACTACTAATTTAACATTGACTTATTTCTTACCCAAGGACTTTACGTATGAAGTATTTTAAATGAATATCGAGACTAATATCAAAGTCCAAAACTAGACAGAACATTATATTGATAAAAAGAAGTGACGTAAAACTAACTTCATAGGCAGCTCGCTATGGAATTTCACTGCACACACAAGTTTACTCCACAGCAAATATACATATTTACATCTGGAATAAATGCATGAACCGTGTGATGGGTTAAGTCAGTGTTAAGTGCAGGGCAAAGTTATTAACAGACGGACAGCACTGCAGCCAAGTTTGTCTTTCTCCTCCTAAAAAGAATTCTAAAAAGAGACTATTAATCAATTTCAGTCATTTAAATTAGATGCACCTGCTACAGCCCAGCCAAGATGATTACTGCACTTTTCCAATCTGTTCCCTGCCCATATCTACTTGGCACCTATGGGCGAAGTGCTAACAACCGTTTCATCTCATACTGACGACCTCCCGATCCGTTCATTACTGCCAGGGCCTTCATCCTTCGTTCTCCTTTCCACTTTTCCCTTCAACCTCCGGTCTGAGGCAATGTGCGACTCCTCCTAATGCAACATACTTCCTAGCCTGTCTCAAAGACACATCTACACTTCCCCACTAGCTTAAACACTAGTTGATTGAGGCACAGCCTATTTTTTGGTCCTCTATCTTTGTCACACCATTACCATTCTAAGTTTCACTTTGCAAGCTTAGCAAGCTTGCTCTTGCCTTTGCGCTTGGTACCTACTTTTACGTTTCCGTCGGCGTCACGGGAGATCTCGTTGAGGTTTTCCAGGGACCCGGCCCGGAGGTCGGTCAGGATCTCGCGGGAGCGGCTCTTGATGCGGGACAGCATGCCCACGGCCCCCGAGCGCTGACGCATCTTCTCGCCACGGTTCGGATTCTTCACGTAGTGGCTGGCAATGTCCTCGTCGGTTATTTCTGGTTGAGAGACAATCACATCACGATACATCAGACTTGATTCATGATTACGTGATATCATATCTGCTTTCTGGAAATGGCATTACTCATCAATGATCTGTCTCAAATTCAAGTAGGACTTATGTGAATATGATGTATCAAACACAAGTTTTGATATCTATTTTTTGGATGTGAATGAAAGAATTATAATCAGTCATTGTTCCTGGACAATGAATCTGAATGCTACCAGGTAATCATGAAGAAAATGATGTCATAACTTTTTCATATATGTCATTTTTGTTACTTTCAAATCTCTCTCTTTACACGCACCAAAAAACCTGTCTAGGTACACTTTCTCAAGGTTTCTTCTTTTTTTTCCATCACTTCCTTTACTTCATTTTATCTGGAAATATTGGAAAGGTAGCCAAATGTAAAACAAATTCACAAATTAAAGCTTAAAGTGTTGTTAATCAGTCATTGTTAGTCACAGCAATGATCAAATCAGAAAATTGTAACAATTAAAAAAGTCAACTCACACACCAGATCACAAATATTCAGATATAAACAGTAATGGTGAAAAGTGAACAAGATTCATCAAACATACCCCACAGTCCAAAGTTAAATGCAAGAAACATTTTTTAGATTGTACATCATACAACACAATCATAACATGCAGCATTGCATAATCACAAATTAATGCAAACAAAATAATTTACTCAAATGAATCAAGTTCTCAAGGCTGTAGAAAATTTGTGTTAAAACTGCTCAATGAAAGATGAAACATGAAATACCAATTGCATTATGGCATGAATGAAAAGATTGTTACTGCCAAAAGCAACCTGCCAAATCTTCTACACACTAGCCGTCATCTTTCATGTGAGCACGGAGCTACAACTTACCTGCAGCTCCACAATGCAAATAAACAGAAAAAAAAAATGGTTAGAAGTAAACGAGTTAGGTGACAGTAGTTCATGTTCACGAATGAATTATAAAATATGTGGATGACTCAGCCTGAGCCAAAAATGAGCTGTCACTTTCATTTAAAAGCATCTACATTGAAAATGTGTGAAATATACAGGTTTATTTTTTTTTCTTTTCATTTAAGCCCCTCTGATTTCACCAAAATGTTACATCAGTGATCATTACCACTGCCATTTGTGGGAGATCTTGGGGACTTTGGCGTCTTGGGCGGAGACGATTTGTTCTGGGCGGAGGAGTTTGGTGTTGACGTGTGGAGCGGGCGGCCGTTGCTGGGCAACGTCATCGCAGACGTGGACGGCGATTGGTTGCAGCTGGTGTTCAGGGCACCACTACTGACTGACGTGCGAAGGCCGTATCTCCGCGTCTCTGATTCTGCGGGTGTTGGGAATCGGTTTGGTGATGGGGGCAGGGAAATGTGGATTTGTGTTTGAGAGATTTGCATCGTGCAAGAATGTTGCCATTCATTTTAATTTGGAGGTGATAGGCCAAAAGGTTGATGTCATTTTGTGCGAGGTTTTAAGTGTGTAAAATGAGGAGGAGGATCATTTTAGATTTGCAGAATATATCCATTTCAAGCGAAAGTTTATTCAATTTTTTTTTTGGAGCAAATAAGGTATGATGTATTTAGAGTTAAAGTCATTAATATTGAGGGGTGGTGTGTTGGATTAGTAGTGAAAGAAACGAAAATTAATCGGTTAGTTGCAGGTTAGAAAGAAGACTGAAGCTGCTGCACAGACATTTTCCAAGCTATCAAAGTCCATGCATTTTTGTATTAGGTGAAATTATCATATTGGAGCATAATGTATCTTTCTTCCATGTTTACAGAAAAATACTATAAAAAAAAAAATAAAATTACAACAGGACCCTCCACAATGATAACTTTAAAAATGGTCAATCAATCCAAATACAATTTCAGGATACGAAACTATAACTCATTGCCCACATCTTACAGAAAACCCCATTCGATTTGCTTCAGTGGTCAAAGAGAAATGAGGAATTTTGTAGAGCATGTCAGGAATCTCTTCCCTCCAAATTCTGTCTATTGTGTTCACACACAAGAGCATCCAAGTGCTAAACGTGGAAGAATCAGACTCATGACATGCTTTACAACAATCCACGTTTCTTTGTGACCACTTAACCAAATTGAATGGGGTTTTCTGCAAAATAGAACTAAGATGTTATATTTTAAGACCCTGAAGTAGCATTTAGACAGTTTAATCATATTGGGTGTGATCAATGCGAAAATCTGATTGTAATTTTTTGGGGGGACATACTGTATACACTCTGACATATTTCTGTTTCCACCATACTCATGCTTTCTGATTTCAGATTACTAACATGGAGAAGATTTGCATATAAGATTTTATTTTTAACATTTCTACTTCAAGCAAACATCTGTGCAGCAACATAATTATGACAAAGCAAAGACATAAACTGAATGGTAAATGTATCTGAAAGGTATAAAATTGAATCATTAATATCATTATTACACAAATAGAGAAGAACTAAATGATAACAATTCCTTAAGGAATTTGATCCTCTGAGGGTCAAACAGAATGATTATTTGACACAAATCATATGACATAATATGACTGAGTAAGACCTGGTTACAGAAAAAGAGACGTCAAAATAAAATTTAAAGATGTTAAAAGTGAATGACAAATAAACATGGCATATGAGAGAGATATACAACAAACAGAATCAAGCTGTGAAAAGAAAGTGTTGAAACAACTCATAATTTCAAAGAAACAGCTGTAAAATCTGTCGATATTTCTCGGGATCTTCCACAACTCCCCAATATCTGATGTGGCAATGTGACGTTAGCATCATTGTGGAAATCAACACAGCATTTCAAATGAAAGCAAACAAAAATCATCTGCAAAACAAAAATTGACAAGAGTACTACATCAAAACTCGACGCTGAAGAACCTTGATAAATTGCCAGCGATACCGCAGAGTGAATGACACAACAACCTCATAGTAGATTAATACACATGATGACACGCACACACCGAGAACAAAAAGTATTGTCAAAAAAAAAAGGAGAAGGCAAAGCAAGACCATGCAGAGGAGTGATATACGTGCACACCATGCCATGCTAAACAAGACAAGACCAAAGTAGCAAGGCAAGCACATCCTGCACACATACCCACATGCATACATGCTAAACAGTCAAAATGCTACCCCGTAAGCATGAAGAAGCAAGTTACAACTTTCTTTTTTGCGATGTGTGAAAAAATCCATGTAGCAACACCAACAACAGCTAAAAATGCTTGAATCACTCAAGATGTGCTCACTTTTTATTGAACTTCAATGGGGTGCTCTGTGCAAGCGACCACAGTCATAATACTACACATCAGCTCATAATTTATGTCATTCTATTCGACTCATTGTAACTTGCTTCCATCTGCTTGGGCAGAATTCACATGACATGATGTAGAAATACAACAAAAAAGAAATTACATTTGACAGAAACCATGGCATAAGTGTGTGAAAATTGAAAAAGTGCTTTAGATGCGATGTTGTCAGGTAATTCAACTTCATAAAGAAAACACATTCTTTGGTACAGAAAGAACAGAATGGCTGTGTATACCCAGAAAACACACCAGGTATCTTGTGGCTGCAATTTATGACATAAAATCCTGCCTCTTTTTGACAAATTGCCTGTATCATTCTCGTGAATTAATTCACTTTTACAATGCTACTATGATAATCTTTATCAACACTAGTTTCATTACACAACAAGAATATGGTTTTGTTTTCTAACAATCTGCCCAGGACCACGTTTTATCAAAACTTATAATTGATTATACATGGATGGGAGTTATCACTGATTTCATAATCGCTTGATGAAACAGGGCCCTGGTCAGCATTTGGTATGATGGAATGAAACAGTCCAGCATTGAACACATGCCCATCACTTCCTTGTGCATGGATGAGGTGCATGTGCCTGCAGTTAAAAGAAAAAAAAAAATCACCTTCCCAGCCAGACCAAAAGAATCTTGTATTTGTCACAAAGGCAAGCATAGTTTCATTAACTGAAGCACTGTCACAAGCAGCCACAAATGCCATGGTTTCTACATATCTGCATCACAGAAAGATACATTTATAGCAACATCGAAGTGTACAGAAAAGATAACTACGTGAGCTGGCTGAAACAAAAATGAGGAGGCACACACACAAACTGATGACTGAAACAAAACAGCGAAGGATGAAATCAAACATACTCGGTATACGAGAAAATAAAAGCGAAACTGAAAGATATCAACACAAGGTAGAGATGAGAGAGGTCAAAAAGAAGAGCTAAACCAATAGGATGTTGAAAAACGAAACAAAGCAAAAGAGATTGAAGGCGATGGGTGATTACAAGTCTGAGTGGGCATTTACAGAAGGCATACCAGAGTAGCTGAAACTGTTGGAGATAGTTGAAGGAGAAACGCTGGAAGGAGGGCTCTCCTCCACAGAGTACAGGTTACTACTCCGCCGCTGCCCTGTCAGTCCAAGGTGATGGGGGGTGTGAGGGGAAGAGGAGGAGTGGGGGGACGGGGGAATGGAAGACACGAAAAAATGACAAAGAAAGATAGAGAGATACAAGGATGACACCACGAGAAATGAGAAGGAACACAAAAGACAATACATCAAGAGGATCTCATTGTAAACGTATCCATGGTGATAGTCACGGTTCCTCTCTTCTCTTGTTTGTCCAGTTCTAGGGAACATCACAGTCAGTTCACGTGACAAAAAACACAACAATAAAAACAACAGAAAAACACAACACAGCGTAGTTGCACACACACACACGAAACAAACAAACATATATTTGACAATTCAAAAATACCACATGAAGGTAACATACATACAATGTACAGACATAAACAATGAACTTGAAATTCACATCTAACTGTAAGAGAAAATATGTGACAAATATTGAATTGCATTGTCTGCTGAATGCTAATCAACATTTACTCTTGCTACAGCTAAATTTTGCCCCATGGACAATTCACTAGCACAAACTGCAGTGTGAGATACAGGTTTGTTTTTTCAATTTCTACAGCTGAATTAGAGAAAGGGTGAAAATAGCCAGCTTGGCTCATTCCGAACTGCACACTATTCTACACGTAAATGGGTTTCTGAATACGGAGGCTGTACACATGTCAATTCCACTTTTATTTGTTCATTCATCTATCAACTGGCACATGAAAACACTCTTTTTTGGAGGCAGCCACACAAGATAAGCATGATGTAAAATGTGGTGGCACATCAATCATCATATCATACACACACAACAATCTCAAATCATCAGTATGATATCCACTGATGAGTTGAGTGCCAAAATATCACCTATGCAATCGTATACAGTCAAACCTGCCTTTGTGGCCACCTGTTTATAGTGGCCACAAGCCGTATATGGCCACAAAAGATAATTACCCCCAAGAGAAAAGCCATGTTAAAGACCCTGTCTATAATAACAGCTACTGTTTTTGTCTCCCTTGGGTGGCCACTATATACAGGTTTGACTGTATTTTTTATCTTTTATTTTTTTCAATATTTTATTCTATTTTTTTTTAGGAAGTAGGTGAAGAAAAGTCTGAATTCACTGCACAATTCTGAATGACACAGGATACAGGGTCAACTGTTGTCTGGTGGGTAAAAGACTAAATACTGTTGTCATGGCAACAATGGGAAATTCCCTGCCTAATGCAAAATAGCCTGGTAACACAGACATTTGAGATTCCAGGAACAGTGACTGTGGTTGAAGCATTACTTGGAGGGAAATTGGTTGTTACAAGGGTTTCCCGTTTATATCACCTACTGGATGACCCACTGAACAATAACATGTGATGGTCAATGATTGGCAGTCTGAGAGAAAATAAAATCAGGCAGGGGCTTTACGGTCTGCCTAGAACTGTATAGAAAACAGAGCTACGGCCATGATCCCCTGTGTTTAAATGGGACCAGAAGTGAACCACACCTGTCTTTTCACAATCACAATGGTAGAATTCTTATGGGAATCCCTCCATATATATCAACCCGTTGAGGATGAGTCCCAAGTATACTCGGGCAGATGTCTATGGGAAATGCATGTTGCAGCAAAATCAGTCCATCCTCAACGGGTTAAACACACACTGGAGACTGGAGCTGTTGAGGGGGAAAGAAAAGGATTTCTATAGATTACAGTCTGTGGAAATTAGTAATTTGCAAGCTAGGTATGAGGGATAAGGGTGAATTTGGTTAGAACAAATACAAAAGCAACAGCAGCATCAAAGATAACAGTAAAGTGTTACAAAGGTGCACAAAAGCATATAGCATAAAAAGTGTAAATTTGTAGAAAAGAAGATTAGCAAATACAGACAATGCTACAAATACTGCTGTTGATTCAGTTCAATCAATTTGAATGGTTTCCTTTGTCTGACACTGCATGCACCAAAAATTGTTTGCTCTATCTTATTTGTGTCCATATTAATAATGAAATTTGGGGATGAAAAAGCAATGCAAAAGCTAGGTTTTCTATTGTGAGTCATCAATGCATACTGTGACAGCTGGTTACATTTTTCTCTTTCTTACTCATGTATGACATCTATCAACAAGAGTATCCATAGATGGATATTTTGTGTGAGAAAATGTGGCAATCATTCTTAAACCAAGTATTAAAGGGATGGTACAGTTTTGGTTGAGATGGGGATTCAGATATTTTTGCGAGATAATGAGGAAACCTTTTATGAAATATTAAAGAACATACAATTCCAAGAGGAATATAAAGTTTATTTGATGAAATTTGGTTTTGAAATGTAAAACCATGTAAAACAAAGTGGTCAAAATATAAGGTGGGTCCCATATTTTATTAGGACCTCCTTGTTTTTGGATATCTCAGCCATTTCAAACCCATTTTTCATCAAATAAACTGTGAATTTCTCTCAGAATTGTATGCTCTTGCATATTCTACAAGAGGTGTTTCTTCACCTCACAAAAAAAAAAGGAGTTAGAAACCTGAAGTCCCATCTCAACAAAGACTGTGCTACTAGTATCCCTTTAAATACTGCAGTAGATTTTGGGCCACAGCGGTCTGTTGACACGGCGGTATTTTCCCCATTGTTCTTCACTGGACTGAATGAATCAACAGCATGGCTGTTAGTGAGACTGCAAGTTTCAATAGCTCCAAACAAACAAATGCTGAGAGTTAGTGCAGCAAATAAAAGCATGTCTGTCCATCAAATAGGCTTGAAAACACAAGAGGGGTAACACAAGATCGGTAAGGCAGCAAATCAACACCATAACAAAAAAATGCATTAGTGTAGCTTGACGGCAGGGATGGTTGACAGGTGTCAAAGGCAGCAGAAGAGATAGAGAGGGAGAGAAAAAGATGATATACAGAGAGAGGGTAGAGATTGTTACCTCGGTCGGAGCTGTCCTGTGACTGCGTGTCGGCATGCAACATAGGAGTGCTGACACTGGGCGCTATGCCCTTGTCCAGGGAGTCGCGTGACATGCGCAGGTCCTCACTTGACATACTGAACGCTCCTGGATCCAGTATTGCATCGTCCACATGAGGGGAGTGGGTCGGGGCAGGTGGGTGGGGGGTTGGGGGAGGTTTGTGAAGCGGCATGGAGGTAGGTTGGGGGAGGCGATGGGAGGGGTGAAGAAGGGGGGGTGGGTGGGGCAGGACGCGATTGGGAGCAGAGGAGGGTGTGTGGCATGTAGTATAGGAGATTGGAAACGGGTGGAACGGGGGTGGGGTAATGCAGGAATGAGCCAGCAACAGGTGGAGGGAAGCGGAGGTGGTAGACAGAAGGAGTCAGAGTGTTTTCAAGTGAAGCGCATGGTGAAGAGCCAGTGAGGGGTAAAAGTGTGAAGTGCAGAGCGCCGATGGGAAGGGACAACGGTTTATCGGTTTGGCCATTGTTCAACAGCACAGGGATCAGACCACGTTTAATGTGTCAAATAGAGACCCAAGTAGTGCCATCATGTGAATTACATTATGGAAAAAGTGCAAATAAGGAATGGTGGTTGTCGGGTCATGCCAAAGAAAGAGAATTTAATTAAAATTTCCATCAATCATAAGGGAGAAAAATTTAAGTTGTTCAAGAATTGAGGTTTGTGGTTTATGGGTAAAGTAGTGCATAAAACACAAGCCCAGTGAATGGCCGTAAACAGAGGGAGGGTTAAATATATTGGTTGCAATAACATTTCATAACAGATTTTCAGTTCGGAACATAGTGGAATATATAATCACCAAAATCAAATTGATAATATTGCAATACATCAAGCACAATGTGCAGGTTAAATGTTTAGATGGGAAATCAAAAAATTATCAGAGGATTCCAAGGATGTTGAGGTAAGGTAAAGGTGCAGTGGATGTGTTCAGTAATGAACAGTGTTTATGACAGGAATTCATGGGTGGGAATGACATGTTTTGTGACATTTAGGGGAATGGGTGGAAATAAGAACAAAAATCAATTTTTGAAGGCAAACGTAAAAGAATTTGTGCTAAGCAAGGCACTTGATTAACAATGTTTTACATAAAACTGTCCACATGACTAAAAAAAAAAAAAATATATATATATATATATATATATGACAATCTTGAACTTGAAGCAGAATACACATGGGTATATTCACAGGCCATTGCCGAACAACCATAGCAAAATATAAACATAATAAACCTCAACATCTATAAACAAAATCAAAAGCTTCTTGAATACTAACTCCCAAAGTGCACAAGAACCCAACACTTTCACTTGATAAATTTCTCCCAATTCATGCAACTATCAACAAAAAACACACATATATATTCTTTATCTATTTTTTCTAGCAATATGCAAATCAATTTCAACTTTGACTTAATTTCGTGATAGAAATGCGACTCATCCACAATGAAAAGAAAAAATAAAAATCTCCCTTATATAACACATAGCATTCAAAAATAAAAGGAATTTGCAATCTCTAACGGGTATAACATAACAGACATAGGTTCAGTATCTTAAATCCTGTATCATTTCATGTCTCATTGTTCCAATAAGACTTGAGAGTCTATTCCAATTCATCCAAATAGCTGTCTAACGACTTGCAATTAAACATCCCGTAGCATGGGGAGACTGCGTGTTGCAAATGTTGGCCCAACTCTGATATATTCAGAAATCCTAAAACAAATTGTGTACAGCTCTACACTCTCACTTACAGTTGATCGCTACCAATGAGCACAGGCTTAGGTGTACATATTCATTGATGGGCAATTCTGTTGTAGCAGGCCTGTGCTGGTCGTAGTTTCCAAATGTGCCCCAGATGGGCAGCATATGACAATCGACTCAAATGGGACAACCTTCCCATTACACAGTCTCCCCACATTACAGGGTCTTTGATACATTTGTACAACTCTGAAGCCAGGCATTCACAGAAAGCAGGGAATACTAAGATGATGATGATGGTCTCTGGTAATAAATTCACACAGAACAAGACAGGGACACATCTACCAATGAAAAAAAAAAGTTGGAAAAGAAAAAAGAAGGGCAAGAGATATGAGGAAGTAAAAGACAAAAATGAAAGCAACAAGAAGGAAATCAAGGAAAGAAAAGAGAAGAAAAAAATGAGAGGAAGTGGGAGGCGATAACAACAGGAATATTCTACGACACAAGACAGCGACACCAAAGACAGAGATACGCCGTGGTCATTTCGTCCCAAGTGAACTGCGCACCGGGAAATCTGACCCACGACCCACGACCATTCTGACCACCAACCTTTGGGCACAGAGTCGGCGTGCGCCTCCATGACATGGGAGGGCATGGACTGCCTATTGGCTGCCGAGGAGGAGAAGCCGTCCCGCTTCCTCCTCACAACCGAGCTGTTACTGTCCAGGCTTGACCGCCTGTCGTCTGTAGCAAAGAGAGTCATGTCACATGACAGGTCTGGCCTCCATTATGATATTACCCTCCACCATGCAGGGGACAGGGGATTATCACTTTAAATGGGTATCTCTCTCCCTTCTCTGTCTCTCTTTAAAGTTTATGTGACATTAGGGTCCTGGTTCACAAACATCAATCCAAACAATGAGCCCAAAGTTGAACAGATTCAGATCAGGTCTAGTTGGGATGCATACATAGACATTCAAGACGTAGGAACCTACCGGTATTCTAGATATGCGGCAAGGTGGGTGCAAGATATTGTTCCCAAATGGCTTAGCAAAACAGTGCCTAACTTCTGAGGACTGATTATAATTAGTTCCAAAATAGTCCCTAACATTAGTTGAACTGAACTTTACAGCACTTAGTGAAACAGCCCTCAGTACTACAGGTTTATAGTCACTTGGTCTAATATCAGTTGGTCTAATTTCAAAATCATCAGAGGGCTAAACCCATTTGGTCTAAACAGGATTAACCATGTGACATGAGACCAAATGGGCATTAGACAAACTGGGATTAGACCAAGTGGCAATTTACCATACGACAGTTGCAATATGTGGATCTAGATGTAAATAATAATAATGACAATACTACATTTCTTTAGTGGTCAATATTGTCTCTTACTTTAAAGGTCATGGCAGTGTTCATGGAATTTATTCTCAAAATAGTGGGAACAATTCACAATGAATGCTAACATATCATAAAGTGAACAAAGGGTCAACATAAAGACAAACACGAGGTAAATAAAAGTGCGCAAGTTTTTAGTGCTGTTAGGCAAAGCTGAAATACTGCATGAAAAGATTTGCTGTAGATATAATCTTGCATCAAAAAATCAAACAAAACAAACAAATCATGTCTTGAGTGGATTAATGACTGCTTGTCTGCAAATGATAACAGCATACCTGTGATGTAATTGATGCAGTAAAAAGTATTTTTGCTATAACAAAGAAAAAGTAGAAATATTCCAAACTCATACAACCATATTCAGACAAGATTCTCCAAACTACCAAAATTTCTGCCAAAGTCAAATTGTAACTTAAAACCACAAAGCCTGTTTCAAATAACACAAAAAGGCAGAGACAGCGAGAGGCCAGCGCTAACCTAATTTCCTGTTTGATTCCATGACGACCGATCCATCAAGGGAGTCGATCCCCGAGCCAATGGACGAGGCATCGCCGAGGCTGTCCTGGGCGACGTCGAGATGGTTGTCGCCATCCAGATTTCTTCTCCTCTCTTTCTCCTTCTCCCTCTCTCTCGTCTTTCCACTCTGTCACATTAATTCATTAATAATTTTGATTTCGTATTTTCAAAAACATATAAAGTGAACTCTGTAATCATTAGCAGTTTCACATGTTATTTCATATCTTGTAATTTTTCATTACCTCCCATCATATCCTATTGTCATCTAGTTTTTTATTCATGAACAAATTGTAGTCTACCCATACTTGCATTAAATATCACATTATGACTCCTTTCCCAACTTTGACTTAGCAATGTGATAAAGATAGTGAACCTTGTGAATGAAAAAAAAAGTTCTGCTGAATCCAAACCTGAAAAACAAACAGATCATTACAATTCACTTCATTAAAAAATTGATTTAAAAGATTGATCTGATGTGTGAAAAAGTTGTTTCACCTCAAGTGAAAATATAATCTGAGTCGCAACTGCTGCACTGCAATCTACCACAGGCTTACAAAAAAAAAAAGAAGACATTTGTTTCTTTATCAGATTTTAAGTGTATCAGTATCAATATCAAATACCTTGTAGATTTTCTTCATGAACTTGAAGTTGAGGCCACCTCTGGATCTGTGGCAAACGCAATAAAGTCACAGTTATCAAGAGACAGGTAGAAATAAAAAACAACAAGACACAAACAAACAAACAAACAAACAAAATGCACTTCAAATTCATGAAATTTTTCCGTCAAGATGTTTTTATTGTAACTGATTGACAATCAGTTGCAAACAAAATGCACCAAGACTACTCATCCCACTGCATGTTAAATTATATGAATGCATAACTTCTCAGCAATATGAACAAATATTCATGATGCAAGTGAAGTGGTAGCTGCTGGTAAAATAAAATCTGAACTTTAAAGGAGTTTAGTGTAGCATTGGTTGAGATGGGGATTCAGGTTTTAACTTTTTGCGAGATAATTAGAAACCACTTACATGAAATAGTAAAGAGCATAAAATTTTAAGAGGAATTAAAAGGTGGGTCCCACCTTTTATTAGGACCTCTTTGTGTTTGGATATCTCAGTCGTTTCAACACCCATTTCTATCAATAATCTTTTAATTCCTTGTGAATTGTATGCTCTTTAATATCTTATGTAAGTGGTTTCTAATTATCTCACAAAAAGTTAAAACCTGAATCTCCATCTCATCCAAAATTAAACCATCCCTCTAATTCAGCCTTTTGTATGCATCTACCTTTGAAAGGAAAGTTTCCATATGTAGTCAAAAAAGTTTTTTTAAAAATTGGATGTCAGAGATGTAACACTCCACTGACCGCAATTGACTTGTACAACTGATGAAAGGCTTACTTCTTTGTTGGAGACGTGTAGCTCTTGTATTGCTCCATGATCTTATTCTCCAGTTTCTCCTTCTGACGGCGCATGTTGTGCAGCTGGTCTCTGATTGACAATAAGACATTTATGGGGGGAAACTTCAATGAATAATTTCCCCGTGTGAACAGACTCTGCATTCAGGACTAGAAGGAATGTGGACTGGAGAGGCTTTTGTATATTTATAGATAATACGACAGTCTCAGAACACTAATGATCAATCATCTCAAGTATAGTCATACAAATGAAAAATGGTGATATGATCCTCACGAAAGATTGAAACAGGCCTTGGAAGACATTAGCAGTGTCAACCCATCTGTGTCACCTCTTATCAGCCAACATTTTAAAGTCACGTATACCACAAAAGGTTGAAGGATTACCTCAGCTACAATCTTCTTCAGTTCACTTCAGGCTGCCTTCTGCACATTAACTCAAACTTTCTCTGAGCACTCAATCTATCTTTCAGTCTTATTCAGATCAAAGTGTTAATTTTACGTCTAGAATCATAACTAACTCCAGGATGGTGCTACAATTCTGCAAGGAAATTGTCAGTTCATCTTGCTAGAAACACTTCTCTTAGTATGTGAGTGCATATCAAATACTTTACGTGCTGAAATTTTTGCGTACAGATATTTTCGGGAATTGCTACTGGTAGGACATTTGCGCGTGTTGTTAATTTCGCGGTTGCGACGGTCTAACTGAACGTACCTATTTACGCGTTGTTATATTCGCGTGTTGTTATTTTTGCGGTTCGAAGGCAATTCGCGAAATTCGCGAAAATAAAACCACCGCGAAAATTTCAGCTCGTACAGTATCGCAAGACTACTTTGTTTTTTGAAAGGCATGGAAGGGAGGAGAGAAAACTGTTGCCTACTCCAGTTGTCGCTGCTCCTCGTGATGTAGCTCCTTGGTCTCCAGAGTGTTGACGAGGAGCTCGGAGTTCTGAGCCATCAGCTGGCTGAGCTGCTCCATCAGTTTACGGTTCTCTTCCTCTAGGTTGGCATTCAGCGTGTTCAGCATCTGGGATGCACAGGAGAGAAACAAAGAGTTTCTCAAACTCAGAACATAATTTTATCTTTTTTTTTTAAAGCATTTCTTTGCTCAAATAATTTTTGTCATACCTGACCTCTAATCAGGCTCATAACTTGTATTGATGTAAGCTTTCTTACATCACACATCATACTTTACAAAAAGGTTGCTGCACACTTGATATATAAATATATAAATGAGAATAGGAGTGGAATATATAACTGAAGACAAATTACAGTCCTTGAGGAAAATCATTTTGCCCCTCAAACATATCAAGAGAGAGTGTAGTATCCCGGCATTGTGCCATAATTTGTGAACAATAACAGCACGTGTATATTTCCCAAGTACACTGAAAAAGCTAGCACTAAGAAAAAAGTTAATTTATTTTTTTCCCTAGCATATCAGTCCAACAAGCTCAGGCATTACTATGTACTGTGAGAAATGGTTCTGGAATGCCACATGTGTTTATTACGACTGGTAACACAAGCATATTTTCAGTGTCACAGATCATAAAACAATATCTTGCATGAGAGACAACAGCTCCACCTGCTCCGACACGAGATAAGCCGAGATAGAATTCAGAGTTATGTTTGGCCCTCCACACATACTACACCCTCCTGAGAGAGGTACAGCAGTGGCTGGAGTTCTACTTACCTCACACCTGTGCTCTAGCTTGGCCCTCTCCATTTCCAGGGACTGGTACTGGTCCCGGGCCTCTGACAGCTGGCCTTGCATGTTGGTGTGGTTCAACTGGAAAGTCCTGGTCCAAGAAACAGAGATGAAAAATAGCATCAAAGCAAGAACCTCTTTATTCTAGCATGCAATGCATGACTGCAAACACCTCACAGGTTGATATATCACTTAAGTGGAGCATACAGTAGCTACAGGTATTAATGCATGACCACTGTTAGCTATTTAGCAAGCAACCACTAAAAGATATCTCATATATTCTAATCAGAATTTCCTTCTTTTTGGAGAAAAAGATGGGGGAAAAATCCACATGAACTCTTTCGTCACATATGGAGTGAATCAGATAAAAAAAAAATGATGTTTAACAATCCTTACTTTCTGGAAATCTTCAAATTCTGTGACAGAGTGCACACAAATGCTACTCAAGGCTACTTGGATGGCATCTCCACACAACAAGAAGCCATCAATCAAAGATCCAACTGATCAATGCATAGCAGTCACGTACAGTGCACAATGGCCCTTTTATCAAATGCAGTTCTGACAGGCGCAATCATGTGGAGTCACACAGAAGATTTATAACTACCATAGATATTACCCACATTGCTAAACAACACTAACACAGTCTTCTCTAATTCATTACCAGTGTGACCTTTGACCCTGTGACTGACCTCTGCTGACCCTTGATTCCCTTGAGCTCCTCCTCCACCTTGTGGTACTCCTTGTCCATGCGGGTGTGTTTCTCCTGCAGGGCGTTGTACTCCCTCTGGAGGGACTCCACGCTGAGGGACTCGGACCTCATCCGCCTCACCTTGGCCTCCTCCTGCTGCAGGGAGCTCTTCAGCATCTCCAGGTCCTTGTACTTCTTCTCCGCCTCCTGCAAGGTGTGGGGCAGAACCACAAAGATACGGGGGATGAGAGGTTGGGCAGCAGGAGAAAATGAGACGGTACTTTAATAATGATGATGTTACGGATCATGAGGTATGAGTCAACTAATCATCAGTGCATCATGTCACTGGCATTTGAAAAACTCTCATCCTTTCAACATTTCACGACCTGTTAAATTAGTGTTGTAGTCACTGCATCTATACATAACCAATGAAGTTGGACAGCTGATTTTACTTACAGGCAGCAATTATGTAAGTCTTTTGCTTTAAACACATGAACCCTCCTCCTCCCCAGCCCCGGAAATATAACAACTACAACAATAAAAGAAATGTATAATGCACATTCGCCCTCAACTTAATTTTCCTCATCACCAGCAAACAGATGACTTCATGTAATTTTCTACCGATCAAAATCTCTCATTATGAGCAATGGCAAAAGTCTTAAGCAAGAAAATGTGTCTCTGAACAGAAGTTAAGAAGACCCTTGGATTTGCAACACAGACAACTTTCATTCACATTTTTCCATGATGCTGACATGACATAGTCACGCTAATTCATCCTTGCACCACATTCCCAGGTGATGCATGCCTGTAATATTGAACACATCAGGAAGTAATGATCATAATAGAAACTGGAGAATTCACAAACGAAGACTGGTAGAGGAATGCCAAGTTTTCCAACCCCACCTGACACTTCTGCTGCACGCTCTGCAGCTCCGTCTTGAGGTGGCGGTAGTGCGTCTTCAGCGTGCCGTGCTCCGTGTCCAGCGACTCGTATTCCGTGGACAGCGTCTCGTGCAGCTGCACCAGGTTCTCGTGGTCGTTGAGCAGGGCCTCGTGGTTGGAGCTCAGCTCCTCGAAGCGGTCCTTGAGCTTGTCGTAGTCGGTCTCCTGCGTGCTGAGTTTGGTCTTCAGGGACGACATCTGGGCAGAGATGGTGGAGTGTTCCACCTGTGAAGGGACAAAATAAGACACGCACAGGAGGTTACAGCTGCACAGGGCAAAATAGAATTTGTAAACATTTACCCCTACTGGGGTTTGTCTGACTCAAAACAAGTTATGAGAAATGAAGCATACACGTCCTGTGCACATTGTAATGCTAAAGAATAGGTGATGTCCACAGGGGGGAAAAAATTGCATAAATGAAAAATTTGTTGTATTTTGATGTGTCTCTTGATGTATACTGATGAACATAACACACAAACTTACACTTCATGAGGATTGCTCATTGCTGAAAGATGCTTTATAACTTCAGATGTATGGATCTTCACACAATTCACAATGCATGATTGCGAATCCTTTGACAAACTTGTTGCCTGACAGACTCATTCTCACAGAAACTTGAAATGCTAGGAGATGCCATGGCACAGGGTAAAACTCTATTCCACAGCTTATCAGCTGATGTTACAATGTTTGGCAATGCTGAGTGAAACTATCTTTGAGATTTGTGCAACAGCACCCTGGCACACAAAATAATGCTGCAGCATCATGAGCAAATTATTTCTGACATTAATTCTTTGCTAAAAAGACTTCTCCAATGTCTTCGCCAGATATGCAGGCCAACCATAGTATTATCGTTTGTCCGATTTGTATGTCATACTTTCATGTAAATGATGTCATTGTCTAGTTAATTGTTTGATTGTATGTATTCAGGGGCCCCCAGAAAGAACAGTACCTGCCTACTGATGGGGCTACCCTGTTGAAATAAGATGAAATAAATGAATAAAAAAATAAATAAAGACTAGGTGTAGAGCACCTCCTGCTATATATATTACCTGGAGCTTGGCATTCTGTGACTGGAGTGACATGTTCTGCTCCTGCAGCGACTCCACCTTGGACTGGGAGGACTTGCAGTCAGAGCGCAGTGTATCAGATTGCTTCTCCAGGTTCTGCACCTGGGTCTGGATGTTGGAGTTCTCGGCAAGGAGAGTGGCATTCTGATTTAGGAGACATCAAGGGAGAATAATAGACACTTGTTAAATAAAAAACAAACAAACACTTTCTTTACTTTCATTTGGCCTCATTTATAGCCCTACCAACTTCAAATTGAGGTATTCTAGCTTGGATGAATACTCACAAGAAGTCCTTAGAAGTATGTTACTCTGTCCCTGTTCCTGTTCCTAATGGCCTGCACTAGTCACTAGCAAGATGAAGGAAAATATATTCCTTCCTTTGCATTTGAATGCTTTGAGCATGTTTGCGCTCTTTTGTCATTTCAAACATTTCAAAGCAAACTATCCATACCTTCTTTTTTTTTTCAATATAATGTACAAATATTTCTTTTTTATATCAGTGATTCTGATCTACTGGGTTACTCATTATTGCTTTAGTTTTCCCTTCTAACCACTACCACACTTTCATTAGCTTCTTCACAAAACACAATATGAATGATGCATAGTTTTCAACCACTCACTGATCTCAGAGGAACAGCCTCTGGTATTCAAGAGTCGTAGCTTTGTGCTAATCGAAAGTGGAGTCCATATATTTCTTTGACACAACACAAAAACCGGGGCAAGATGAAGACAATCAACCATGAAACACAGCAGACTTTTGTCTGATCTCACCATACTCACCTTTCTTTCAAGTTCTACGAGATGATCTTTCATTTGCATAATTTGCTTGGCTTGGACTCGGTCACTGTCAGATCGCCTTTGAAATAGATCATAAAAACAGGAACAAACTTAGCATTATATATATACATATATATATATCAGCAATGTCTGAGTGTCTCTTAAATCAAGTTCCATCCTATGACACAAATAGATACATCATTCATCATCAGGCAAAAACATATTTACCTATTTTTCAATCCCATACAGAAACAAGAGAACCAGGGGTCTTGCGCTCACATCACAAGTTCACCTTGAACACATTCTTGCTAATATTACCCAAGAACATAGCAAACTTGGGGGGCGAGGGGGAATTTGAAGGCCTCCACGGGGGGCATGGCGTCCATTTGTATATTCTATCACACTGGTAAAAATACCTGTCGTGTACATTGTATTTAGGAAATCTGACTATGCAGTTTCAAAAGAGATCAAAATGTAAAAATTGGCCCCCAATTCGGTCCGCACCTGACCCCTGGATCTACCATTAACAACCTTGAAAGTACAGTCACCCATGTATTTACTCAGAGTATTTCTAGTCAATCACTTTTGGTTTTAGAGAAGATTTTAACAAATTCCTTAATTTGGAGGGCAAGGTGTCCATTTGAACAAGTTGACATCCAATCCACCTAGGGATGCTACCTGCCAAGTTACGTGAAAATCCATTATAGGGTTTTCAAGAAGAAGATGACAATGTAGAATGCATGATGGACGGCCGATGATAAATGATTACAAAAGGTCAACTGAGACTTTGGCTCAGGTGAGTGTAAAAGAAAAGGCTCAAGTGAGCTAAGAAGAAAGAGAAAGTGCTGAGTGTGAATAAATACCTATAATTCAAGTGCTTCACTATTACGACCGGTTTAGAAAAGGCTATTGACACAGACTGAATGTTAGAAATATTCTTTCATGACCAAAGGTTGTTATGTGTTTTTGACTTTCTGAGAGTGGCCTAATGATGAGAACTCACTTGACTTTGACCTCGTGCGTAGTGTTGGACGACGGTGATTTTGCGCTGCTCGTTTCTTCTTGGAGCTGTATCGTCACTAATTCCTTCTCTTTCTGGACTTTCTTCAGCTCTTCGCTGAGCTGCTGATTCTTGTTCAGCGTAGTTTGTAACCTGCAAGACACAGAAAGTTGCACGAAAATTATACAAATTAAAATCAGAACATCATCACCCTAGCAATATTTCCTATCATATCCTGCCTTAAAACTGCAAACTGACATCTAAAAAATGAATTCATGATAGATCAAATAGCTCTGGCACTACAGTGGTTTTAACTCTGTAAACTTTTTCAATAACACTTATAAATATGTTCAAGAACAAACAATGAATGAAATATTCTGAAACTTGTGAGGCATGATCGAGCAGAGAGAGGCACTACTAGGATGTCTGGTGGTAACAGAATTCGCAAGACATGAGACAGCCCATGCTCAATCTTTGATAGCGTGGACAAACTGCCTCCTCTTTATAATCAGTAGCTGCAGAGGCCACGGATTGGGAGATTAGACGATGCAGAGAGAATCGTGTGGTAAAAATTTTCTAATCATATGTGAGGCCTTGCTCATGCTTTCATTAATCTGTTCCTGTCATTCCACCCGACTTAGTGAAAGAGACTTACATTTTCCATGGTGTCAAAAGTTTCAATGGGATGACATAATTAGTATCAGCCAATATGAACTTTATCTTTTAAAAAGTAACAAACATATACATAACATAGATATGACAAACAGGAGGACCATTAAGTTGGTAAATGTCACTTACTTTGTTTCTAATGTGCTAATCTTATCATCTTTGATAACTAGGCTCTTCTTCAGGGCATCTTCCATTCGACTCTCTAGTGCCTTGTAGCGACTGAAACAAGAAATGTAAGATAATCTGTACCAGTACTGACATATGTAAAGCAACACACCTTCTCAAAACAAAAAAAAAGTGCACTGCAGTTTCAACACCGATGTGATGAAATTAATTGGGCATTCAAAAAAAAAAAAAAGATCAAAGGCTTGTTTGAATAGGAGTGTTTATTACTAGCGAAATTGAGGCCATGTTACTCTGAGGAAAAACACAAGGAAAAATCTGCGAAGAATCATTTTGCCATATCACAATTCTATCAACCGAGACATTGTTCAACACCTCTACAGGTAAGCTTTAGACGATAAAAAGGTTCACGCCCACGACTTTGATCATCAAATTATCAAAACATCATTGCTGGTCAAGTCTCTTGAGAAAAGAAAGTTGTCTGCATGTAATACTCTTCCCTTTTTATACAATTTCCAGGCTGTGATACCCAACATCTTCAGAAGAAAGTGATTTCATTTTCAGATTTTCAAAGATTTTTTTTTTGTTTGTTTGTTGGGGAGGGGGGGGGGGTTGGTGGGGTGGTTCACAACATAACTGATGTGGATTCAAAGTTACATCAGTATTGTTGCCACACCATGAACTCCAAGAGTTTAGATTTCAAGTACATCTTTCTATTCCTACAATAGTCAGTTGAACCCAACAGTTGAGATTTCAAAGATATCTCTCCATTCCCACAATAGTCAGTTGATCAGAACAGGGCATTACGTATTGGTCTCCTGCATGTGCCATATATTTGGCAGGAGTTTTCATTTTCATGAATTTCTCAAGTCGAGTATTAATCGCGAACTTAACAACATGATAAAAAATATTAACTCTGATCCTGACATGAATGCAATTTGCACACATATTTCTCCATTCATTACTGTACTTCATGATTGCAAATTTAACCACTCCCAAATTGTCGGGAAGTCCTGATTCACAAAAAAAAATTAGACTCTCTAAGTATATAGCATATATACACAAGTATATGGCATATATACAC
Organism: Diadema setosum; assembly: GCA_033980235.1. Classification (NCBI taxonomy): domain Eukaryota; kingdom Metazoa; phylum Echinodermata; class Echinoidea; order Diadematoida; family Diadematidae; genus Diadema; species Diadema setosum. The sequence continues at coordinate 20,857,550 of CM067059.1, forward strand.
AAGTATATGGCATATATACACAAGTATATGGCATATATGCAAAAGTATATGGCATATATACATATGTATGTCAAAGTCGGGATCATCCTCTCTCACCTCTCGTCGGCACTAAGCTCCTGCTGCAGTAACTTCTCCTTGTCCAGGCCTATCCTGTCCAGCTCTGAGGTCAGTTTCTCCAGGTCATTGCTCAGCTGCTGGGTCTTGATCTTCTCGTTCACAAGCTCCTGCAGAGTGGACAAGATGCAAAGCAATGCAGACACCTGTTGCTATTGTTCTGCCCCAAAGCACGATCAACATGTCAAATTTTGTTGTAGGCATCCATCATTAAAGTTTTTCATACTTGGTTATTATTATTATTATTATTATTATTTTGTTAACAGATGCACACCCTGCACATTTCAAACAATTTTCTTGAGTTAACAGAACAGAAAAATATGATTCTGGAGAAATGTCATTAGATGGTAAAAGACTTTATGGCACTAAACATTTTCTTTACTTCAGTCTACAGTTACGACACTGTCATGACTATGACTACTTGAAACTGCAATTCCCAAATGGCTTTCTCACCTCACGTAACGTCGCGAGTGTCTTCTTGTCCAAGGTGGACTGCTTGAGGAGTTCCTTGTTCTCCTTCTCCAGCTCCTTGGCCCGGTCGCCAGAGCCCTTGTTGCGGCCCACGGTGCGCTGCAGCGTCTTGTTGTCCTGCTCCAAGGTGTTGATGCGGGCGTGGGCCTTGTCCAGCTGCTGGTCTCGGGACTCCATCAGGCCCCGCAGCCGCTTGGCCTCCTTCTCCAGGGCGTGCTTCTCGCTGGACAGGTTCTGCTGCTCTAGCTCCAGGCTCTTGTTGTCCTTTTCCAGTTCCTCCAGCCGCTTTTCGGACAGCCTACAGGGTCAGGAGAGGGGGAGGGGGATATGAAGAGAGTGTACGGAGCTGATTTAAACATCTGATTTAAATACCATCTCCAGTGGGAGAGCTGATTTGAATAGGAATTCAGCAGTTAGGCACCTAGGTGGTTGGTATCTCACAGGTGTTTGACAGCTACTGTTGCCCTCAGCACACAGTGCTGGCTAAGGGATGTGCAGAACAGGAGTCAGTGTTATAGGCATACTGGCAAGACAGCCAAGTTACCACATATTGTCTTACCAGAGGGCAGAGCCGATGCTACCTCCCAAGCAGTAGTGGTACATGGTTGGGCTGGTGTGTTCAAGGACGCCTCTAAGTCCAGCTTTTTTTTCCTCATAATTTTGTAATGTTGAAATGTTCCGAAGTTTCCCTAGAAGCCATCTTTCATGACAGAGTATAATTGGCACAAAGCCATGTCCTGTGCACCTTGGAATCAGACAGTTCAGCTGTGTTTACTCATTAATTGCAGTCATGTTAGAGAGATAGTTTCATTAGTCATGACAGAGAGATCTAGTTTCATTTAATTTGCAAGACCCAAAACAGGGTTCTTTGCTTTGCACTGAAGCAAGTCTGAAGAGAAGTGTGTCATAGAGGAATGAATTTAATATTGGTTGTAATATTTGAAAGTATGTTTTTGCATAGTGAACTGGAAGAACGAGGCTGTTTTGAGATTCAGTTTATTTAATGTGTATCATGAGTTTAGGCAGTATTTTTGAGGCAGTTTTTAAGGAATATCATTGGTTTGATATATAAGTGGTTCAAGTATAGGATAATGTTTGAGTGCATTTGTAATGCATTCACGGTACCCATGATTTGGTGGAAGCTGTAATAGGGACAAGTGTATTATTGTTGAGAGTGATGTAATCTGATAGGACAGTTGGACCTCAATAAACATATATTGTCTGGACGGGAGGTTATTTTGCTTCATAACATATCCTTCCACACGGCTGTTAAGTATATGGTGAAGCTTTCATCCATATGGGCCGAGTTTGGAAGCTCATCCATTCACTGGGTTGAGACACCATGGGTGTCTCTCATCAAGCCCTTTAACATGCCCAGACTTCTCTCCTTGATGCGTTTGATACCCGTCTTACCTACGGTGCAGGGTATACTGGGGTCGAATCTGTCTCCTAAGCACATACACTGATCGCGGAGTCGTGATTGTACGAGTCAAAATTCAAGTTCTGTTACACCCATCGGGATACTGGAACCACACCCTTGAACTAAACTGAATTCCAGACAAAGATTTGTGTACATCGCAGATTGAGTTATTATGATAACCCACACAATCAGGTTAATGCCATCATTTAGGGCAATGCTGTGAATTAGTGTATTCTGTATGAACTGGGGCATTATCATAAATCATACCAGTTAATGCCAAGAACAGTTAGTTTATGACATTGTATAAGCTGTTATTAGCTGATGATTGAAATTAAGAGTTAGTCAGTCTCGCAAAGGTACTTGTATTACCCAGCAGAATAAAGAATTATTGCATGGATGGATGTATGGTTCAACTGTACAGATTCACAATAATAAACGTGCCCGTGATTTTTACATTATACCTTTTCCCACAGCATATTTCATGTTGGGTGGTCAGACAGCCTAATCTAGACGAATGAGTTAGTTCACATGGTAACATACTATGACAGAGAGTTTTACACATTTTTTTCCTGTGGGCCTGAGAACATCCTTCTTCTCATCTTCTTCTCCAATACATAAGGTGTGTATTTCAAACTACATGCTTAAAAAAAAAAATTCATATAATATATATATATAATTATATTCAATTCCTCTACAAACCTGCACAAGAGCCATACACTTCACAAGTATCATACTTTAACCAGAAAAACATCAAGACATGTTTATCCAAACATGAGATTGTATGTCTTTGACATGCACCAGGAAATAGAAAGCAAGGTTTGGTTTCGGGGCAGTCAATCAGAAATTTGATCTCGCATTTCCTGTATAGGAAGGTGTCAGTGTTGTACAACCAGTCTAAACTTACTGGTGTGCATTACAGATAATATGTCGGGTGCTGTGGAATGGCTATCATCAAACATTATTACCAGTGAGAAGTTGAAATGCTATAGAGAGTCTAAGGTCTCTTCAGGGAAGAGCATTGGTAACCTTAAGGTAATGACGGCCAGTGATGTTTTCAAGGGATCTATGAATTGAGGAACAGACATTTATATTCTCTCTGTATTTTTTCCAACTTGTTTGATCGAGGACAGGGCAAGCATCCCATGGATTTAAAAGCAAAATACACTGTCATTTCACTTGCCATAGGGCAACTTGTGGTTGCCCCAGGGGCAAGCAGTATGTGGATTTGTGTCATTCCATTAATATCTACCAAGGATTACTTCTGGTCATACCAACCAACAAAAAAAAAAGAATGAAAATGAAAGCAGTGAAACAACAGTATATACATCAATTACTGCAATTCTTACTTGGCTGACAGCACATCTCTAGAAAAAAATAAAACCCACTAAAACAACTACATTAGATGATATAAAAGATTATATAACGACTGAAGAGATCCTTGTCATTTGATTGGTTGTTTGACATTGATTATTCGGCCCATTTCACTATGACGTCATCATCCGTGCCACTGTGGTTCCATTTACCGTGCAATTTTGGATCCATACGATCTGCTCCATTGCACGCTCACTGAGAGCCCGGCTTACTACGCGTATACGCTTGCGTGTACGTGTTGCAGTGTATGTATGCGACAGCGCGCTACTGATAATAGCGTAAAGGCTAAAGCACTCAGTGAGCACTCTCGCGATCTCAGATTCTCTCTTGTTTCTAAATGAATAAAACATGAAAGGACAAGGATCTCTTTCAGGCGTTATATAAAACAAATAATAACTGTTTTTTATTCGTGCAATGGACAGAATATTTCATTCGGTGAAAGATGAAATGTTAGATCCATTCAACTCGGCTGCGCCTCGTTGAATGGATCATTTCATCTTTCACCTCATAAAATATTCTGTCCATTGCACTCATAAACATTCATTATTTGTATACTAATCTGCCATAAGTACATATGAATTCATTTATATTTAGATGTAGAACTGTGCATCTTGAGTGCATAGCATGGCACCATGATAGTGACTGGTCATTGGAGACCTGTTCACCATCAATTGATATCAGTGTTCTGGACATTACACTCCATGGTCATTCACAGCATTATGTAGCACAGTAACATGTAGACATTCATGAGTTCCTAAACTAGAGGCAGCATACCCATACCTCAGTGACTCCACCAGTTTCTTCAGTCGTTCCACCTCTGTCTCCAGGTCTTGGTTCTCCCTCTCCAGCTTCTGGATGGTCTCCTTGTTCAGCTCCACCACCTTCTCCACCCGCTTCTTCTCGCTCTCCAGTTTCATGTTCTCCACCTCCAGCTGGCCTGCCTTGTCCTGCAGGGCCTTCAGCCCACTGACGGTCTTCTCCAAGTGCCTGTTGTCCCGCTCCTGCTCCTCCTTGTCATGTTCCAGCTCGGTGATGCGTGTCGCCATCCCCTTCATGGAGTCCAGGGACCGCTGCAGTCTCTGCGTGTCGGCTTTCAACCGCATATTCTCGTTCTCCATGTGCTCAAGGCGCTGGATCCTGACCTTGCTGGATTCCAGCGCCTTGGACAGCTTGCTCTTTTCCACCTCCAGTTCCGCGTTACTCTTCTCCACCTCGTCGAATTTCTCGCACATCAGCTTCAGTGTCTCGATGTTGCGCGTCAGCTTCTCCTTCTCCAGTTCCATCTCCTCATTTCTCTTTTCAAGTTCATCAATCCTGTCTGTCCTTTCCTTCAACCTCTCATATGACTTCTGAAGTTGCCTGTTGTCGTGTTCCGCTTTGGAGAGCTTGCTCTGACTCTCCATCATGTCCTCCAGGAGTTTCCTGTTCTCCTTCTCCACATCCTGTATCCTCTGGTCAACATCCTTCTTGTTGCGCTCTCTCAACGTCTCAATAGTCCTCTCCAGCTGATCTTTCTCCATGTCCCACTCCTTGTCCAGTCTCTCTGAGTTCTCCTTGACAGTCACGATTGTTTCCTCCAAGGCCTTCTTCTCCCGCTTCAGTGTGCTGTTCTCCTGTTCCAGTTCCAGGTGGTCCTGGAGGTCCTTTGAGCTAGCCACCTGGATTTTCTCCAGTTTGCGGCTGAGCCTCTGGTTCTCCTTCTCCACCTCCATCAGCCTCCCCTGAGCCTCCGTCACGGCAGACTCCTTTAGAGTTTCCACCTCGTGCTGGAGTCGCTGGTTCTCCTTCTCCAACTTGAGCACTTTGCTGGAGGCACTGTCATTGCACTCGGCTGACAGGGAATTGACAGCTGCAACAGAACAAATAAAAGGAGATTAAAAAGTGACTTATATCCACTCCCTTCAAACTGAAGACATAGTAAGAGAAAATCTACCGTAAGAAAGGATTTAAACACAGCTGCAACAGAACAAATACAAGAGATTGAAAAGTGACTAACATCCAGTCCCTTGAAACTGAAGACATAGTAAGAGCAATTCTATGGTGAGAAAGGATTAAAACATTTTGTCCAAACTGTTGTTGCTTTGTGAGAGAATATAGCACAACATTAACATTCTCATACTCCCAACTTACTTTGGCTTTCCAATGTGATTACTAATCAAACACGTGCTCACAAGTCACAACTATGGAGGGTATGCCTACCAGATGTGCTGAGTTTAGCCTTTTCCAGCTCAACGCCTAGGATGGCAGACTCATTGAGGCTCTGCTTGTGGTCAAGGCTCAGTCTCGAGACCTCTTCCACCAGTTCCGCTATCTTGGCTCTGTCCACGTCGCGTTCCTCCTCAAACGTCTCCACCTGGGCCTTGAGCTTGAGGCATTCCGCTTCCGCAAGATGGCCACGGTCGATCTTCTCGTTGGCTGCGGTCAGCTGTTCGTCCAGCAATGACTTGGTCTCTAGCAGCACTGTGTTGTCCTCCTTCAGTTCCTGTAAGTTTTCACACAAAGTAGATCAAAAACGTATTCAGGAGATGGGCATTTTGTTTGGACTGAAACACTTTTCCAAATTCATTC